>JAHWFO010019727.1:630417-658308 GCA_023313115.1 Rhysida immarginata | reverse complement strand
TGTATATATAAAACTCCAATTTGATAGACAATTTGAAAATTTTTAATTAGAAAAAATGACATTTTGATAAAAAAGTTTACAAAAAAAAATTTAAACATGCAATGTATTTTAAAATTTATTCATTTATTTATTTATAGATATTTATTATGTTGAGGTATAAATCAACCAAGAACTTATTTTAGCTAAAATTTTCTATATTTTTTTTTTCAACCAAACAGCAAATTTAAACTCGATCCGGATCGGGGTGTTTATATGCACATTATTGGATTGATCTCTTTCCTGAGGCATGCTTCCCTGGTTTCAAGCCACCTCTTTCGACTGGATTGAACTCGATCCGGATCGGGATGTTGAAGCCTGTTTACATGCCACTTTTTGCAGGATTGACTTGAAACTGGTCTTTCGATCGAAAGTGTGCATGTAATTGCAGTGTATGAATAGAATTTTTCAACCTTTGAAAATGACATGAGGCTTTATACCTTGTTGGTATAGTTACCCGAAAACAAATATACCGTCAAATTTTTGAAGATTATGGGCAAAACCTATTGAGTTTGTAAAACTTAGCACATGTTTATTTTTTTTAATATGTCTTGAAGGATTGGCAAACTAGAACTCCAGGAAATCGGCCATGGCACTAAACCCTTTAAATACAAGCTGGACAAATGAGCCAAACCCAACCTGATAGCTCATGGCTATGAGGATGGGAGGTAATTCCCCGGTTACCCGGTCTATACGTGTTTCAACAATGAAAAAGATAAACCTTTGTGAACCATTTTCAGACTGGGAAGTAGTAGAAGGAGTAGAAGTAGAAGTAGAAGGAGAAGGGGTAGAAGGAGTAGAAGAAGAGCCTTCTGTATTCACAGATCTTTCTCTTCCGGTTAAAAAATAACTAGCCTGGTTTGTGCTTACCATTACACTGAATGCAAAATTTTGCATCACAAGTGTGACCCTTTTGGGACTCGAAAATACGTTTACATTTAAGACAGCATTTATGCGTAAAGCATGATTTAACGCTTTCTTTAAGGTTCAGATGAGACCTGTAGCATTGTTCCCCTTTAAAAAACGCTCGCACAGCGGACAGTGAACATACTCATCCTTTAATCGACGGGTATGTTGTGATCCTCAGGACGAGTATCCCCCCCCCCCCCCCACAAAGATGGTGTTTTCTTGCCCCTCAAACCGTGGAAAACTGCCCCACACCACTCGCAAATACCACGCTTTTTGAAGAACCCAAACAGATTTGTAATGACATCATAGTGATTATCATTTAAAAGTAAATGCAGGGTATACTTCGGCTTGGGTTCTACAAAAACTGAGAGGTAAAATAATTCGTTTATTGAGGATCCTGTGTGAATAATTATTTCAAAATTATTCACATATTTTTTATTATCGAGCAGTAATACCTGATAATTTATTCACATATTCAACACCTCCAGGGTTCGCGGGGTCTACACCCGCATCTTTACATAACTTTAGGGCCTGTTCTTTTTGGATTGCATTACGGCCATCACAAATATTTTTGTAAGTGGAAATGCAATTTTTAATCAAATCAGGGTAATCTTTATATTCATCAAGGTCTGTGTATATAAGGTCTCACCAAAACTTTTCTAAAACTCATCCGAATCTGTGCATGACATCACTGCAACCGAGAAAACCATTTCACTAGCTTGTCTAAAGGGTGCTTAATATATCCATCAGATGAATTACTCATTCCATTAAAGAAACGCAATGTTATATTTGAAAATTTTCATGGCAAGGGGATTAAGAAAGATGAAAATATTATTTCTATTACTAGCAATGTTGCTTATACTTCATTGCCAAATAATGAAAAAATTCCTACTGTAGTGGTTAAAAAATATATTCGATTTAGAAACTATATTAGAGATAAATAGATAAATTTAAATCTGGGTATTCTCCTTTTAATGGGGAAAATCGTAAATTAAATGTAATAAAAAACAAAATAAATATAAAGTCACCAATTTTATTTTGTTGTTTATTACATTTAATATACTATTTTCCCTATTAAAAGGAGAATACCCAGACTTAATTTATCATTTAAACTCTTTCTAGATCAATAATACAGATAAATAGAACCGAATTAGAGAGTAAACAAAAAGTTGCCGGATGTGAATAGAAAGCAAAAGAAAAAAAAATAAAGAAAGTTACTAATTGAAATATTTAAAAGGAATGTTTTCATTATTCATTTTTTCTTTTTTTTTAATGTATGATTGCTAGTGGAACATTTTTAATTTTTTTATTTACTTCTAGTACCATTTTATTCATATTCAACATAAATTTGAAATTTGAAACTAGTTTAGTTTTCTTTCTCTAATAAATAGTTAGGTCTTAACAAAACTGACAGTACTAACATGCACACATGCAAGTGTCTCCTATCAAACGGTGGCAATGACATCAGATCATGTGACTGGGACCTGTGCATGGTGAGACCTTAGGCGCATTCATTTATTCATTCTATGTGATTTTTTTGCACTGAGTGCATGCACTACCCATTCGAAGTAGCTCTCGTGTGTTCGTGAGAGTGTTCGGAGATTTCCATGCACTTCATTCTCGTGCACTTCGTGTAGTCTGTGTGCAAACTAAGTGCATGAAGGTAGAAGCAGGGTCGTTTCATGCATTTTACAATTGCAAATGGCGGCCTCCAATCCAGCGAAGCTTCAGATTTCAATCACTGTCGACGATGGTCAAAATTATGCATTCAAGTAGATGAAGAGAGTTTATACAGATTAAAAAAAATGCTCGCAAGTGAAAAAGACTTGAAAAAAAAATTTTGAAATTTAGATTTTGTGGTGATTAAAAAGAAGTCATTGAGCCATCGCCATGTTGTTGGTTTTGCTCAAAACGCATGGACCGTTCAGTGAAAGAACGTCCACTGACACAGAGACCACACTGAACGCACTAAACAGCAATTTCACGGGGCGCACTATCAACGTCATCATCGTGCAAATCGTACGAATAGATGACTGAGCCTCTTGTTACACAGACCTTGATATTCATTAATAACGGCTTCCTTCGCTGTATGCATTATAGCAACCACTAATGCATGAGGGAGACAGCTCATCAGTATTTTGAATATGCATGATCAAGCCTGAGCAAGCCAGGTGGTTGCCAAGTATTACTTACTTGCGCATGACGCTACTACACCCTGAAGCAGGAATTGGTCTTTGAAGTAAAACAACGTGGATTTCTAATTGATCATCCGTCAACAGACCGCTCCGTGACTGCTCAACAGCTTGCAAAGTATCAAGAACCATCTGACCTGAAAATGAATCAATCAGACCGAACCTAAGATTGATAGCATTGTTCAAGGATGGTGCTTTGATAACAATGCACGCGTGGTCGTAAGATGACCTGCGTTACTGTAAAATACATTAAAATAAATGGTCAAAAATAGACCGTAATGTATCAGGAACACATGCCAGAGGCCCAAAATTTGAATTGGTAAATGTCACTCATGTGTGTTGGCTTCCAATTTATATTTTCGAGAACGACAAGTACCTAATTCTCGTAATGTAAAATAGGAATCAAAGTCTGTTAACAGTTAATCATTTAGAGACCCATGAGATGAAGAGGGTGCAGCAATAGGAACAGACAGATGTGTAGGGTCATTGACCGGTCTTGAAGGGTGGGGGAAAACTGAATCAGAAGAAGAAGAAGCAGCTTGGGTTGATATAGAAAGTGGAATTGTAGCAGGGTATGAAGGGTGTGATGGTTGTGTGGTAGGAGTAGGAATAATTGTGAGCAAGGATTTGCCTCGGCCATGTTGAAATGAATAAGAAAGCATTCGCCTATCCATATGCCACATTTTACGAGGAGGGGGAGGAGAATGAGAGTTAGTGGATGTTGAAGTAGAAGGAATAGGTGAAAGTAGAGGGGGGGATAAAATGTGTCATTGCAAGGGTACTATCATCATTTGTGCTTGTCAACCTCCTAAAAGAGTTGCAACCTGCAGAGAGAGATTGCCTTGGTAGAGTTAAATTTATAGGTTCAGATTGAGGTAAAGGATGTAATGGCCATAAATTTTTACGTACATAAAGATTAAGAGGTTGGGTGTAAGTGGAAGAGGAGGAAGCAGACTCTTAAAGAAACTGATCATAGAGACATAGATTGAGTAGACTGGATTGTTGATAGTTTAGAGTAGAAGAAGACATTTTTAAGTTAGAATAGGAAAACAGAAAAGTAAAACAGATGAAGATAGAGAAGTAAAACGGACGAAGATAGAAAAGTAAAACTGACGAAGACTAAAAAGTTTACAAGCGATTGAAAAGTGTAGGATAGACTCTTAAAACTAAAAATGTCTTTGTACATGAAAGAGAAATTGTTCTCTCATTATATAAAATGCGATTTTTATATTAAAAAATTTAACTAACTTTTTATTATATATGCAATTTATGGTTATTAATGAGTATGGGGTTAGTTCGAAATCGGCTGTACGAATTGTACAGGTGGCTGTTGTTGGTAATAGTTCGTAATCCCTTTCAGCAATTTTAAAGATTTCTTCTAATTTGACGGTAATTTGTTTGAATTGGGCTAATTTGAAACTGAAGGTCGTTTTGGTTTTTCTGTTTCTCGATAATGATAAAAAATGTTCCCCTGTACAATCCTTCTACAGTTCTGACAGCGTTTGGAACCGATAGCCAGTATGTTTAAGTGTAGAAACCGTCTTTTGAAATTGAAAACACGAAGAAGTAAAAATTCGATTGCAAAATCCTGAAGGACCAACATACTTGAGAACACGAAAGTTAAGACATTGTCTGTACAGGATCTCTTTTTCAAAAAGTTTAACCTCAACATAGGTATGAATTTTATCAAAACGTTTTAGTTCAGTTAAAATAGAATCCAATTTCGTTTCTGCAGCAGCATAACAATCATCAAAAACTTTAAAATTAGGAGTATGTTTAATAATAGTATCATCAGTCAGATCCTTTATTCCATGATTAAAAGTACCGAATCTATTAACATTACTAATCAATAAATTAATACGAATCGTATACACAAAATGACTACACTTCCCGCTTTGGAACTACATGGATAAAAGGAAGAATAAAAAAAGAGAGAGAAGGAAACCCTTATCAGAGAGTTAAATTAAAAAAGAAGTTAGAGTATATAGCTAAAAAGTATAAATAAATACTTACAGGTCTAGCATGCTCTCTAAGTAGGGGCCACTCGTGTTTCACCCTGTATTCAGGATCTTCAAAATCCTCATTGCCACTACCCTCTCGACCTTCTGTGGAACTTCTAAAGACGGTTTCTGAACCATTGCAAACAGGTTATCAAATGTCGGCGTACCAAACTGAATTGGCTTGAAGGCCGCCAACAGCAGTTCAGAAACTGAAGGTGATATGTAGGTGGGGGTGACGGCGTACGGCGCCTTTTTGGTGGGGTCGGGGGTCTGGGGATATCAGAACTGTTGATTTCTGGTTTGCAGCACTAAATATGAAAATACAAATTAATATATCAAAAAGACCACTTTAAACAAAAAAAATAACAATGTAAAAGATAACTACTAACTGGCTCAAACCTTATAAATTTCCCTGCATCAACTCTTGTATTAGCAGTTTGAGATGCTTGTGTATTGATCTCGGTATGAATAAAAGAAAAATAAATTGTAAAATAGAAAAAATAGAAAAAAAAGAAAGAAAGAGGGAAAGAAAAATAGAAAAATTCATACTCAAATAGACGGTTGCAAACACACTCTGTAGATGCCAGGGCTGGTATCTACAGTGCTAGATGCCGAGCCAGAATTAAATGATGAGGAATCCACTAAATAACAACCCCCAAAGAGTGAGAAAGAGAAAGAGACAGAGAGAGAATTTATACCGGGTGTTCAATTTATCTGAAGACATTGAAATATCTCGAGAACCACACATCAGATCAAAAAAAGTGTGGAACAAAAAATGTTCGTCTCGAAGGGGGGCATCTAATGACACCAAACTCGACCCCACACCCCTACCCCCTCGAGGTGGGGAGGGAGGATTAAAAAAACTTAAATGGAAACCCCTATTTTTTATTGCAGATTCGGATTCTCCAGAAACAATTACCCCAATCTGACCTACGATTTGAGTCATTTCAGCCACAGATGGTGCTGTAATCGATAAAAATCAAAATGGGTAAAAAATCGTTGAAAAATGGCGATATCTCAAGAAATAGGCATCAGATCAGCAAAATAATTTTGAAAAAAAAATAAAAAATTTTAAAAAACCACGTTTTAAAGTAGAGAATAATTAGCTTTATCCTGAAGAATTTTAGTTATGAACAACGAGGGGCGCATGAAATACGTACGTTTGTGTACTTGTGTGTGCGTGCGACCATGAATTCGTGCATGTGTGTGCCTGTGCTTATGCTTGTGTGTGTGTGTGTGTATGTGTGTGTTTTCATGCACCCCACGTTTTTCATTTTAAATTATTACAAGTATTTTTATAGCTAAAATTTTTCAGAACAAAGCTAATTTTTCTCCACTTTAAAAACGCGGTTTTCTTAAATTTTTTATTGTTTTTAAATTATTTGTCAACTTCTTTATTTTCTTGCATTGTCATCCAATTCCGAGCTATGTTCAAAATTTCAAGTCTCTAGGTCATCGGGAAGTTAGTTAAATATCGATTTACATCCACCTGATTTTTTACCCGCCTGATACCTATTTCTTGAGATATCACCATTTTTCAAAGATTTTTTACCCATTTTGATTTTTGTCGATTACAGCGCCATCTATGACCGAAATGACTCGAGTCGTAGGTCAAATTGGGGTAATTTTTTCTGGAGAATCCGAATCTGCAATAAAAAATGGGGGTTCCCATTTAAACTTTTAACTCCTCCCTCACCCACCTCCAGAGGGTGGGGGTGGGGGGTCGATTTTGGTATCATTAGATGTCCCCCTTCGAGACGAATATTTTTCATTCCACACTTTTTTGAACCGATGTGTGGTTCTCGAGATATTTCAATGTCTTCAGATAAATTGAACACCCAGTATATAAAAAGTAAAAATAAAATGAAAGTAAAATTGGAAAAAAAAATAATTACTGATCAAACGTTGATTCACGAGTGAATGTGGTTGAAGAAATGGAGAGTTAAAACTCAAACGAAAAATTTGATAGGAGAATCAGTGATTGAACAAAATACCCCAGTATACCCCAGTAGAATACCCCAGTATTTAAGCAAAAAAAAGGTATAGTAATAATTAACATACATTATCTTGTATTAACCTGTAAGGTGAGAATTTAACATGTCAAACTCTGAGCAAACCAATAATAAGAGCAATAAATGATGTTCTTAATTCAAAGAACCACTTATTCAAAATGATGATAAACGAGGGAGGTGATGTAATAAGCAAGTAGGGGTGGGTTATGGACAAGTGTGAACCTATTAATGAATCATTAATTTTAATTGTAGGTGTTGTTAAATGAAGCATCAATTTTTAATATAACAGCTTTTACTGTGAGCATTTAGAAAATAGATAGATATACTATAAAATTTAAATATAAGTCTGACTTTGATGGAATGATATTAGCACACCCAAATCAGAATGAATCCAATGTGAGGAACCTCGTGAAGTGAAAGCATGTATTAAAACTTCATCAATGTCAGAGAAAAATTTAGAAAAGAATTATAAACAGCTGCAATTGTGAATTATAAGCAATTGGGATTAAGAAAACCAGTTTTGTAAAAACACTCAACAGTCATGACGGATTCTAAACCATATGAAAGATCTAAGTCGATATTTTTACAATATATATATATATATATATGTGGTTAATAATAATGATAATAATAACAACATTACACTTTATGAAAAGACATGAAGAAATTGTGAAAATCATGTTAACCTTAATAAATAACAAGAACTCTGAGTATAAAACAACATTATATTAAAAAAGTTAGAATAAAAGTCTCGTGGGGAAAAAATTTAGAAAGTAATACACTATCAAACTCAAACAAAGCATTTAAGTCATTAAAGAGGGGTAGGGATAGCCATGATGTCAGATGGGGGGTGGTATAATGAGGAGAGAGCGTGGAAAGCATTATGAACAATTATGTAGGGGTTGTTAAATGAAGCTGCAATTTTTAAATATAAAAACTTTTACTATGAACATTTACAAAATGAAAAGATATTATTATAAGAATTTAAATATAAGTCTGAATCTGATGATATATCATTAGCACACCATAATCAGTATATATATCATTACAACAGTAAAAAATGTAAAGTAAAAAAGTTTGAAAAACGCTCGTGGGAAAAAAAATTGAAAATAATTACATCCTCAAAATCGAAATAAGCATATACGTAAGTGAATTAAGCATTTAAGACGTAAAAGAGGGGTAGGATAGACAAGACATCAGATGGGGGACGTATAATGACGAAAGAGTGTGGGAAACGTGATGAACATTTGTGAGTGTTGTTAAATAAAGCATCAATTTTTTTAATATAAAACTTTTTTAATATGAGCATTTAGAAAATGGATAGATATTATACTAAAAATTTAAATATAAGTCTGAATACGTCGGAATGACATTAGCAGGCCTAATTCGTAATGAATCAGATGTGAGGAAACACGTGAAGTGATAGCATCTATTAAAACATCATCAATGACAAATAAAAAACTAGAAAAGAATTATAGCCAACTGAGAATAAAAAAAATCATTTGGACTTTGTAAAAATACTCAGCAGTCACAATGGATTCTAAGCCATTTGAAGGACCAAAGTTAACACTAATACAAAACATATGTATGTGGTTAATAATAATGATAATAATAATAATAACATTATACTTTATGAAAAGACACCAAGAAATTGTGAAAATAATGTTAACTTTAATGATAATAAAACAATGTTAAAATAAAAACAGTTAATAGTTTTTAAAGTAAAACAAAGTTAGAAAAAAGGCACTCGTGGGAAAAAAAATTTAGAAAATCATACACTATCAAAATCAAAGCAAGCATTTAAGTCGTAAAAGGGTAGGTTTAGACATAACGTCTGATGAGGGGCATGTGTGAGCGGGAGTTTTTTTATTATTAGCATTGTTAAAAATATTTTCGTATTTTGCCCTATTCAGCTTTGCCACGAGGTGGCATTACTTGTTCTTTTTTCTCTTCTTTGTAGCACTCAATGAATAAACCTCGTTTGTTTTTGCTCTCGTACAATTCGTGAAATGCCGTCGTTTCTTTCGCCAAATACAACATCTATGAGCTCATGAATCGCAACTATACACTTTCTTAAATTTGACATCATAATTAACATAAACATTTTTGGTCCTTTGAGCCGGATTAGATTTGCAACTGTCGAAGTTATTTCTCTCGAGTGTTTTGTTCTCATGAGCTCATTCGATTGCTCCTGGTCCTTCGAACTGTTGAATGTGTGTTTTTACTGAGAAGACATCGTGATGATTCTTTCCTCCACTTCAGTGTACTGATTATTCGTCGTGTTTGTGACTGTTCCTCGCCGCTCCATGCTGTCGTTTGTTCAACACTGATCGTGTTTCCTGCCATCATTAGTGCTTTTCCCGCCATTCCGCCATCTTGTTTTCTATGCATTCTCCTCCTGCTTCGATTTGCTGGCTCCATCAAAATACAATGGATCCTAAAAGAAAACGTGCAACCATCAAAGCTAAGCTAACTCGTTTCGAATCCTATGTTCCAGAACTTTCATCTCCAAAACCTGCACTATTGAATGCCATAGACAATCTTTATTTATGTAATCGGCTGGTCAACATAAAACCATTGCTCGCTTCATTTGAGGAGATTCAACAAGAGATCGACACAGATGAAACAAACGACAACGACTCTGAATAAGCAGAATTTGAAGCTAAGTACTTTAACATAATTGCTATTGCTGAACATTTGTTAGGTTAGATAGAAGCATGCCTCACCCAACCTCCCCCCGCCCCAGTTCTGTAAGTTTGCATAGCAACTCATGCCACTCTCATTCATCATCTAATTTGATTAAGTTGCCTATCACTAAACTAATAGAATTTAGTGGAAAGTTTGAAGACTGGCTGAACTTTAAAGACTTATTTACGAGTCTTATTCATGAAAATAGCGAAATCAGCAATATACAAAAATTTCATTATTTGCATGCCTCACTGACTGGCAAAGCAGCAGAGGTTGTTAAGAATCTCACCTTCACTGGTGACAACTACAACTACATTATTGCTTGGGACAGTCTTCATGATCGCTATGACAATCGAAAGATACTAATTCATAACCTCATGAAGGCCATCTTCGATCTAGAGCCCATTCCCAAAGAATTCTCTGCTAGACTACGCACCTTGATTGACTCAGCCAATAAAAATCTTCGATCTCTGGATTCTTTGATCAGTAAAGAGAATCAGAGAGATGCATTCCTTGTCTATCTCATCAACTCCAAATTAGATAACTCCACTGTAAAGGAATTTGAAAACAAGACTGCTACTTCTGATCCAACTTCTTTCGATGATCTCATTAAATTTCTAGAAAACAAGGCCTCTTTGTTGGAAACTCTAGAACAAAGACATGCTAAACCCACAAATGAGCAATCTGCCGTGTCAAGAAGTTTTGTCTCGACGTCGTCCTCTTTTCCGGTCTGCAATAAAGGTCATAGATTATACTCATATTCCATTTTCAAATCTATGCTTGCCAAGGAATGTTTCGCTAAAGTATAGAATTTATGATGCTGCATAAATTGCCTTTCTAAAGGTCACTACTCTATGAACTGTAGCTCTAAGCACAACTGCAATAAGTGCAAGGCTAGACATCCTACTCTTTTACATCTTGATCCCATAACCACCCTCGAGAACTCAGTTGTTGAAAGTGATATAGTCACCCTTTCAGCGTTATCCGAACAATGTGCTATTCTCTCCATTGCTGTTGTGAATGTTGTTCAGAGCCCTACTTGATTGTGGTAGCACTTCATCATTTGTAACTCTATATAAGAAGCTCAAGCTGCCTCAAACTACAGTCAACATCTAAGTCCAGGGCATCACCAATTCTACTACCAATGTCCATTGTCATTATGAAATTCTTTTTCATTCTCGAGTCTCCAATTATCATTTGAAATCTCAATGTTTGGTCGTTCCTCAAATCACTGGCCATTTGCCCAATACACCAATTAACCTTGCCAACATAAACATTCCTCACGGCCTGAAGATGGCTGATCCTCACTTCAATGACCCTGGAGAAATCAACATTCTCCTTGAAGTAAATTCATTCTGGCAAATTGTTCTCACTTGGTGCATTCCACTTGGACCCAGAATGCCTATTCTGCAAGCTTCTCATTTTGGAAGGATTGTAGCTGGTTCGTTTCTTTGCACTACTGCCCGAGACATTCGTCGTACTTTAGTCGTAGTTTTATTTGCATTCAAGAGCAATTTGGGAATTTCTGGAAAGTGGAAGAACTTGTTATTCCTAAGCTCCACACCTTAGAAGAAGACTAGTGTGAATCTCACCTCAAGAGCCATACCAAGCGTGATTCTGGTGGTCAATTTATTGTCAGTATTCCTCTTAATAAAGCTCCAGAAGTATTTGATGACTCATACAAAATGGCTGAAAAATCTCTTCTAAATCTTGAAAGAAAATTTCTCTCCAATACTGCCTTGCATCAGCGTTATGCACAGTTCATGCAAGAATATGAAGACTTGGGCCACATGTCCATTTGCGATTCTGCACCTGCTGAGGTTTCCTGCTTTTTACCTCATCATGGCGTTCTCAAATAAGATAGCCCAACCAGAAAGCTTCGTGTCGTTTTCAATGCTTCTTCTCCTACCACATCAGGTGAATTGCTTAACTCTTTACAATTGGTCGGCCCTACCATTCAACAGGATCTGTTCACTGTCCTAATCCGATTTCACAAACATGTCTACGCCTTCTCTGCTGATATAGAAAAGATGTATCGCCAAGTTTTGATTGATGAATCTCAAAGACCCCTGCAGCGCATCTTATGGAGACCTGATCCAAATGATGCCATCAAAACCTATTATCTGAACACTGTTACTTATGGTACTGTTTCTGCTAGCTTCTTAGCAATTCAATGTTTGTATGAATTGGGTATTGAATGCACACAATTCCTTCCTGAGGTCTCTCGAATCATAGAGGAAGACTTCTATGTTGATGATTTGTTGAGTGGAGCAAATGACGTTTCCACAGCAAAGGTACTGTGTACAAACCTTTCTGCTACTTTACAAACTGGTTGCTTCAACTTACGAAAATGGATGTCGTACGAGCCTCTAAGTCTTTCAGACTTCATGGAATCCGACATTCATCCTATCCTAGTTGATATTGTCTCACATGATAGCACAAAGACTCTTGGATTGCATTGTTCACCACTTGATGATAAGTTGACATTCTCTCCTTCTCTTACCTCTTCAAAAAGGATAACTAAGCGTGCTCTTCTGTCAGACATATCTCAGATTTTTGACCCTCTTGACTTGCTAAGCCCTAGCACTATTAAGGCCAAGATGATGTTGCAAGTGCTTTGGTTAGAGAAACTTTCATGGGACGATAATATTTCTCGCTCCTTGTCCACTCAATGGTTGAACCTGAAAGATGATCTTCCTGCCCTAGACGAAGTTGCCTTTTTCAGACGTACCATATGCAATGAGCCGAAAAGTATACAGCATCATGCCTTCTCGGATGCGTCCATCAAGGCCTATGGCACCTGCATCTATGTACGCTCTGTTGATCAAAACGGTGCTATTTTCTCAAATTTATTGTGTTCAAAAGCCAAAGTGGCTCCTCTTAAGTCTATATCCATTCCCAAACTAGAACTTTGTGGTGCTCTCACTCTCACCCGCTTAGCCCAGCACGTCTCTTCTGCGCTTCAAATTACGTTTGATCAGTGCTTCTTCTGGACTGACTCCACTATTGCACTTGGTTTGTTGAAAATGCATCCAAATCGTCTACACACATTTGTCGCCAATTGTATATCTGAGATCCAGACACTCTCCAACAATGCTGTGTGGAACCACGTTTCCAGTGAAATAATCCTGCCGACATCCTCTCAAGAGGGGTCTCTCCTACTGTGCTGAAGGACTCTGCCTTGTGGTTTCATGGACCACCGTGGCTCTCTCTAAAAGAATCTTCCTGGCCAACTCTCCAAACGCCTTCCATACCACTTGATCTTCCGGAAGTAAAAAGGTTAGATGTAATATCTGCCACTGCTGCATGTTCTTCATTCCCATTTTCAAGATTCTCAGATTTTGATCATCTTAATCACATCGCTGCCCTTATATTGCGTTTCAAGAACAACTGTCTATGTCCCAAGGATGTTCGATTGTATGGTCCTCTTACACCTTCTGAAAATGAACATGCCTTTCTAACTCTCGTTAGACTTTCTCAAAACCACTCATTCCCTGATGAGATTAAAATTTGTCAATCCCATGATCCTCGATCACGTTTGAAGCTGCCCTCCCTGTCCTTGTTTTTAGACTCTGACAGCCTGCTGCGGGTTGGAGGTAGATTGCTTAATTCTGATTATTCGTTTGATAAGAAATTTCCCCTCCTCATCTCTGGGAAGCATCCACTAGCTAGACTGTTAGTCACCTCAGAACACCTTCGCCTTCTGCATGCTCGTCCTCAACTACTTCTTTCATCACTTCAATTCCAACTTGAAGTTAGACTGCCTTGTGCTCATCAAGGATGATCTCCAACCATCTATCGATTGGAAGCTCAGTCGTATTACCCAGCTTCATCCTGGCAAAGATGGCATCCCTTGTGTAGCCACCATCCTTATAATGAATAATGAAACAAATTCAGATTGAAACCGATTCAGAATAGCTTGCCTACTCTGATAGAAGCTTTCCTGTATGCTGAAGAAGGCAGCTTGGCTGCCAAAATGTTCCGGTTAAATATTTCATGTGGATTAGTGGTTTTTTCTCCTTTCTTCTAATGAAACAAAATTAACCTTATCCTACTCTCTTCGTGATTTAGTAATAAAAAACCGAAGAAAATTGAAGACTCATAGATCTAATATAGCATTAGCTGAAGATCTCACCGGCACACACTATAGACTGCTCCGAGCAGCTAAATCCAGTTTTGGTGTCTCCAATGCCTGGAGCTTTAGTGGAATTGTCTTCGTTAAGGACCCTCCATGAGTATACTAATTGTAGTTCTGATAATAGTGCTAACATATAATTTTTTCTAATTTTTTCAATTATCTGGCTCACGCCTTCATTATTACATGTATATTTTCTATAATTCGAATGTTTAATGTAATACACAATTAGTATTTAAACAATTTTTGTTTGTTTTCTTAGCCAATTTAATTTGTCTGATTTAATTTTTCTTTTTTTTTTTTTTGAAAATTTAATTGCTTGGTTCTTTATGATCCTACATTTACTAATTTTTATAGTGATTTATTATTATTTATTTAGAATTTTATTTTTTGTTATTTTTGTTATTATTATTTTCTTTCATCTGTAATTCGATTGCTTTTGATTGTTTATTTTTTAGTTTATTATTTTTCTCACTACTCACTTTAATTTCTTTAATGACTCTTCTAACTGATTTTAGTAAGCCAGTTTCTATTGACATGTGTAATAATATTTTTTCTCCCTCTGTTGCCAAACGTTGTTGTTCTATTTTTTTTCTTAAATATTAGGAGTGCTAATATCGACTCAATTTTGATTAATCTTGATACGCCGGCTAGGTGGCTGAGACGGCTAGGGCATAAGCTTTCTAGTTCTCGAGTTCACCTGGTCGTGGATTCGAATCTTGCCGTGGGCATGGATGTTTGTGTTTGTCTTGGGCTGCGTACAGATATAAAAGGCGCAAAATGAACTTAGTAGACGATGCCAAAGTTTCTAATAAACCTAATCTGACACTTTCTATTTCTCCACAACTATTAGTATTTGTTGAAACATGGTGCTATCACCCCTCTGAGATTCCCTCTATAGAGGGATACAATGTTATATCTTCCAGCCGAGTTAATAAACGTGGCGGTGGCTTGTGTGTTTATGTTTCTCAAGATTGGACTTATAAAAAGTTGGACTATCTATCCTTTGTTACAATTGATTTTGAAACTTTAACTTTAATAATAAATAATAGATTTGTCATTATAGATGTTTATCGCCCTCCATCAGTCTCTTTGAGAAAATTTCACACTCACTTGTCCTCCCAATTATTGTTAATCCAAGAATTAAATTGTAAATATTTTTTAATCCGAGATTTCAATATTGACTTTAATTCACCTATTTCGAATTGCAGTCATATATTTAATCAACTATGCTAGCTGCTCTTAAGATGTCAATTAAGGCATATACTCATTTTTCACCTTTTTATCATAAATATACACCTATTGAGTCATGTTTTTCTATGCTAACTCCTATTTACAGCAAATCTTTAGATGCTGCAATCACTGACCATTTTCCTGTTCTAATTATGTTTGACTTAACTCTATCTTATCCTATTAAAGCCAATTTTTTGAATAAACGCCTAATTTCTGATCATAGGATAATAATGCTGGAATCCTACTTTTCCCTGAGAGACTGGTCTAGCCTCCTATCTACTAAACTCGGTACCGACTTTTTATTTGATAATTTTTTATCCCATGTTCAACATGGTTTTGATTGCTATCTACCCTTTTATCGTGTTTCTTATGGAAAAAATTTAAGGCATCCACCTAAAATAACCGTGGATAACTCCGTGTCTTTTGATTGACATAAAGCTTAAAAATAAGTATGCTGCAACTTGTTCCTTCTAAAGTTAATAATAAACGTTTTAAAGATTTTCTCAAAATACTTCGCAAGAGAATTAACAAGGCTAAAAGAGATTTCTATGTTAAATTATTTTTACGATTGTATGCGAACAAGGACTCAAAGAGATTTATATCGCCTTTCAGTATTCCAACCAATGTCAACAGAGACTCGTTAACAATATTCCTTCGGTCAATTTGCCTCCCTCAATCGACCCTTTGTCTGATTCAGTTTATGATTATGATACTGTCCAATTAAATAATAATCATAGTTTTTTGTATTTCTGACAATGATCGAAAAGGTTGGTGACATTATTGGGAGTTTGAATTCCTCAGATTCCCTTGACCTGCTTGGTCCCCCCCCCCCTCCAAAATTTTAATACGGTTACGCCACACTTTATCTTTTCCCTTAGCATTATTATTTGATCATTCTTTGTTACTGGAGTTTTCCCTAAGGTTTTGAAACAGGCGCGTGTTACACCAATTCTTAAAAAGGGCGACCCCTCAATCTACTCAAATTATCGTCCGATTTCAGTTTTGCCTTTTTTGACAAGGTTTTTGAGAAGCTATATTACGTTCGCATTTCCAATTATATTCACACTAATAATTTTATTACACATCATCAGCACGGCTTCGTCCCCGGTAAAAGCATTGAAAATGCGTGCTATGAATTTATTGAATACGTATCAACAGAAATGGCCTCTAATAATCATGCCGTAGCCGTATTTGTCGACTTTTCTAAGGCCTTTGATTTTGTCCCTATCAATCTTTTATTGATTAAATTAAATAAACAGTTTGGTATTCGTGGTATTCCGTTACGTTGGTTGCAGAATTTTTTATCTGAACGATCTTATTTTTTACAGCTTTTTGGCAATTTTTCCTCTACAATTAATCGTAACGTTCACTCACAGCAATTTCCAGATCGTAGGACACATTTTATTAGGTTATAGCTCTCTCACTCGATTATAAGAATACAGTACTTCGTAGATAAGTTGTACCATCCATCTTCAAGTGTTTACGAACCCCCGACTTATCTACATACATAGCTTTACGAACCAAGTCATAGGAAATGGGAATCATTTCCGGTAGAGATACGAAATCAAGTTACGAAAACATGGCGGATAGCGATACTGCACGATTTTGCCGATTGTGTTAGTAAGAAGATTAATACAAAATTATTAGAACTAACACTACTCTTTAATATGACTATGGATGGGACAAGTTATCTAGAGACTATCTACTTCTAGGAATAGTTTCTTCAACTCTGAGTGCGAGAACAGTCTCCCTCAAACACCCAGCGTTGAATAAGCCATTCTCCAAAGTCGTTCGTCTTGCTCATTCAAATTTTACCAGTTCAAGAAAAATTAAACGAAACCAGGAATCTAAGTAAGTTACACTTTTTTTCAAACGTAAATTATACTTTTTTAATAGTTCCAAATTTATTTGCTAACACGTTTTCTTATTCATTATTGTTACGATTATTTTTTTATTTACTCGTTGTGATCTGAAGTAAATTTCCACTGAAGAAAATTCATTATTATCGACTGCTAACAGCATGGCTAATTTCTCGCAGCAAGAATGGATCTAAATACCGGAAGCTGTGTAACGGAACCTTATAGAAAGTAAAAAGGGTGGGTGAACTTAATTTCAGTATGGAGGTCGAATATGCTATTAACTAAACTAAAATGTCACTGTTTCCCTTTCCATTATTATAGGGAGTCTAAATCATTGATCGGCCTCGGTGGCTCAGCAGGTTGCGTGATCGCCTCTGATGCCCGAGTACGCGGGTTCGATCCCGGCCGAGGACGACGAGGATTTTTCAGGGGTAAATCCTGAGATCACGCACTTCCTTCGGAAGGGAAGTAAAGCCGTTGGTCCCGTGTAGTCGTTTGCCGGCTGCACGTTAAAGAACCCTTGCGAGGCAAAATTTGCGGCCCCTATAACGCCGTCCTGAAATGACCATGGCAGTTGAAAAGGACGTTAATACCAAACAAACCAAACCAAACCAATCTAAATCATTGATCTAACCCTCATCCTTTTTTCTGTATTTCAGATTGCCAAAGATACTCATATGAGCCTCCCTCTTCAGCAATACGTGATAGTTTCCATTTAGCCTGCTCAAAGGAATATAAAGGAATCTTGCAGATTTATAATGAGAACGATGTAATGGTTACAAAAGAAATAATCCCTTGATTTTTGTACAAATCAATTCTGTTAGGTGATGGTACATTTGCATTTATTGAATTTATTGCATTGTACATTATAAGTTGAATGTATTGTTTAATCAATAAATGATTTTAAAAAAATTGATGTTTAAAAATGTTTTAAATATGTCGTTTCTCTTCCTATTGTTGTCTACCTTTCAAGACCTGTCAACTCTATGAACACGGCGATCGTTATTTTAGAATTTAGCAACAGATTTATCATTAAAATACTTTTTTCTGCCTACAAGCTTGGAGTTCTATCTTCTGCTGGCGAATTTTGACTATAAAGATGATAAAATACAAATACAGTCGGTATACAAATGTAAACTTGTGTAAATATCAGTATACACGTATGTAAATATGTGTGTAAGCCTGTGTAAATTGGTGTATGCACGAGTGTAAATTTGTGTACTTGTGTGTATAAATGTGTAAATATGCTATACAGACGTGTACAAAAGTGTAAACTTGTGTAAATAGATGTATAGACATATGTAAACCTCTGTGAATAGGTTTATACCCGTGTGTAAACTTGTATATATTGTGTATACACGTGTGTAAATTTATTTTTGTAAGCTTATGTAAATAAGCTGCACAGATGCGTAAATTGTCTATACACGAGTGCACGTATATGTATAAATGTGTGCAAACTTGTGTAAATAAGTTGTAGAGAGGTGTATATAAGCGTAATTATGTGTAACTATGTGAAAGCCTGTATACATGTGTGTAAATTTGTGTACGTGTGTGTTTAAATGTGTGTAAAGCTGTGTAAATATTCTATGCAGTTGTGTACAAAAGTGAAAACTTGTGTATATTGTGTAAATTTGAGTACATATGACTATATACATGAGTAAGTAGCTGTGAAAATATATAAATATGTATGTAAAAATGTGTAAATAGGTATATCCGCGTATAGTAAACATTCCGTTAATGAGTCTTGAGTCTTGTACAGTCGAGTCAATTGACCCGAGAATGGTAACTGGGAAATTCGGGTCAAACAACTCTTACTGACATCTGTGTCCAACGACTCTCTAAAATGGGTAGTATTGGAAGAATCATAGGACTCTCACAAGCGGGTCATATCAACCGCATATTGCTGTGAGTGTTGCAGTACACCAAGGATCTATTGTTTCACCTTTATTGTTTTGTTTATATATCAACGATCTTCCATTATCTGTTAGCTCCAACTCATCTTTGAAAATTATTCTGTATACGGATGACGTTGCGTTTTTAGCTGCATGTTAAGAGCCATTACAGGTAGAATTATTGCTTAACATAACTCTCAATGGTTTATATACTTGGTCTAAAAAAACTGTTTATCAGTTAATATGGGAAAAAACTAAATCCATGATTTTTTATCAACGCAATAAACGCAATGTCCCCAGTTCTCCTTCTCTTTATTATGATAATATTCGGCTATTAACTGTCTCTTCCTTTGTTTATTTAAGGATTTTAATATCCCATGATCTTCTTGGGATCTACATATTGATTCCCTATTGTGTAAGTTAAATAGAAAGCAAGGAATCATTTCTCGTTTGCGTTATCTTCTTCGTAAGATAATTGTCCAATTTTACTGTGCTTGGATTCAATCTGCGTTATGTTTTAATATAATCTTTTGGGGATCGTCTACTTCCTGTAATCTCTCCAGAATTTTTAAATTGCAGAAATGGTTTCTCAGAACTTTATTTAACCTTCCTAAACATTCATCTGTAACACCTCTTTTTTTAGAATTAGGTATTCTGACGGTTTATCAATTATATTTCATGCGTGTTTGCACCTTTGTTTTTAAAATCTCTAACTCTTTACTATCGCCTCACCTCCAATAATGACAACTAGTAACAGCTGTAATCAGCGTTACCATACTCGTTCTTCAGGACTATTAATTCCTCTTTTTTCCAATCGTAACTATCGTCGCCATTGTCTGACTTTTATAGGTGTAAAATGTTGGTCTTTTCTTCCTTCTGAGCTGCGCTCATTAACTGATTTTAGAGTTTTTTAACAATCATTTAAAACGTTATACTCTCCATCTTCTCCCGAAGTTTCAGGTTCCATTATAATTGATTACTTTTATTCTTTGCTCGTCATATTTGTTTCTTACTACAGTTTCCGTTAAAAGAAGTTGCTATTCTCTGGGTTGTAATTTATCTGGCTCACATATCTTCTGGTATAATCTTTTAGACAGATTTTTCCTAGTTTTATTTCCGCTTTTACTTTTTGTTTATTATATATCTTATTTTTGATTTTTTCATTTTTCTTGTTTATTGTTTGTATTGATTTTTTATTGTTTATAATTTTGTTTTTCTAGTTGTTTACCATTGCATTTGTAATTTTTTTCTTTATATTTTTTGTGGCTCCCTGTGACCTTCTCTTGGTCTGTCTTGACCCATACTGGTCCCAGGGAGTCCACTTTACTAATTACGAGGGTTGGGGCATAAGTCATGGCAACTATTTTTTTTTATGAGAATTCAAGCATGGGTGGAAAATGTGAAATATACAGATGAAAGAACAAGGAATGGACGAAATGTACGGACATTTAACAACACGCCAACACTTTGCTTCTCATGTTTATTAAGGTAGTTGACAACATTACAGGTTTCATGTTCTGGAATCATGAAGCCTGTAATGTTTCATACGTTTCAGGCTTTTGGAAAATTTATTCTGGAACATGATTACAGATTTCATTTTCCAGAATAAGTAACAGAAATCAAAATAGAGAACGGCTGTTTTGATATACGAGCGTTGTTCAACTCGGGTTACATCCACCTTGCACGGCAGTTGACTGAGAACTGATTTAACATTGCTCTCTGCACAACATCAGGAACTCACGGTGCCATCTAATGTTGTGGAAACATACTAGCAGTCACAGCTTCCTTGAGACATATGACATTTTATGATACCATCCCTTAGCTCTGAGAAAAAAAAATAGTTGCCATGACTTATGCCCCAACCCTCGTATTAAATTTAAAAATAAATAAATAAATATAAAAACTGATATTTACACTATGTTTTTCATTAATTTCACATATTTCAGTTATATTTTTTAATGTTACTGTTAGACGTTCGCACTATAATGCGGTGCAGTCTAGGAGCTTTTTTGCGAGAAGTAGTTAGTCTAAATTTTAAATAGAATTTATTTTTCAATTCAATTAATCAATGCATTTTGTAAGTGTATTCACATAACGAATTCTTTTTTTACAAGAACAATAAAATGTTCTTGTTGAATAATGAAGTAGTAAATCTGTGACAAAAGGAATGGTTTGAAATACAGAGGCCAACAAAAATTAACTCTTAAAAGTCATCTTTAGCGTTAAGAGCTGATTCTTGTGCTTTCTTTTGTGCTGAATCCGAATCTGATCTCAGATTTTTTCTCTCACCCACAGATTTGACCTCGCAAACATGTCAGCATTAAAAATTGTAAGTATCCCGAAAAAACTATTGTGTTAGAGCTTCTCTGCTTACATCCAACCGAAGATTATAACGAACGAATCGCAGGCTTTGTTTCGTCTATGGTCAGGCCATCCCATTCTTGGCCGGCCAGGTGGCCGAGAGGGCTAGGGCATAGGCTTTCTAGTTCTCGAGTCTGCCTGGCCGTGGGTTCGAATCCCGCCGTGGGCTTGGATGTTTGTGTTTGTCTCGGGCTGCGTACAGATATAACAGTAGTCGACGCCTAAATTTCTAGAACCCCCCATCCTATTCTTTTCGAAGGGAGGACAATCATTACGTTCCTGAGCTCGCATTCAACCGAAGATAAGGAAGAAATCCTTATCAGCGCGAGTTATCGACCGAAAACTTCCGTTTTTCAAAACAGTTTGTCGAAACTTCTCGGCAATTTCCGTGGTAGACATTCACATTTACTTTTTTTTTTCAGTTATTGATCATCACATCATTGGGTCTATCTTATTCGATGGAAAAGCCGAGGAGGAAATTTTTAGCATTTTATAAAACAAACCAGCTCTAAACATAAACCTCATCAGATCATTTCATCACATCATTCACTTTGTCTAGAAACACTTTTCGTCACATCATTCACTTTGTTTTAGAATCATTTTGTCTCTCTGTCAGCTCGACATGTTCAGTATGCAACATTGAAGTCCTCCAATCATTTAATCTGCCAGTCGGGTCGATACATCCGTTGTCACATTCTAGTTGTACACTGAATCTGATCTCAGATTTTTTCTCTCACCCACAGATTTTTTTGTTTTTTAATGAAATACTTTTAAATTAATCAGAGTTTGGTGCCTGATAAATTTCCTTGTGGCCCAAAAATATGGATACTTTAACATTGCAGCTGCTTATCTTCACACGCACATTACCTTAACATGACAATCTCTATGTGCATAACTTAGAAACATCATGTGAAGGAAAAATTCTAAAAGCAGATTCGGATTCAGAGCAAAACCACAAGGATAAAGCATTCCAGATGATATTTCATCATTGGCCCGAGTTATTGGAATGAATGAAATTTGACGAATTGGATCTGTTCAGCTGGCTGAATGACAAAATGCTTTATGAAAAAATTAGAGAATCGGATTTGGAATTTGACCTCACAAACATGTCAGCATTAAAACCTGTAAGTATCCAAAAAAATTATTGTGTTAGGCCCGCCGCAAATACACTTCGTCGCGGCGACATCGGTCGCACCATGGGTACTGCGCATGCGTCGGCGTCACTCCTTGTCGCCCGAGCGTGACCTAGTTTTTGCCCTTCGTCGCGGCGACGGAAAAAAACTGGTTTTCAGGCGACGTCGCCTCTATTGAGCTGAATTCAATTGGAAGCGACCAGCGACAACACCAGTATCCACATCATCCACATCCACTATCATCCTCAATGGCATCCACAAAAAACAAAAGCCCCTCATCCTGTGAAAAAATACAGTGGACAATAGAAATGGAGGCCACAGTCATCGATTTTTATAGAATTTAATAAAATAAAAATTTAATAAAATAAGAATTTAATATTTTTTTTGTACGCAGCACGTGCTGAGAAAAAATTATGCTATGAAATATTAATAATGATTATGCCGACACTGGATATGAAACATGTTGACATTCCATCGTTCCTTTTTTGTGATAATAATAATAATAATAATAATAATAATAATAGATTTTTATAGAAGTTTTTAAAAATTTGATACAATTAAAAAAATTAATTTTGTTTTTTTATTTTTAACTGAACGTGCTGAGAAATAATTATGCTATGGTATATATTCACGTGCTATTAAAAATATATTATCAATAATAGATGAGGGCAAGTAGTAGAAATTTTATAATAGCTTTGATGCCATATGTCAGCACTATATGGTTTTGAGTTTATTAAGCCATTTAAATTTTTTATAACCATCTACTGGAAAGCTTCAATTTTATTTCATTTTTAAATCTTTATTTTAAAAGAATTTAATTCCAATTTGACCACGTAAATGCATTTTCCTAAAAATAATAACCAATTGTTTTATTTATTCTTGTTTGATAACCATTTTTCTTTGTTTGATCTATGTTACTTTATGTGTATCACGTGTTAATATATTTGAATTGTGTAAAAAACATTATAGTTAATGAAAGTTCAAAGATATATTCATTAAACATACGAATAATATACATGTTTAATTGCAGTAAACACTGTTCTCTGGGATATTAATAATTCCAGCTATCATAAGCGACCGGGTCGCTCCTAATTTTTATTTGCGGCGAGACGAGCTGGCGACAAGCGACAAAGAGCAACAACTGACGTCAGCAGTGTGACCTTGACGAACCCCCCCACTGCAGGCAGCAAGGAGCGACGAGCCGTCGCTGGCGACCGGGTCGCTCCTAATTTTTATTTGCGGCGGGCCTTAGAGCTTCTCTGCTTACATCCAACCACAGATTATAACGAACGAATCGGTTTGTTTATGGTTTCGCAGGCTTTGTTTCATTTATGGTCAGGTCATCCCATTCTTTCCAAGGGGAGGACTATCATTACGCTCCTCAGCTCGCATTCAACCGAAGATAAGGTAGAAATCCTTATCGACGCGAGTTATCGACTGAAAACTTCCGTTTTTTGAAACAGTTTGTCGAAACTTCTCGGCAATTTCCGTGGTAGACGTTCGCATTTATTTATTTATTTTTCAGTTCTTGATCATCACATCATTGGGTCTATCTTATTTGATTGAAAAGGCGAGGAGGAAGTTTTTAGCGTTTTATAAAACAAACCAACTCAAAACATAAACCTTTTCTGATTATTTCGTCACATCATTCACTTTGTCCTAGAAATACTTTTCGTCACATCATTCACTTTGTCCTAGAAATACTTTTCGTCACATCATTCACTTTGTTCTAGAATCATTTTGTCTCTCAGTGAACTCGACAAGTTCAGTATGCCACACTGAAGTCGTCCAATCATTTAATCTGTCGGTCGTGTCGATACATTCGTTTTCACATTCAGTTGTCCTATTCATTTCGCCACTCAGTCGATTTGTGAGGCCAATCTGGATACTGAATTTCACTCCTTTACACACGTAAATACCACAAAGATGTTTTGTTTCCTCTGACTCCCACTCCAGTAATTCCGACCCCAGTGCACCAATCAAAACCAAACATAATAGTGAAGTTAGTTAGCTACATTCCGAATTTCAACCTTCTACCTCAAAAAATGTAGAAATTATGAAGGGGACAGACGGACATTGTAAAACTAATAAGTAGCTCCATTCTTCCGCTACTTGATAATATAGATTATGAGCAATGGACGATGTCCACTAGAGCACTATAATTGTCTATTATAGTGCTCTAATGTCCACGTAACTCGCACGCCCTCTAGTAATAACATTGTCAACCCTCATTCCGGGACTGAAAACATGACTCGCGTTAATTTTTCTGTTACTTTCTGCAAAAATTATAAAAGTAAAGCACCTGCATATACCACATGGCACTCTTTTCCGAAAGATCAAAATAATTATATATTTATTACAGCTTTATTTCCACTTTGATGGAATAGTTTTTATTTTTACATATTTTATCCGTTAAATTCACCACAGTTTTCAGATTGAAAAATAGTAATTTTGAAATATAAATTACGTTTAAGATTAACATTAAAAGACTACAAACATTTCAGGTATATGCTATCTCTTTGTCTAATGTATTCAGATATTTATAAGAGAAAAGGACGAGACACAAAAACCCTGGAATACAATAAATAATAGTTATTATCTAATGTATTCGGAAATAGTTAATAAAATTTTAAAAATTGGTATGGTTAAAAAATGCATCCTATTTTATTCAAAGAGAAGATAGTAATTAAACTGCAGAAACTCTTAAAACATATAATTACAAATAGAGAAGGATGCGAAAAATTCTGCAATCTTTCAGGAATATGCTATCCCTTTGTTCAATGGATTAAATCGATTTGAGTAAGCTATATAAATTCATATAAATTTCATTTATACCTCCCAAAACATAACACTGTTAATTTTTTTATCTTCAATTCTGATTTTTATTGTAATATGTATCTTAAGTTTTAATAAATACGTAATCTTTTATAATTAAAAGGCTGATTATAAAATTTGGTAAAAAAAAATAAATAAATAAATAAAAAATAAAACAATAAAAAAATAAAAAATCTTATGATAGAGTGAATTGATGTATTTCATAAAGAAATTAATGGACTTTATAAATCTCATGAAAGTTTAATTTCATAATGTCAAATTTAATTTAAAATTTTTAGCTTGAGCTTTAATTAAATCGTTCTCAAAGAACAAAGGCTAGAAATGCAAACAGAGAATCTTGTGGAAAACAGAGAATCTGTGGAAAACTAAGTCAAGATAAAGAAATCAATGTATCAGAGGTGAATATGTTGTGAGGTAATACTTGTACTCAGTGTTGTCCTATTATGGTTTATTCCGTGGGTTTTGTCATTGTGGGGTATGGTCCGGAGGGGTTCCGGACGTTTCCCCCTTAGACATTTACCCCATCGGACATTCACCGAAGTGATATTTACCCCAGTGACGTTTCCCCCAGAGCCTTAACTGAAAAGTGGACACTTACCCCCACAATATTTATCGCCAGATCACACTCGCTCTACTGAAATAGGTATCGGAAATCGTCTTAAGTAATGTAAATGGCGAATGTTAAGAAACCACAACAAAACAGCTTTTGAGAAATTACACTTAAACCTTTATTAAGTAAAAAATTAAAAATAATGATACTAGAGTAAAAAAAAAAAAAGCTTGTGGAATGGTCCCTCGTGGAATGAAAATTTGTACTGACAATTGAACATGTTTTTGCAAAGTATTGATGACAATTGGAGAAGGCAGAATGTGGTTGTCTCTTTACTAGTTAACTTTAACCTTCTAGGCTATTGGAAATAAGTATGATAAAATATAAAAGTATTCAAAATATAAAAATATGAACCGTTTTTTAAAGTAAAAGTATCGAGTATCGGGTATTTGATAGTTAGTACTAAAAAAAGTATCCAGTACTTTCCGGTATCGATGCTATATCAGTTAGCCGGAAATATTCTACTATTGTGTAGGCCTACTGGTTTCGTGAAAAATCGATTCATCGCCACAATTCTGTTGATTGGTCAAAAATATTCATCAGCCCCCACCATTCTGTTGATTGGTCAGTGTAAATTCTGATAGGACTGCAAACACTATATAAATTACGAATTGGAGTCAGTTCTTATGAATAAAGCTAAGCGTGGTAATTCCGAAAGCAATGTCACCCATGGAAAGGGAGTAATTTACATTCCTCCGATTATTATTCGTCATCACGGAAAACGAATCAAGGAAATTCTAGAGGAAATCACAAAACATGTGTCTTTAGATAAAATCATCTGCCACACTGGTCGTAAGGACACCATTAAGATTAAGTGTCTTGATGAGGACACGCACAAAATTCTAGTATCTGGAGTAAAGAGTAACGATGTGCTAAAATCCAGCATCATCAGCTCAAATCTGAAAAGCTGCTGAAATATGTTGTCCGAAATGTTGACACAACGTATGACCTGGAAGACTTTTGTGATGACCTAAGGAAGGCAAATTATTATCCAGAAAAGGCAATCAGGTTGAAAAAGGCAAATGGTTCCGTTGAAATGCCACTGGTGCTGGTTTTACTCCAAAACACTGAGCATAATAAGTCTTTTTTGAGTTTAAAGCGTGTCGGTCCTCTTGCTGTTACTGTAGAATTATTTAGAGGCAACAAAAGGCCCTTACAGTGTTACAACTGTTTACGTTTTGGGCACGTCTCCCAAGGTTGCACCGAATCGCCTAGGTGCAACAAGTGCGCAGGTGATCATCAGTCGAGGGACTGTGCTAATGTAAAGGGCAAAGACCCCCTA
This sequence comes from Rhysida immarginata, assembly GCA_023313115.1. Taxonomy (NCBI): domain Eukaryota; kingdom Metazoa; phylum Arthropoda; class Chilopoda; order Scolopendromorpha; family Scolopendridae; genus Rhysida; species Rhysida immarginata. The sequence goes on along the minus strand of JAHWFO010019727.1, from coordinate 631,131 downwards.
AATGTATTCGTTGTGATGGTCAGCATACTTCAAGTTACACCAAGTGTCCGAAATATCCCCAAGTCAAAAGGATCAAAAGCACTAAAGTAATTGATGGCAGAACCTATGCTTCAGTCGCATCCAGCTCTTCTCATTCAGATGCGGTCGAACCAATCCAATTGCGTAGCATTTATAGGAGTCTGGGTAATCTTCTTAATCTCTGTAAGGAAAGTGGCAACATACTGCCACAGGTTGCGTCCCACGAAATCAAGAACTGACCATGGACAGACACCACTACAGAACAATTACCCACTGAAAGCTTCGTTGCAATATATGGAACACCAGAGGAATCTATTGGAAGTGCATCAAATACTACAATTTCATCATAAATTGGAATATTGACATAGCTTTCGTGTGTGAGACACACCTGAAATCAATTCAAGCTTTTAACTTGCCGGGTTATCAAGCTTATCGAAAGGATCGACCTCTGGGTAACAACGCCAGTCAAGCATTTGGTGGAGCAGATATCATTATCAAAGATGGCATTGATCATCGTGAGACTATCAGTCCCCACTATATAGGTATGGAAGCCGTTTCCGTTATTATAAGTGATGCTAACGCAGGCGAAGTTAAGTTCGTCTCATTATATAACTCGCCTAAGCACAAGCTTAGTCCATGCGAACTCGAAGATCTGCTGTCCGGACCCATTCCGGTTGTAATGGCGGGCGACTTAAA
>JAHWFO010019727.1:607704-630407 GCA_023313115.1 Rhysida immarginata | reverse complement strand
TTAGCTGTCAGTGTTGAAATGTTTCGAGGTAATAAGAAACCTTTACAATGTTATAATTATTTGCGATTTGGCCATGTATCTATGGGTTGTACGGAATCTCCCCGTTGTAACAAATGCGCTAAAGATCATCAGTCAAAAGACTGCCCAAATGTAAAAGGACAAGATCCCCCAAAATGTATTTGATGTAATGGACAACACACCTCCAGTTACACAAAATGTCCTAAATATTCGCAAGTCAGGAGAGTGCAAACTGCTAAAGTGTCCCCGGAGATTTCCTATGCCTCAATGGTCTCCAAACAAGATAAGAGCATTAACGTGAATGATTTTCAACCAATGTATAAACAAATTGACAGTGTATGCAATTTGTTAAACGAACTGGGCAAGAAAATGACACTGATGAGTGGAATACTTACGAATAAACACTGACGGTATGGCTGATCGGTGCTATTCTATTACAAATCGAAGTAAACTTCGTTGCGTAATATGGAACGCCAGGGGGGCCCCCCGGAGGCGTATTGAGTTTTACAACTTCCTAACCCAATGGGATATAGACATAGCATTTCTATGTGAGACACACTTAAAGCCAGACCGCGACTTCAGGCTGCCTGGTTACTGTGTGTTTCGTAAAGACAGAACTCTTCCCTCTACAGTAAAGTCCCCGTCAGGTGGGTCAGCAATTATTATTAAGAAAGGCATTCATCATCGGGAGGAACCAACCCGAGACTATATGGGAATGGAAGCTGCCTCTGCTATCATTACTGATGCCACACTGGGAGAGGTGAAACTAGTGGCTCTATATAATGCGCCCAAGCATAAATTCGATGCCAATGAGCTTGACGAGCTGTTTTCCGGGAAAATTCCCATTATTATGGCGGGAGACCTGAACGCTAAACGCTCGCACTGGAATTCAAGATGCCATAACCAAAACGGTGTCCTTTTGTATGGCTACGTGCAAAGGCAATCTGATATTATTGCAGTAGGCCCTGTGGAGGATACATATCATTGTGATCATTCTCCTTCAAGCGATGTACTTGATATTGTGTTGTTGAAGGGCTTCTACAAATCATTCAGTATCTATACTGTCAATGATCTATCCTCAGACCATAAACCAGTTGCACTAAATTTTGAGAACGTAAACATTGACCTCAAAGAAGATCTGAGGCTCAAACAAGACTGAAGTTTTTTAGAGAAATTCTCAAAAACGACCCACTAAATAACATACATAGTACGAGCGACATAGATACCAATGTGAAAAGGCTTACTAAACGTATAAATGCAGCTATTGACTCTAGTGCTTCACCGTTAGAGTCGAAGCGAGCAGATCACCTTGATCTCACCCCAGAAATCAAACAATTAATTGAACAAAGGAATAAGGTTAGAAGGCAGTGGTACCGAACTCGTGATTCATGGCTTAAGACCAAGTATAATAGGCTCACAAGAAGAGTTCACGCGGAGGTAAAAGTACTTCATAATGACAGGTGGAATGATAAAGTTAAGAGTCTGTCGACCCACGATAACTATTTGGTGCATGGTTCGAGCCTTGCAAAACAAGAAAGCCATTAATATCCCACCTCTGTTAGCCCAAAATGGCAAATTCATCACGAATGATGATGATAAAGCGCAGCTTATTGCAAATTCACTTTCAGAACAGTTTGTCACGCCTACTGATGGTCGGCAAATAGGACTTGATATGTCTGAGAAAGTAAAATCTTGCATAACTGGCTTCTATAATATTCACGGCAATTAATTCCAAAAACATAGCATTGATGTAAATGAAGTCCAAAGCATCATTAAAAATTTAAAAACGAGAAAAGCTCCAGGTAAAGATTCTATTAGGAACAGTGCTTTGAAAAATTTACCTCAAAATACAATTCAAGATATTGCAAAAGTGATTAACGACTTCTGGAAGAACACTTACTTCCCGGATGCTTGGAAACAATCAGTTGTCTTAAGAATTCCTAAGCAAGGACAAAATCCTGCAAATCCTGTTAGCTACAGGCCCATCAGCTTGTTACCATCAATCTCCAAAATCCTGGAAAAAACAATTCTCAACAGATTCATTGAGTACTGTGATGCCAACGATCTCATCCGCGATGAACAATTTGGCTTTCGCTCAAACCATTCCTTCCAACTCCAGACATGGAGGCTCGCAGCGGATATCAATGAGCCCCTTAATCTCTCTATGTATTGTGGGGTCGTTTTCCTCGATGTACACAAAGCCTTCGACCAAGTCTGGCACGATGGTCTTATTTTTAAAATGATTATGGATGGATTTCCTCAAGATATAATTACTCTGATACACTCGTTTCTCTCCAACCGGTTCTTTCAGGCCAGAGTTGGAGATAGTCTATCTCCTAAGTATGAAGTAAAAGCTGGTGTCCCACAGGGTTCAGTCCTGGGGCCAGTATTATTCAATTACTTTATGCGAGACTTTCCAAGTCCTTCCAAACGTAAGCTCTTTTTTTACGCAGATGACGCTGCTATACTGACCTGTGCTCGTCAAGCAGCCGAAGTAGTCTCGTGGCTACAGATGGCTCTAAAGGAGTGTGAAAGCTGGTTTAGCAAGTGGAGGCTAAAATTGAATGTAGACAAATGCAAGGCGATGTTTGTCTCTAAGAAGAGAAAGAGATCATTAGATTCTCTAACACTATATGGCAAAAAATTGGACTGGGTTGAAACTTATAAATATCTTGGTGTTATCATTGACTCTAAACTTACCTGGACTCCCCACGCAACGTATGCGTTGAATAAAGCCAGGAGAGCCAAGTTTAGTTTGATTGCTCTGCTGTGCCGGAATATTGCTCTAAACATTGATAATAAACTCCTACTCTATAAGGTCATTGTTCGGACCATCTTGACGTATGGTATGCCCGTCTGGGCCACAATATATAAGACTAGGTGGAAAGAACTGCAAACGTTCCAAAACGTTACCCGTAGGACTATTGCGCAAAAAGATCAGAGAATTGTTCGCAATTCCTCCATTTCTAATGACTTCAACATGACTCATATTGGCAAATACGTTCAAGGGCTCATGGAATCCATGCTGCCCAATATAGAAAATCATAGCAACGAGCTAGTCTCGGGCATTTTAAATCATCCTATGCATAGAAAGAGATATCGTGATCCAAGGCATATACTTGATATTAATTTTGAAGACATTGATAATGTCTTATTTCCAGATTACTGGACTTTATAGGTCGTGTTTTATCTAACACTAGTGGTCTACTTCTAGTCTGGACAGTCGTCAATCAAAATCACCGCCAACCAAGAGGGGGTATTTTCTCCTTCATATTATGGATGACCTTTATGGGTTCATCACGCTTCTTAACTACTTCAGTGTAATTCCCTTGGCATTTATTTAGGAAAGGTGAGATTATGGAAGCTTAGCTTCAAATGCCACTCGAATAAAGTTTCACTACATTGTCGATGTCGATGTCAGTTCATAATATAAAGCCTTACAATTCATCACCTACGATCTAGTCCAGTGTGCAATCTATCTATGGAGATCATCAAGAACACTAAAGGAGGAGTCAAACTCTGTGTCGGCGGATATATGTATACAAAGAAAAGTTCTTCAAAAGCCAAAATACGTTGGGAGTGTAGTCAGAGATGGGGACTGGAGTGCAGCGGTATAGCAAATACAGATTTGGAAATTACATCCTTGCTTAAAGTGACAGAACATTCTCATGACCCTAACCCACACAAGATAGAGGCAGCTAAGGTAAAGAACACTATGAAAACAGCTTCTTCAACCAGCAAGTCGAGGCCTCAGGAGATAATTGCAAATGCTATATGTGAGCAGCCAGTTGAAGTGCGTTGTGCCATCGGACGAATGGATAGTCTAAAGCGCAATATTCGAAGGGTGCAACAGGGAGCAATGCCGAAGGATCCACCATCACTGCGGGACCTTGGACACATTAGCGGTGAGTGGAAGACAACGGGTGCACCGGATTATAAACCTTTTCTAATATATGATAACGGGCCTGATTCCACAAATAGAATCATAGCGTTCGCAATGACTGACTTTGAATGTGCTGCGATCAACGCTGTATCATCGACGCTTGGACCACAGGTTTTTATTTTTTTCGCTCTTTTCTTTCTTGTATATAACTTTTTATTTTTCTTTCCTTTTATTTATTTATTTATTTATTTATTTTTCTTTTACACTAAGGTTGAATGCCATGCCTGCTTTTACCATCTGACACAGAGCACATGGCGAAAACTTCAGGGTCTGGGTTTGCAACAGATCTATATGGAAGACGAGATAGTTAGGCACTTTTGCGGAATGTTAGATGGGTTGGCTTTCTTGCCAATACATGACGTTTCAAATGGAATGGAGCATCTGTGGCAAAATGTCTCCGACACTGAAGGCCTCCAAGAGCTGCTGGAGTATTTCTGCAGTACTTACGTGGAGGCTTATCGCCAAATCCAGCCTCCAGCTCTCCTCGACGGCACTACTACGACGCTGTATATCAGAACGATTCCAGCTTTGTTTCCACCGCGGCTGTGGAATGTTCACCAAGCCACACTCGACGGCGGGGACCGCACTAATAATTTGTGCGAGAGCTGGAATCGTTCATTCAACCATTTGGTGGGGCATGCCCATCCGACCATTTGGAAGGCAATTGAGAATATCCGAAAAGACCAAAGTTTAGTTGAGGCTGCTCTTCTCAAGGAAGCTCGCGGACGGCCTCCACAGAAGAGAATAAAACATTCCACGAGGGACCAACAGGAACGGCTTAAGACCCTGTGCCAAGATTATATGGAGAAGAGGAAGACGTTGCCACAATTTTTAAATGGGCTAGGTCATGCCATTATACTGAACTGAGCTCCAAATATTTTTGTTATTATTTTTGAGTTTGTTTTTTTTTTACTCTAGTATTATTATTTTTAATTTTTTACTTAATAAAGGTTTAAGTTTAATTTCTCAAAAGCTGTTTTGTTGTGGTTTCTTAATATTCGCCATTTATATTACTTAAGACGATTTCCGATACCTATTTCAGTATAAATTTAAAACTAGAGCGACTGTGATCTGGTGATAAATATTGTGGGGGTAAGTGTCCACTTTTCAGTTAAGGCTCTGGGGGAAACGTCACTGGGGTAAATATCACTGGGGTGAATGGCCGATGAGGTAAATCTATCTATATATATAAAGAAGGATGTTTGTGGGTCTGTGGGTCTGTCTGTGGGTGGGTCTGTACGTTTTTTATACAAATCTACAGTTTTATTCCGATCTTGATGAAATTTCGCATACATGACCTTCAAAGCATGAGGAAGGTCACTGTCTACTTCAGATTTCGAAAAAATAATAATTATTGATAAAAAATCGATATTCATGGTTATAGCAGGGCATATTAATGAGAAATATCGCATGACCAACAATGCAAGACAAAGTTTTTGCAACAATGGTATCAACACGCAATTCACAAACACTCTGCACGGACCAACAATATATATCTCATGACCAACAATGCAAATAAAAGTTTGTGCAACAATAGGTATCAACAATGGTTTCAACACGCAATTCACCAATAACAATGAGCTCAAAATGATGATGCTATGATAAAACAGTCCTTTCCAAGAATTATAACAATGCAATATGGATAAGTTTCAATTTGTAACAATGCATAGAATTCCTGTTATTCAGGCTTTTCTTAGAAAAGAGAGTTCTTAGTACTTAACAATTTCTTGAAAATCTTTAAAAATGATCAGTAAATGGAGACAATGGAGAGTTAGCAGACTATTGAGAAAGAGTGGAAAGACGATAGAGGAAGCACTCCTTTAGCTCCGTGATGTATTGAGCAAATGGGAAGCAAGTAAATAGAAGAATCCGCGACCGCTAGACTGCACAAAGTGATGAATGGCCAAATTTTGCTTCAACACATCGAGAGAAGAGTGGAAATTGCAACAACACTAAGTATACATCTGAGGTAAGATTACGTGAGTAAGAAATTATTTAAAATAGCAGTGGCATCCTTGGAGGTCCAGCCATTGTGAGCCTTTAAAAAGTTTTTTTTCGAATTTTCATTAAGAATTTTTACTGTATTAATTCTAAGCATTTTCATGTGTTTATTTTTAAGATATTGCAAAATTTAATTTAATTTTTTGAGATTGTTCTGTTTACATCCAAGTAATTATCCCGGGCAACGCCGGGTACCTTTGCTAGTGTCTAATGAGGAAACGTCCTACACCCGTTTGCGTTAGTGAGATGGATAAACCTTATACGATTAATATGTGTAATAGTCTTATAATAATATTAATCGTTCTAGGATAAACTGGTTAATATGTAAAATAAGAAATGGACTAAACAAAGTGAAATAACTTTTAATTTGCTTTTTATTAAAATTTTAATAATTTTTCACATTAATTTATTAGTATTAATAGCTAGCTCCTCTTCAGTGGAGTATGTTAGGATAAATATTTTTTACGCATTTTTTATTTTAAATTTTATATTCTACGTTTTATATTATCGAATTAAATCATTACAATAAAATTTTGAAATTAAATTTTGTTTTCATTTTGTATACAACTAGCACTAACTACATTAATTTTTTATAATATTAAGATAAAATAAGAAACGAACTAACAATGTAAACAACTTTCAACTTTTTTTTTTATTAGGAGTAAGCTACCTATAAGAATGCACGCTTGGTCTGTTTATTAAAATTTAAACAATAATTTTTCACGTTGATTTATTACAAATTATTCAACTAATTTTCTTGCCTTCGATTTTTTGTAGTTTCTTGATAAATTCTACTACTAAACAATAGTCCTGACTAGGGTAGCCAGGTGACTCCATTGAAAAAACCGGACAGGTAGAGAAAAAAAAACGGACAAACTATGTTTCCTTTCATTAATGATACGACATAGATCATCTTTTATGGGCTAGGTATCTTCCAAAGTGTTTTCATAAAAGTCTAAAACATTGTCCTTCTGGAAAGGTAAAATACTAAATATCAACAGCCTGTTGCTGATCGCTTTCAGCCAATACAAATTCGATCGTATCAACGTGGTTCGTGTCAACACCACCGAGAAAGAAGGTCTCATCACTGAAACGGCATACGTTGTACACAAGGCCACCGAGATAACAAGGCCTAGAAGCGGGAAAATCATATGACCATCGGGGTGCTAGCAACATTCCAACCTTCATTGGAAACCATGTAGGTTGAATTGTTGTTCGGACCCAGATGGTCAGGTGACTTTTCCACTTCGAGGCCTGTCTTTCTCGTCGGCCTGGACTTGGTCATAATTTAGATCCTATTATTGGAGAAATACGATAAAGCATTGACGATGTTAGGTGATGTAATAATGTATGACGATTCTGTGCGCAGGCCTTCTCTCTCGGTGGTGTTGGTCGTCAAGATAATCAACTCCATCGTTGTCCAATCAGAGACTTCTTAACGTTGACCTTCCATTGCGATCGCAATTTTTTTGGAAAAAACTGCCAAATTTGAGGTTCGACCCAAAAAACTGGACATTTAAAAAAAAAACGGACAGAGGGGAAAAACCCGGACAGAAGACTCAAAAAATGGACTGTCTGGTCAAAAACCGGACACCTGGCCACACAAGTCCTGACATTCGCGGCTCTCTGCGAAAAAATGTTACAGCTTTTTTGATGAATAAAATATAATATTTTCGATCATTAAAATAATTTTTCATATCAATAAAATATAGTTTCGTTCCAAGAAAAACAAAAAACGTAGTTTCATATTGAAAAATAAACATTCACATCAATAAAATAATAGTTCACATCAAAAGAATAATTTTACACATCAATAAAACATATTTTTATTTCAAGAAAATGTAACCTAAACTGTTCTTCTTATTCAGCAGATTCTTATTGAAAATTTACAGTAACAGTAAAAAAAAATTCAAATTATTCATATTTTGAATTACAATGAAACTGTATATAATTTTATTTCTAAAATGAACAAATAAGATAATAGACTGTAACAGTAAGAAAACAGCGAGTGCTCAATTATAACAGTAAAACAGTAACAGTTTAATATAATTGCCACTAGATGGTGCCAAATTATCATACGCGTTACGATCTTATATTTTCTTGAAACGAATTTACCTTTTTATGACGTGAAACTACTTTTATCATAGCCTACATGATAATTTCTCTTAGCATGTAGCTATTGTTTTATTGATGCGAAAACTTATTCTATTGATGTGAAGTTTTATTTTTTATTATGAAACTACGTTTTCTTGAACGAAAATTACATTCAACATATATCAATGAAAAAAAAACATATATTCAGCAGGGATGGATATACTTTCATCCATCCCGGATTCAGTCTTACTACGTTTAACATATTTTATTGATATGAAAAATTATTTCAATGATGGAAAATTACATTTTTTTTCATCGAAAAAAGCTGTAAGTGCGGACATATTGAATCTTAGAAGGGAAAACTAAAATGAGGGCGTTGAAGACATTTTTAGTGTGGAATCATTCATAGAAGCTGATCATGATCTGCTAATAAAAAATAGCTTCCTTCATTAATGAATTAAAGACATTTCATTAATGACAGAAAAAAAAATATGTAAAAATAAAATTACTTTAGAAAAGCCTTCTCCTGAATAGGTGCTATTAATTAGTAATCAATTATTATTAATCTTAGAATAATAATTTGTAATAAATTAACGTGAAAACCATTGATTAAAATTTTAGTAAAAAGACAATTAAAATTTTTCCACTTAGCTCATTTCTTAATTTATATTAATGTTTTTAAATTAATGTTTTAAAATTAAGGCTAGTAAAATTCTTAATGTACAATGATAAGTTGAAATAAATAAAGTTTAATTTCAACATTTTATTCCAATGAATTCCAATGAATTATAACTCCATAATTTAAAATATATAATTTAAAATGTAAAATACACTGGCAGGAAAAAAATCCCAACACCACGAAGGACTTGTGTTAGATGAACGAAATTTGGACAGTATATTCAGCTATGGTATTTATTCAATTGATTCAAGTTTCAAGGTTACAACTTATAGGGGGCGCCACCAGCACCACCCTGTACATGCAAATGAGACATTCCAATGACGGATATAAAGGAGATCAGACGCGCGTCTGTGTCACTTCAGAAACTTGTGGCCGTGTGTGATAGAGTACGTAAAACATGCCTCGAAGGCGACTGCGACGTGAATTTGGGCAGCTAACCCAATTCGAATGAGGACGTGTAGTGGGCCTTCGAAAGGGTGGACTTTCGTTCCGTGCTATTGCAGAACGCATAGATCGAGACGTTGCCACTGTGTACAACTGTTGGCAGCAATGGTCCAGGAAAGGCAGGATTTCCAGGAGACCAGGATCTGGATGACCCCTGGCCACTGGAGACAGGGTTGACCGGCGCATCTGTAGGATGGCAAATCGGACAGCATCTGCAGCGGACATTCGGGCTGCTCTGCAACCCGTCACTCCACGCACAATTCGGAACCGTCTCCTGGCCAGGAACCTCTGCTCCAGGCGCCCTGTGTCATGTTTGCATCTTTCCCCTCAACACCGTGTCTTCAGTTGTGTCAAGCCAGAGCGACTTGGAGGGCAGAATGGAGGTCTGTGGTCTTCACGGATGAAAGTCGTTTCTGTCTGGGTCAGAGTGATGGTCACACAAGGGTCAGGAGGAGGAGTGGGGAAGTCCTGTTACCGAGCTGTATCCGTCGTCGGTATACTGGCCCCACCCCTGGCGTTATGGTATGGGGAGGGATTTCCTATGATAGCAGGACCCCCCCTGGTGGTTATCCCAGTCACCATGATGGCAAATGTTTACATTCAGAGGGTTGTTGAACCCATTGTGCTGCCATTCATGGCTGGTATGCCAGGGGAGCTGTTCTAACAGGACACTGCTCGACCCCACACTGCCGCTGCAACCCAACGTGCCCTTCAGGGTGTCCACATCCTATCATGGCCAGCACGATCACCAGATCTGTTGCCCATCGAGAACGTCTGGGACATGGTCGGACGCCGTGTCAGGACTCTTCCACAACCAGCAACAATTGTCGCTGATCTGACCATTCAGGTACAACAGGCATGGAATGCCATACCACAAAATGACATTCGGCATCTCTATGACCGTATGCATGCACGTGTGCAGGCCTGCATAGACCAGCGCGGCGACTACAGCAGATACTAAAGTCCATGCTTTTCACCATGTACAGGGTGGCGCTGGTGGCGCCCCCTATAAGTTGTAACCTTGAAACTTGAATCAATTGAATAAATACCATAGCTGAATATACTGTCCAAATTTCATTCATCTAGCACAAGTCATTCGATTTTTTTTCCCGCCAGTGTATATATCATTATACGTAAATACGAAATTGACTAAAAAAAATCTAGCTTCTTGAATAACTCGATCACTTAGTCCTGGCATTCGTAGCAGAGAACAGGTAAAATTTGTTAAGTGCACGCACATGCGCAGTCACCTAAAGTTTCTGAGGAGCTTCAAGCAGGACCCTCTGTATACTTACCTGGTAAGTATATAGAGGGTCCTGCTTCAAGCCAGCAATGACTAGTGAGTAAAGTACCTGGAGAATATAAAATAATTTTGTGGGATGCATGCAGCATTCCTGGCTAAAACTTTTTAGAAGGCCCCTCGTCTCAAATGAAATGATATGATCATTAATGCAGAAATTAAATCATATGATTTACTTAGGTTACTTAATTTTAATTGTCGTCATAATTTGCGTAAATACCGATTGTTTGATAAATATGGAAATAATTGTAATGTTCTTCATTGTATTTAATAATGAAAAATGTTTAATGTCCTTTTCTGGGTTCTCCCATTTGGTGACCCAGCCTCTGGTGTGGCAAATAAAGTTTTAATTTAATTTCTTTCTCTTATATAATTTAAGTGATGCATAAAAACTAAGGGTAATAATTTTAAATAACAATATTAAAAGGTAAAAATTTTTATTTTACATGAAAATTTATATGTCTTTGTCAAATGTGATGTTGTCCAATTTGTATGAGTGTTCTTTATTTTTGATTCGATAGTTCACCCCAATATCTTTTAGGCACGAGTTTACTGTCTAGTCTTTGTTTGGACAGAGACTCCGTCGCCGGACAAAAAGGTCCGTTTTGTTGTTGTCGGACAGAAACCCCTCTGTCGGGGGTTTTCTCCTCTGTTACACACCCTAATCGACTGTTAAGGTGCCAACACACATTGACACGCACGGTTTTCATCCGACTTGAAGCGACACCAGAGTGCATGTGACTAACAAAGCACACATTTCCAACTTCCGCGCTCACGACTTTCAACCAGAGACAAACTACTTTCATTTGTCTCTGCTTTCAACCGACAAGCATTTTAACTCAAATTGTGTCCGTGATAGCGCTGCAGTCACACAGGACACTGTATTCATTTCCGCCAAAATGGATTTGATTATGCGTCAAAGGCTAAGGTCAAAAACTCTCACCGGTGAGATGAGTTAGCGTTTGGTCGGTCAGAAATCCCGGTGAGAAAACTGTGACGTCATTTTAACGCAGTCAGAAATGCTGCTATGCCTAACCGGTTAGTCTCACCGTCCTCACCGAGAAAAAGACGGTTAGCCCAGTGAGAAATTATGTCATACTTCTCTCGCCGATGAGGGTTTTTGACCTTAGCCAAAAATACAATTTATTATTAATCCAACAAAGTTAATTTTAATCATGATGCTAAATCGTGTATATTCTTCCCATGATGCTAATCGTGTGGATGCTTCCCATGATGCTAATCGTGTATACTCTCGCAACCTGATTGGTTATCATGAACGACAAGTCGCGTGAAAATCGGACAGAGCTGAAATTTGAAAAACTAGTCGCACGACTCCTACGACTGGCCGTTTGAGACCGGAAGTAGTCGTTCCAGAGTCGCATGCGACAGCTAGTCAGATGTAAACCGTGCATGTGTGTCTCCGCCTTTAGAATTCATGCTGAAAGCTAATTATTGTATTGATTTTGTCAGAGACTATGAATGTAGTAATTATAGTGATTATTTTTTAGTTCAAGTTATGTAGAAGTTTTAGTTTACTTGTAATTTATAAGAAACTGCTTTTGGTAAGAACATCGCCCACACCTAGAATCATGTGTGATGGCGATGACGTCACTTTGAAACAAACGTAGCCAACAGAGTCTTTCTCGTTAGCCTCGGAAACAGAGCTGCGAAGTGACTCGTGTGGATTCCGGAAGTGGAGTGAGAGTTTCACCCATGCCACCACCAGGGGGCAGCCCAGAGATCCTTAATACTAACGAGATATGATGTTTACACATTTTCCCATGCTGCATTTGTATTATCTTGACAGCAGCGGCCTCTGGTGTAGTGGGATAAAGCAAAAAGTCTCGTTCAGATATCGTTTCCTGCGAGCAGCGCTAGAAACTGAAGTCATTATGTAACATCCATAAAAAACGTCACTTCTATAGGGATAATCCGGCACGAAAGGTAAATTTAAGTCGGGATAATCACTCTCGTCTGTTGGAATGCTTGGACCTTGGTCAGTGATTCGGAGTCAAGCTCTCTGGATCGTCTGGATCTATGGATATATACGTCAGGGGATAGAGTTCAAAATTTTTTCATCGGCTTTCAGAGCAGTGAGCAACGTTTGATCTCATGGATACCTCTCCTGTAGCAAATGCCAAAGTGCTTTTTTAGTTGATCTCACGAGCCTTTCCCAGCTTCCTCCCAAGTGAGGTACTGCTGGAGGGATGAAGTTCCAGTTAACACCTGTAAACTTCTTACTGGAGCCAATCTTGATAAAATCTACAGTCTTGAGGGCTTCTTTAAGCTCCTTGGCTGCTCCAACGAAATTGGTGCCATTATCGGAATATATATGCCGTGGTCTTCCTCGGCAGTTGACAAACGTGAGAAAACCAGCATGAAGTCATCAGTGCTTAGTCCGTGCGCGACTTCAAGATCAACTGCTCTAATACCGATGCACGTAAATAAAACTCCCCAGCGTTTTTCACGATGTCTTCCAACGATGACTTCCATTGGTCCAAAATAGTCCACCCTAGTAAATGTAAATGGAGGTTATCGAGCTGCTAGGAGATAATGGGGTAGTAATGCCATCTCAGGAATTATAGGCTGTATTTTGTCCAGCCAACATACTCTGCAGCAGAAACAACTCTTCTTAACGGCACTGCGTCCATTTATGATCCAGAACCGTTGCTGTAGATTATTTAATACAGTCTCTTGACCTTGATGACCACAGTTTTCATGCTCATGCTGAATGAGTAGCATTGTAAAGTGATGTTGTGGGGGAAATATAATGGGTCACTTCTGATCAGTGGAAACGACTGCCTTCATAATCCTTCCCCTGATACGCAGGATACCATCGTCATCAAGAATTGGGGACAAATTCCATAATCTGGTCTTCCTAAGTTTTTTTACATCTCCTGCCTGGAGCATCTTGCTTTCCTTGGCGAATGCTTCTGCTTGTACACGTCTAATAAGCATCTTCTCCCCTTTTTCCAGGTCTAAAGTCGTTACTTGGAATTTGGACAGAGTTTGCAACTGCTTCCTAGATCGCCACCATCTAAATGCAGCCACTACAGCTCCTGCTGCTCAAACCATTCGATGAAATGAAGACTGTCGCCGGATGAATAGATCCACACTGTTAGTACCAGGTTCTCCCGTTTTGGTGGTGTCTTCTATACTATCCATAACCATCATGACTCAGCCGTCTTCTCGCAGTTACTCTACTGGCCAGAATTGAGGGTCCTCTTTCAAAAATTGTGGTCCGTTTAGCCACCTCGATTCGCTGCTGAAGTCTATGGGTTTCTTTAACCTCGTTGCTTCGTCTGCGACACTGAGATCGGTAGGAATCCATTTCCATTCATTTGGATTGGTTGCCTCCTGAATTTTGCCAATCCGATTCGCCACGAATGCAGGTAAACGGCTCGTTTCTGAGCGAATCCAGCTCAGTGCGGTGGACGAATCACTCCATAGGAATCTTACCGTTAATTCTATTCTTAGTGCAGATTGAATTGCTGTGGTGAATCTTGAACCCAATAAAGCAGCAATCAACTCCAACTTAGGCATCGTCAATTTTTTCAGTGGAGCTACTCGAACTTTCGCAGCAGCGAATGGTACATTGACCAAACTTTGATGTCTAGTCCACAGAAACGCTACGGTGGTATAGCCTTCTTCACTTGCGTCCACAAAGGTGTGGAGTTCTATTGACTTCGCAGATTCGTGCTCCAAATCGTAACAACGTGGGACTTGTAGCTCTGTTATGGAGTTGATTTTTGCTACCCAGTCCTTCCAGCCTTCATAGATTTCTTCTGTGATCTCATCATCCCAGCCAATGCCTTCAATCCAGGTCTTCTGTAATAGCATCATTCCTTTTAGTTTAAAATGACCAATAAACCCAAGTGGGTCATACAGGCTCATTACCAGTCCACACATTTCACGTTTGGTTGGTCGTCGACCCTCCATGATCTCGGGTTTCACCTTGTAGAAGTTGGCTTTGAATGTGAAGCAATCTTCTTCTGGGATCCACCAAAGTCCCAAAACGCGTTCAGTAGGGATGAGAGACTTCTCCGTGAAGTGATGAGCTGCAGCTGTTCTCAGATCTATGGGAATTCGTGATAGAATGATTGAAGCATTTGACGTCCATTTCTTCATGGCAAAGTTACCTTCTTTATTTATCCACACTATTTCCTAGAACAATTTGAAAATTTCTTCAATTGTGTTCGCACCAGTTAGAATATTGTCAACATAGAAGTCTTCTACGATGACACGATATGCTTCTGGATACATATCTTTATACCTCTCTGCATTCTTGTTCTTAACGTATATGCCTGAAGCAGGAGACGATGTTGCTCCGAATATCATGACATTCATTTGGTACTCCGTTGGGTCACGGCTGCTGTTTCCATCCCTCCAAAGGAAACGCTGGCTAGGTCGATCTTCTTCACGAATCTGCACGCGATGAAACATGTCTTCGATATCACCCGTGATGATGAAGCGATGTTTTCTGAAGTTCCATAAAACCTCTGTAAACGGACGAATCAAATCGGGACCTTTCATGAGATGATCATTTTAGCAACAGCCATTGCTCTTAGCTGCCGCATTAAATACCAAGCGAAGTTTACCAGGCTTGTTTGGGTTGATGACGCTAAAATGAGGGACATCTTGGCGAACTCTGTTCAGGACTGACTTCTAAGATGTAGCACTTGTTACTGTATTCTTTAAATTTAGCTGAGTAAAGTGCTGCGAACTCGGGATCACGTGACATCTTTCGCTCCATTCCTTCGAGTCTCTTCAAAGCCACAGTTCTGCTTTCGGGCAGTACTACCTCTTTCTTTCGCCACAGCAGGCCAATCTCGCAACCACTATCTATTTTTCGATATGTGGTGTCTAAGATCTGCTGTGCTTGCTTATCTTCTATAGAAGCCGCTACTGGTTTCCCATGTTCGATTCTCACACCAAAGTTCTCCACGCTGAATTGTTCTTTCATCAGCTGATGGAGATACTCGTCAGTTCCTGTCGCTTTGAACATAAAATCTTCTGCGTCAGTTTCACTGATCTTGCCGGATACATTCCAGCCGAGCACAGTTCGTTTGGCTATTGGGGAGTACTCGTCTTGATACATACATTCTCTGTGCATCGTAAAGTAACCGTGATCTTCACCAATTATGAGGTCGACCACAACTTCTTGTAAATTGTTCATTTTAACTCTTTTGAGGTCCGGCCACCTCTTCTTCTTTTTCTCAATGTCCACACTATAAGGCTGAAATCCCAGATTTTTCATCGCCTTTACATTCATCATCTTGCAGTATGTACCTCTGACTTCAAAATCAACTAAGGTAGTCTTGCTAGTTATTTTGTTGCTAAATATTCCTTGTACAGTACATGTGTCCTCTTTTCCTTTCAGGTTCAGTTGTGACACCAATCTGTCTTCAATAGTGCCGGAATCCAATAGTGCATGAGTCTTGATTACTATTCCATTGGAGCCACGAACCTTCACTGGAACAATTCCCATAGGACCATTCACTTTGATGAACATGGCGCCGATTACTACTTCGGCAATGGATTCTTTGGGCGATGCAGGCTGGTGTTCCTCATCAGAGCTCTACTCATATCGCGGAGGATTGACTTTTCTTTTCATTATGTGCAGCAAATGATGGTGCTTCTCCTTACAACCATTCTCGCCGAAATCCGTTTGGGCTTTGCAGTCTTTTACCATATGGTTATATTTTAGGCAACAAATACATACACGTGCCTTTCTGGCTAATCGCCATCTCTCATTGAGCAAGTTCTTTTTAAAGGTCCAGTATTTGTTTGGGCTATGCTTCACTCCATTACAACAAATGCACATTGATTCTTTGGCTATATGTGCGGAAGTAGATAAGGACTTGATCGGGGTGCATATATAATGAGCTTGGCGCCCCGATTTCAACCAATCAGCGTGCAGCTTGGGCGTTGGTCTTTTTTTGGGTGTGGTCTTTTTTTTGGTGTTTTTGACACCAGAGGGTGACACAGCTTGTTGTGCACTCCCTTCTCTGATGGTAAGGTAATCACGTGATGGCTGCCATGTTCAGGTGGCCTAAGGCTGAAATAAAATTAATTTCTTCATCCTCTGAAGTACCCCTGGTGCTGGTGCAGATTAGAGGGGTTCTGATGCTCTCAGCAAAATCCACTTAGGTGATTCTGTCTAACAAGTGAACACCTGTTGACTCGCTTAAATACCCACCTAACTGGGTAGGGGTTCGTATACTGGCACCTCAAACTGATCGCCTAATTACTAATTCACTATTGTTTCTCGGGTGACCAAATTTTTTCCAAGCTCTTTTACAGTTTCTTCTACGACTGCTGTTTCAAGGTGTATTGTTTTGTTCTTAATTTTCAACTAACTACTTCATTGTTTCAATTGACAAGTGTGCATCTGAGTAGGCACTAATGCTGTCTAAAAGGTTGGGTCTGAACTCTCATATAATTGCTTATAAATACAACTAGGTCATACAACCTGATGAAAGAATTATATTCACTAACTTTTTAGCTTATTTTAAAGCTGGGTTGTTTGAAATTTGTTTTATTTTCATTTTTGCCTCTCTCACTGATTGCCTTTGCTCGCATGAAGGGTTGTTTTTTCTTCTCAGGGTTGAACCTGGTTGAAATGTTAAATAAAAAATACAAATTTCCCATTTCTCAATGTTACTGAGGCATACCTGACTCTCTCTCTATACAAATTTGTACAACTTTGGCTCACAGAGGTTGATAAACGCGTTGTTTGATTCCCCAACCTCGCCATATTCAGTCACCCACCCCCTCTCTCTCTCTCTTTCTCCCTCCTCCTACATAACCAATACAAGTTTGCAAAAGGTTGTTTATAATTGTATTCTAAAAATTGTTTTCGCTCTCTCTCTCTCTCTCTCTCTCTCTCTCTCTCTCTCTCTCTCTCTCTCTCACTCAAACAGTATACAACTTTTCTGTTCACTTATGGTATTAGGATACAAGAGTGATATGCTTCGTACTCTTTCTAGTGCAAAAAGTCTGTATTCAATTTAAGGCTATGGTCACATGCGATGATTTAACATCACTCGTCACAAGTCGTTAAGTTCTCAAAGTCACGCGCTTGTTGGTTTGTTTTACTGTTTGAATTTTATAATTTTTACTTAATAATGGCTGAACGTGGAGTGTGCTTTCATTTACGTCGCTCTACAATTCACGAGCTGATGACGTTCGCGTATGCGAGCCTCATGATTCAGGGGTAGGTACTCACGTCCACGTTTCTTCTTGGACATGCTTTCTCAATGACGTGTCCTCGATGGCTTCTTTTTCTGTCTAATTACACTGCTTTTTACTTTTAAAGGTTTGTCACGGGGGGTGTATGTTCGTTTCACTACCCTTTTACGATGTGTTGCAAGGTGTTTGATGTAGCGCCTGTGTTTACTCAAGCGTGGGCGGTGGTGGTTGCTGCTAGGCCACGGACGCTGGGGGATTGTTGTTCAGCGCGTTCGCTCAGGGTTGCATTGTTCACGTGTTTGTGTTTGCTTAAAAACACTGTGTCTTCAGCCAAAGATATATGTGATATGTTTTTCTGTACTTTGTTAGGGTTTGCCTGCTCTTTCATCGTTTTGTTTTTGTTTTTCTCCTAATTAAAATCTCTCCCGCTAACATATTTGCACACAGTTGATGTCGAGGTGTTCGCAGGGGGCCTAATAGCTGTGTACAACGCTGTCAGTCGCTACTTTCGACGCGCAGGCTAATTCAAACTAAAAATCTACGTATCTGACAATTCAGGGTATTTGAAATACGTTTGTTTGTGTTGCATTGACGTTTTCACATTAGTTTCAGAGTTTTTACATCTAATTAAAATCTGTCGTATTAACAAAACAAAAACGTACGTCCTTGTCATCACACAATTCGGCAGGGCTAGGCTTAACGTGTTCGTGAGGAGTACAGCACCGTTTGACACTATGGGAGTGTTCAAGCTATTCCTGGCTAAAATTTTTCTTGCATTTTCTAACAAAGGTATGCGATATACGTTTTGCTTATGATGCAAAGGTGTTCCCCCATTCGTTTCATGCTTTTTTCCCGACTAAATTAAAGTCTGTCCTATTTATAAAAGTGTAAGTAATACTTATCCCACAAGCCGTACGAAGCCTAGCGTATCCGAGCCTTGAACAGCGGCGACAACAACTGTAATCAAGGCTCACGCTAGTCTAAGCTAAAAAACCCTTGTCTCTTCCGTAGGGTTGCAGCATTTTGCTAATGTAAAATGCAGTGTTTCAATTTTAATACAATTGCATTATTGTTTTGTGATGAAGTGATTTTCAACTTATTATCACTTCGTTAGCAGTCCTTCCTAAGAAGGGTGCCAACATAAAAATAAAAGGGAGGGATCGACTTTGATATGCGTAAAGAGGTTTATTTACAAAAATAATAGACAAGATAAATACAAAGTACAAATAGATACAATTATAAAGATAAAATGAAGCAGATACAAAATAGGCAGTAAATAACAAGTAGCTGCCTCTAGCTAAATCATCTAAATGACAACTGTATGATCCGGTATTACTTAGCACCAGTCTAAACAAACAACTCCCAATTACTTATCACATCAAACCTAAACAAGGGACTAAGGAAACCCTGTGTGCATACAGGTTACAAACACGAACCCAAAGTCGTGTTCCCAAAAGCCTCAAAAGGGGTTGGATAGTGCAAGGGGATACCAAAGCCAACACACTGGATCCTACACCAGAGGGCTACCAAAACCCGAGCCAAAACGGGACAAATCCACCTCTACAACTAAACCAAACACCCACCAGGCAACCAAATCAAGTACCCAGCATGCACACAACAAAAACCAAACCTTCCCCAAAACAATATAAAAGTTTAGCTACCCACTGTGCTAAGAATACCTTCACATAAAATTGCCTTACAAAATCATCCAATAAAAGACAAATAAAATGACAGATGAAACAAGATCAAGATTAGTGGCAACCAGAGATGACACAAGCTAGCGCATAACTAAGCCAAAGATTCTCCCCATTAAAACATAAAGATCACACCTAAATAGGGACACAATAACTACACAGTGCAAACTGGTCACTGACATGGCACTTCCGCCATGTAACACAAACAAAGAAAGAGGGCATGGTCGCTGCAGTGGGAACAAAAGCCAAACTACCGGATCCAACATCGGTGTGCCACATAGAACCCAAAATCCAGTCAGTACTAATGGGACTAGCCATTCATAATAACGGGTCTACCCATCCACTGCCAACGAGCCACAATACCGATGCCCTTGCACAACACCAGTACCAAGAATGCACTGAAATCTAAAATCCCAAACAATCCCAAAACTAAGAGGCTGCTTAGTTACCCCATGCGCTAGTGAACAAAATCTACCGAATGCTCCACTATTGATCTATACAAAAATAATACAATCCAACTACAGCAATTCAATAATGCCAGAATTATTAATAACAGTGCTTAATCAAAGTTGGCTAATTCAACCACAACATAACAAGCTATTCTAAACTTAAAGCTACATCGCACTTACAATAATACAATCTCATAATTCATTCATAAATTAACCTCCCTAAGCTATTACAAAATCCAAAATCAACTATCAAATGAATAACTTATACTTCGATCTGCTTCTCATTCATAACATTCAAAATACAGATAAGTCACAATTCTGCCATACTAATAAACTTGATAGTTCTAAACGATTCCCTGATAAGAATACAATAAAGCAGACCTTCACAATCCGCAGTTAACAATTTTACAAACTATAAAATTAAATTCAATCCATAGCTGTCTAAATGATACTAAACGTTTTTTTTAACACTTCAAAAGATTACAATCAAAGGCTCCCTCTAATCACAGCATAAATCCTATTAAATCCAATCCCGCTATAATTCCTATCCACAATCCAAACTTCCAGAACTATCATTAAATTTTCCTTAAGCTTTACACTAGAACACAATATAAAGAAACAAATAATCTAAGGACATCAATAATGCAATAAATTACCACGTGGATTTCTCTTTCCGTAAATGAAAGAAGGTTAGGCCTAACCATCGATTGCAAAGTTACAGGAATCCGATCCGGGCAGTACAACTATTCCCGGGTTGCAGTCATCTGCTTCGGCATCGTCGTCTTCTTCCTCCTGGTCTTCCATCTTAAATGGGTCTAGCTGGATTCGTCTCTGGATCAGGAATCTCTTGAATGCTGCTGCCGACCCCCTTTTTATACTCCAGGCAAATCCCGCAGAGAATCCATGGGATCGCCCTCTAGTGGTGAACCTGGAATTTCTCATTCAACTTCCGGAATCGAAAGTGACAACACAGTGGGAGAAGGAATTGAAATTCGATCCTCCCAGCATGCATTGCCACAGCCAAAAGCAGCTTGATACACAAAATAGTTCAAAACCTAATAAATCTGATTAATTGAATTCAAATTCTTAACTATTATAATTTTACACAACAAGTACAATGATTCTTTAAGAAATACAGATTCAAAAGACAACCTTTTGACTTAAAATCCTAAGAAATAGGCCTCGACGGGCGATAGGCCTAACGGCCGCATGGCAAACTTCGCTATCACAAGAGGAGGTTTTGTACCCATGGGGGGAAAAAGGTATCACGATATCCTAAACATTCATAGGCTTAAGATTGATCAGAAGAAACATATTCAAAACAACAAAATACGTTTGACACCCGAAGGTGGCATTAGTCCTTTTCTAAGGGAGGACTACTGTAACCCTTTACAAATAAAATAAAACAACAAAGTGACTATGTCACAGTTTCACATGTTCGGTAGGACTTGTTCATTTCTTAGCTCTCGCGGTCATTCGTTACCTTGGAAAATTTATCTCCACATTTCCATATCTCTGTTTTTCTGTTTTGCATTGATTTCTTATAAAAATAATTACAAATATTATTGATGATGATGTTGAAAAGTATACAGGTTTTCAGTTTTTAGTTACTATTTACTGAATGCCTTTTATTCCCTATAATTTTAACTGACGTGCTAAAAAATAAAATAAAACAAAATTCTAACTTTACTTTTAATGTATTTAGGCTCGTGCAAATGTTAAATTTTCTAGTTAATCTGCATTGCATAATAAACGTTTAAGTGCAAATTTCGTTTTTAAGGTATTACTGAGTTTACATTTTTGAGGCGGCGTAGGTCAATAGTGTTACTTATTAATGCAGGCTTCATTACTCTTTTTTTCTATTGCTTGGTTATTTTGGGTTGTTTTGTTAGTAGGTAAGACAGTGAAATTGTAAGATAGGGGAAGAGTTTGAGGGCTTCTCTTTCCTCGTTTGGTTTTAGTGGATCATAGGTCTATCGTATAAGCAGATTACTCAGTCGCTTACACATCCTTCCTCCTAATTTCTGCCCCGCCCTTGGCATGGCAAACGCATTGTGAACCGTCTAAAACAATGCCCGAGTGCAGCTGTGAACACCGAAGGTTGCTTTTAGCAGCACACTGCTTTGTTGACTAAGATGGGTTAATGTAATGATAGCCCCAATAGCCAGATAATAGTGAGTCTATCTATACATAGGTGATCCCAATCTGACTAGATGCAGTTGCATTCGTTTTGGGCCTTGTTACTCTTTCGAATGAAATTTTGTTTTAATCAAATTTTTTCTTTCTCTTTAACATCAATTTACTGTCTGTTATTCTTTCGTTTCCGACCACGTGAGTCTGTTTGAAAAAAGAAAATTGTCTTTCAAGGGCTCCTTTGTTAGCCGACAAGCCCTGCCTCTTAGTGAGTTGTTGCTTTTATGTGAATTTAAGCTAAAATTGTGTGTTTAAAATTACAAATTTTCCTGTTTTTCAACACTATCGAGGTTATATGGGTTTCTCGTTACTAATATATGTCTGAAATGATTTGCTGTGATAGTTAAAAATGCGTTGTTTCAATTCGATATGTTTAACCTTATCTTCAGATCTCTCTCTCTCTCTCTCTCTCTCTCTCTCTCTCTTTCAAGGTTTCTTCTTCCTTAATATCTCGTAAATACAATTGGTTGGTTGGTTGGTTGGTTGGTTGGTTGGTTGGTTGGTGAATTAGCGTGTTATCTAAAGATTGAAAACATTACATGCATTTCCTTAAATTGCCAAACACTGTCACACATTACTGTTATGGCATTGTACGGTTGTAATGCAGCACCCGAGTGTGAATCTATTCACGACAGGGCTGGTAGAACTCTTTTATGGCAAAGCCTCATTTATCCAAAATGTCGTATAGTTATGACTA
>JAHWFO010019727.1:595186-607304 GCA_023313115.1 Rhysida immarginata | reverse complement strand
TAGTCATAACTATACGACATTTTGGATAAATGAGGCTTTGCCATAAAGGAGTTCTACCAGCCCTGTCGTGAATAGATTCACACTCGGGTGCTGCATTACAACCGTACAATGCCATAACAGTAATGTGTGACAGTGTTTGGCAATTTAAGGAAATGCATGTAATGGTTTCAATCTTTAGATAACACGCTAATTCACCAACCAACCAACCAACCAACCAACCGACCGACCAGCCAGCCATCCGAGCGAAAACTTTTAATTTTTAGAACATTTTGACTTAATGAATGAATGAAATTTTGGCTGAAAAATCAGTATATGTACGCATGGAGAATCACTGAAAAATCACAAAAACGTTTTAGCGTGAACATTTATCGTATCAGCTGTCGACTTAGGTGCCCCTGACTGCAGCGTATGTTGTACTCGAGCAACGTGGTTACCTCCTGCCCACTCAAATATGTCGAAATGAAAGACCTTAACGAGGCGAAATACTAGTGAAACTAATGGAGAAACGTATTTCACATAACCCGAGCAATAATCACAAAGACGTTATAGCGTGGATTACCGCAAACGTTTAACGTAACAGATGACGACTTAGATGTCAACCAACTCGGTAAATGTACTACTTGAATTACGGGCATAAAACATGGTGCAGGACACGAAGACACTTTAGCGCAAACATTTATCATATCAACCACCGATGTAAGTGATGGTCACCGTGGTGAACGTTATACTCGAGCAACGTGGTTACCTCCTGCCCACACAAATATGTCGAAATGAAAGACATTAATGATGCGAAATACTAGCAAAACTAAAGGGAAACATATTTCACATAACATGCCTGGAAATCACAAAGAATTTTTAGCGTGGGTTAGTGCGAACGTTTATCCCATCAGATGCCTGCTTAGATGACGTCCAACGCGGCTAGTGTAATACTTGAACAACGCGGTAACCATTGCGTACTCATTTCCTGAAAAAGAAACACTTTAACGAGGTGAAAAAATCAGTGGACCTAAAGGTGGGGCCACTCGTATGAACCAAAAACAAACGTATTTCATTTCTGTCAATCATAGGTCAGTCTGGTACCAAAAGTCGTAAACAGCTTTTAATGACATCAAAATTGTAAAAACTACGGTAAGAAAAGAAAAGGAAAACGAGTTTTGACCTTAACACTATGTGTATAACAGGTTAAAAAACGGGGCTTGACCAAAAAAATGTGTACCCTAGAGTCACAGAGAAACGAACTCAGACCATCACTCAACCAGTGAATGCTAAACTGATGTTCTACCCACTGGACTGTTTAGGACACACGTTCAAGCAACAGTAAAATGTCATAGTGATATTTTAACCTAAATTTAACTTAAAGCACGTATAGAAGAATACCTATATTACACTATCCCTGTACGCCCTAAAAATAAAAAAAAAATAAAAAAAAAAAGAAAGAAGAGTAAGCATTGAGTGAGCGGGATAAAATTATTTAAAATACAAACAACAAACGGAACAATCAGAACACAGAAACCATAGAGAGTAGAAGAAAATTAAACATACATAGTGAGAAACTGTGTTTCTAAAGTTTGCGATGTCAATCCGCTAATTTAGCAGCCCGGGGTTATCAGTAGTCAACTGAAACAATGTGCCAACAAAATTTACGAAGAGGCAGAGTTTAATTAGCCGAATAACCCTTGAAACTAATGAGGCAACATATTTCACATACCCTAACGGGAAGTCACGACTAATTTTTAACACGGATTACCTCAAAACGCAGTTAGTAGGGGATCTGCAACCCTGTTCATGCCAAACGCCGTACACACAAATTTGTACAGTTGGCTGAGAACAGTTATGTACAAATTTGTTTATAGGAACCCACTGCTTACACCTTTATGTATACCGTTGAAATAACAACAGCAAAGAAGATAAAATATCCTAAGTTAGATTCAGTTTTTAATTTTAATTTTAGTGTAAACCCTACGAACTTAGGCTCAGTGGTTTCATTTTATTGTATTAACTGATTATTGTATTAAATTGTATTATAGACTTAGCCAAAAATGAACCAGGCTGTTGGAGGCCAAAAGTGTGCACGAAGAAACTTGCATTTTGAACAGAATGCTCACGACCGCGCTGTCCATGAAGCAAACAAACGGAAGCAAATGGCCGCCGACCGATCGCTGATCGTACCACGTGACCTGTTGGCGTCCGGTCGGACTTTTAGCCCAAAAGTAAAAAGAATAGTTGAATTGAAGAATTGACAACTGTGTTTCATTAATTTCAGGAGAGCAATCTTTTAACAATGCAGATTAACTAGAAAATTTAACATTTGCACGAGCCTAAATACATTAAAAGTAAAGTCAGAATTTTGTTTTATTTTATTTTTTAGCACGTCAGTTGAAATTATAGGGAATAAAAGGCACTCAGTAAATAGCAACTAAAAACTGAAAACCTGTATACTTTTCAACATCATCATCAGTATTATTTGTAATTATTTTTATAAGAAATCAATGCAAAACAGAAAAACAGAGATATGGAAATGTGGAGATAAATTTTCCAAGGTAACGAATGACCACGAGAGCTAAGAAATGAACAGATCCTACCGAACATGTGAAATAATAATGCAATTGTATTAAAATTGAAACACTGCATTTTACATTAGCAAAATGCTGCAACCCTACGGAAGAGACAAGGGTTTTTTAGCTTAGACTAGCGTGAGCCTTGATTACAGTTGTTGTCGCCGCTGTTCACGGCTCGGATACGCTAGGCTTCGTACGGCTTGTGGGATAAGAATTACGTACACTTTTATAAATAGGACAGACTTTAATTTAGTCGGGAAAAAAAGCACGAAACGAATGGGGGAACACCTTTGCATCATAAGCAAAACGTATATCGCATACCTCTGTTAGAAAATGCAAGAAAGATTTTAGCCAGGAATAACTTGAACACTCCCATAGTGCCAAACGGTGCTGTACTCCTCACGAACACGTTAAGCCTAGCCCTGCCGAATTGTGTGATAACAAGGACGTACGTTTTTGTTTTGTTAATACGACAGATTTTAATTAGATGTAAAAACTCTGAAACTAATGTGAAAACGTCAATGCAACACAAACAAACGTATTTCAAATACCCTGAATTGTCAGATACGTAGATTTTTAGTTTGAATTAGCCTGCGCGTCGAAAGTAGCGACTGACATCGTTGTACACTGCTATTAGGCCCCGTGCGAAAACCTCAACATCAACTGTGTGCAAATATGTTAGCGGGAGAGAATTTAATTAGGAGAAAAACAAAAACAAAACGATGAAAGAGCAGGCAAACCCTAACAAAGTAAAGAAAAACATATCACATATATCTTTGGCTGAAGACACAGTGTTTTTAAGCAAACACAAACACGTGAATAATGCAACCCTGAGCGAACGCGCTGAACAACAATGCCCCAGCGTCCGTGGCCTAGCAGCAACCACCACCGCCCACGCTTGAGTAAACACAGGCGCTACATCAAACACCTTGCAACACATCATAAAAGAGTAGTGAAACGAACATACACCCCCCATGACAAACCTTTAAAGTAAAAAGCAGTGTAATTAGACAGAAAAACAAGCCATCGAGGACACGTCATTGAGAAAGAATGTCCAAGAAGAAACGTGGAGGTGAGTACCTACCCCTGAATCACGAGGCTCGCATACGCGAACGTCATCAGCTCGTGAATTGTAGAGCGACGTAAACGAAAGCACACTCCACGTTCAGCCATTATTAAGTAAAAATTATAAAATTCAAACAGTAAAACAAACCAACAAGCGCGTGACTTTGAGAACTTAACGGCTTCTGACGAGTGATGTTAAATCATCGCATGTGACCATAGCCTTAAATTGAATACAGACTTTTTGCACTATAAAGAGTACGAAGCATATCACTCTCGTATCCTAATACCATAAGTGATCAGAAAAGTTGTATACTGTTTGAGAGAGAGAGAGAGAGAGAGAGAGAGAGAGAGAGAGCGAAAACAATTTTTAGAATACAATTTTAAACAACCTTTTGCAAACTTGTATTGGTTATGTAGGGGAGGGAGAAAGAGAGAGAGAGAGGGGGTGGGTGACTGAATATCGCGAGGTTGGGGAATCAAACAACGCGTTTATCAACCTCTGTGAGCCAAAGTTGTACAAATTTGTATAGAGAGAGAGTCAAGTATGCCTCAGCAACATTGAGAAATGTGAAATTTGTATTATTTATTTAACATTTCAACCAGGTTCAATCCTGAGAAGAAAAAACAACCCTTCATGCGAGCAAAGGCAATCAGTGAGAGAGGCAAAAATGAAAATAAAACAAATTTCAAACAACCCAGCTTTAAAATAAGCTAAAAAGTTAGTGAATATAATTCTTTCATCAGGTTGTGTGACCTAGTTGTATTTATAAGCAATTATATGAGAGTTCAGACCCACCCTTTTAGACAGCATTAGTCCCTACTCAGATGCACACTTGTCAATTGAAACAATGTAGTAGTTAGTTGAAAATTAAAAACAAAACAATACACCTTGAAACAGCAGTCGTAGAAGAAACTGTAAAAGAGCTTGGAATAAATTTGGTTACCCGAGAAACAATAGTGAATTAGTAATTAGGTGACCAAAATCGAGGTGTGCCAGTATACAAACCCCTACCCAGTTAGGTGGGTATTTAAGCGAGTCAACAGGTGTTCACTTGTAAGACAGAATCACCTAAGTGGATTTTGCTGAGAGCATCAGGACCCTCTAATCTGCACCAGCACCAGGGGTACATCAGAGGATGAAGAAATTAATTTTATTTCAGCCTTAGGCCACCTGAACATGGCAGCCATCACGTGATTACCTTACCATCAGAGAAGGGTGTGCACAACAAGCTGTGTCACCCTCTGGTGTCAAAAACACCAAAAAAAGACCAACGCCCAAAAAAAAGATCACACCCAAAACAGAGGACCAACGCCTAAAAAAGGACCACACCCAAAACAGAGGACCAACGCCCAAAACAGGGGAAGGGGGTTGGGTGGTCACGTGATACGAAACCAGCACGCTGATTGGTTTAACGCCCGTGACGTCAGGAAGGGGGGAAGGAGGGGGATGGGTGGTCACGTGACATGAAACCTGGGGGTGGAGGTGGTGAGTGGTCACATGATACGAATTCTGCACTCTGATTGGTTGAACGCCTGTGACGTCAGGAAGGGGGCTGGAGGGGTGGATGGTCACGTGACGCGAATACTGCACGCTGATTGGTTGAAATCGGGGCGCCAAGCTCATTATATATACGCCCCGATCAAGTCCTTATTTACTTGCGGATGTCTTATCCTCCTTGGCTACTCCAACTGTGGCGACAGCCAGCCCCCATCTGATGACTCCTTTTTTCTGTTCATCAAGAGGAATATTAGATTTCATGAAAATCCTGGTGCCATCAACTTTCCTATTGAGCCAATATCGGAAAATGTTTTGAGGTTCATTACTGCGTAGTTCTTTGATATGACGTGTTCACCCCATTTGTTCCAGGCTCCAGGTAATTTGTCCACGAGCTCGCTGACTAACTGTCTATTGGAGAAATAGTCCAACTGATTGAATGAATGTATGTTGGTTACTAATGCTTCAACGTCGCGTCCAAAATCGTCCAACGTCTCGAGTTTATTTAGGTCAGGCTTTTTCCCAGCACGTATTTTTGCAATACACCAATCCATGACGTATTCTGGTCTCCCAAATCTCTTTTCCAACACCTGAAGGATCGTATTCACGTTGGCAGGATTAGCCATCAAATGCGCCACTATACGTAGTGCTTCGCCCTTCAACGCATCACGGAGACGCATCATATTTTCTTCATCACTGATGTGGTATTTAGCAGTACTACGATTTAGAGTATCAATGAATCCTATCCAGTCCCCTGGATGGCCGTCGAATGAAGGAAGACTACGATCATACTTAAGACCCATATCCAATATTTGCCTCTGCATCAAGCCATTTGCATTCGCATTAGATGGATAATTTCTTCATCTTTATCAGTTGAGACGTTCACTGGCGGGAGTTGTGCCACTATTCTTTCGTCATCAGTCGGCAGTCCCGATGGTGCTGTCGGAGCATCAGTCACACGGTTGCATTGCTGGATAACGTTTTCACCATTTACAGTATTGCCTTTTGTGACTTGTACCTGATCTCTCACCCATGCACCTATTCTCTCCTGGTCAACATTGATGCAGTCTCTGTATGTCGATCAGTAGCATTATCTTTTTCATCCAGACCCAACTGCTCGATTGCAATTTCTGCTAGCTTTGTTATTTCTTCTCGTTCCCTTTGTGATCTCTGACAAAACTTATTTAGCTCGTGGTTCTTCCGTGCTAGATTCTTCTTCAGCTCTTCCACTTCGGCATTCAACATTGAGTCTTCCATGCGCTCTGCATTGGGATTTCTGTGTCGTCGTTGATTTCGTCAGTTTTCTTGGCAACTGCACTGTCGAATTTAAGCAATTCAGACGCCAGTTGCAATTCTTGCTTCTTTATACGGTTGTTGAGGCTTTCGCAAGATGACGCGTATTTCATACTCTTCTTGCTGCCGGAATTTCTGCAGTATATTTCACAACAGCCTCTTTGTTGACACTCATCCATAGCAGGAACCTTGGACGTAGAAGCTTTAAGCTTATCCAAAACTGCTGTTTTACTCGTTCGGACGTAGATGTCATCTTGGATTCTGCCTGGACACAGGCCACAAGGTATTCAAGTCGCTTTGGCTGCGACGTCTCCCTCTTGGGATGGTCCATGATGGGAAAAGCTTCAAATTTCACTTAGGCCTACAATTTATCCCGGTCACGGGATCTGGCTCGAAAGAGCAAAATATATAGGGATGATCTGGCTCGAAAGGTAAATTTAAGTCGGGATAATCCCTTGAAGTGTCCACAAAGGACCAAGTATATACCGCAATCTAAAGGACCAGTTTATATCTCAAAATAAGTGGAGGCTTCCATGCAAAACCTCCACGATGGCCAAGTGAAATGGAAATAAATTGTCCAGTGCAAGCCATAGCAAATAGGCTTCCTTCTTTGCTTTGACAGCTTCTTGAAATTCATCGTTCCACCATGCAGTCCTTTTCTCACTGCCCTGCACCACACTCAGCCACTTACGACCACAGCACAATGCAGCCGAAGTAATCACAGCAGTTTTAAACAACTGCCACCCCTCTTCAACAGTACCACGATCACTAGGTAGTACTTTGATACTTGAAGATATGTTATATGCAAAGGTCTTCCTCACAGCTCTATTCTCCAATGCCTCCCATTTGATGCGCCAAGTTTGTCTGAACCTAGAATTTTACTTGGTTGGCATGGATTCAGAGAACCGCAAAGTGCAGACAACAAGGTGGTGATCAGTTGATAGTTCTGCCCCTCTTCTCACACGAGTATCCAACACTGAACGGAATAAGTCGGCTGATACGATTACAAAATCAATCAGTGGCTTTTGGTCCATTGCATCCCTGTACCAGGTATACTTATGGACATCCCTGTGCTGGAAGAATGTGTTTGTGATGGAAAGTCCATTGTTGCAACAGAGATCCAACAAGCACCTCCCATTCGCATTTAAATCGCGGTCACCATTCCTCCCAATCATGCCTTTCCACGTTTGGTCATCAACCCCTACATGTGCATTGAAGTCGCCCACCAGGATGACAGAATCTGCACTGCCTCTCCTGCTAAGAGCAGTATCAACTTCATCTACACTACTGTTTATAAAAATCGCAACACCCTGATGGAATAGCCCAATGTGCATTAAATTTGGAGCATTTGCATATCATGGGTTAGAAAAGAAACCATTAGATTTTCAGGTCAATACAATGCGTTTTATTGTCACATTAGTATCGGGTGAAACCACCGTGGGATGCAATTACAGCCTCTAAACGTCGTAGCATTGAGTCAAACAAGCTCTGAATAAGGGCCTGGGGAATGTCCTGCCATGCTCTGTCTACACGGGTATACAGTTCATCCACAGTTGCTGCTGCAGGAGTCTGACGAGCCAATCGATGGGCAACCCTGTCCCACACATGTTCGATTGGGTACATGTCTGGTGAACGAGCAGGCCAGGGGAACAAGGGCGTCTGATGTGCTTGGAAAAAGGCGAGGACATTTCTGGCCACATGCGGTCGGGCATTGTCCTGTTGGAATACAGCACCTGGAAGGTTCTGCAGGAAGGGGATGACCTCGGGTTGCACAAATTCCCTGATGTACCGGTCACTGTTCAGACTGCCATGGATTCTGATCAGACGGGAACGGCCATGGTAACTGATTGCACCCCACACCATCACTCCTGGCGCTTGTCCTGAATGACGCTGCAGGATGCATTCTGGAAGGTCGCGCTCGCCACGATGTCTTCTGACTCGTAACCTGCCGTCATGGTGCTGCAATTTAAACCTTGACTCATCCGAAAACACAACTCGTTGCCATTCAGCTTGCCACTGTTGGTGTTGATGGGCCCATTGCAACCTGAGGCGCCAGTGGTTTTGAGTCAAAGGAATCCGCAACAATGGTACTCGTGCCATCATTCCTCTGGAAATCAAACGGTGTCGTACAGTGCTAGCAGACATTGTCCTGCCTACTGTAGCACCCCACTGTTGTGCTAACACTGTGGAAGTGGCTGTACAATCTGCTACACACATGCGATAGAGGTGTCTGTCATCTCGCGGTGTCGTCGTGCTGGGTCTTCCTGAGCCTGGTCTTCGGTGTGCCCTGTTCTCTTCGCTCCACTGCCTCCATGCACGCATAATTGTCGTTGCATTACGTCCTACACGAGCAGCAATGTCACGATACGACCATCCCGCTTCACGCAGACCAATTATGCGTCCTCTTTCAAAGTCTGTCAGCTGTTGATATGGTACCCTTCGTCGTCGTTGAGGCATGGTGTTCTTTCAAGCAATTACTCTGAAAATCTAATCATTTATACTCTGACCCATTGTATGCAAATATTGCAAATTGCATATGGATTAGACCATTCCATCAGGGTGTTGCGATTTTTATAAACAGTAGTGTAGAAAGAGTGGGTACTCTGTGACTGCATTCGGAGCATTTGCAATGAATAGAGAGAGAGACCGTTGCCTCAGGAGACACGGTCTTCCACCTAAGGGGGTCCAATCTGCAACATAATCCGCCAGCCGGGGACTTCTGAGTATCCCCACTCCCGCCTGGGCAGTCATGTTAGGGTCGACACCTGAGTAGAAGAGCTTCCACCCTCCTTCTAAGTCCACAGTTCCAGAACCCGGACGTTTCGTTGAGGAATTACCTATGATATCCAGTTGATACCGTTTAGCTTCCTCCACTAACTCTGATTCCTTTCCTGTCATGGAGAATACGTTCCAAGTGCCGATTGACAGCACCCGATCCCGTTGTCGCTTACCCGTTTCTCCTCCTGGGTAAAGGCATGCGCTGCCCCCGACTGTTTCCCCAAGCGCATAGCGAGTGCACTGGTGGGACTTCTCGAAGGCATTGCTCCGAGATAACAGCCGGGAGACTGTCGACTATTTTTCGAACGAGAGCCTCTGCCTAACTCCCGAACGTGGGTGACTTTAACCTGCGCCACACCCGATGCAGTATGAATTCTCTCATTCGTCGACATCATGAGATATATGTTTGTTTGGATAGTCTTCATCTCATTTCTCAACCATGACCTTTCTGGTTAGGGTGACCCTAAAGTAGCACTGCTACAACCAGCATAGCTCACAGAATCCCTGAGGCACCCAAACCCATGACCCACGGTAAGGGGGCATCCACTCAGGAAAATCCACTATTAAATAATGAGGCTTAAATTTTAAGCCATTTTATAAAGCGCAGAAAGATAAAACGAATGGCACCTCAAATGTCGTGGTAGCACAAAGGAAGCTGGAGCTAGACTAATTTAATATCCACCGTACAGCAGATTTTCTGACTTAATTTTGCACTGCGATTGCGTCAGCCAATGAAGTCAGCACGAAATCAGTGATGGTCTAAAACATGCTTTGTTCTATACTCTATCGAATGCGATATCGATCATTCTTCTATCATTAATAGTTTTCACGTTATTAATGACATTCACAATTTAAGCATGGCATCCTAGTCTCGAAACGTAAGACGTATTCTACGTCAAAAGAGGCTTATCAAACAGACAGCAGGTATTTAATGGCAGGTTGTCAAGAGGGCGTAAATCAGTTGAATGCTCTTTTGGAATGATGTCATCCAAGTTTAGAATTCTACACACACCAATTTGACTCAAAGTGGAGAATGTTGACATTATTGTCCAAGCTGTTTGCGTACTGCATATTTTATTAAAAGCTAAGAAGACGTGTTTTCGCACCCAGGAGGGAACAAAGGGACAGATTCAGATATGGATATCGAAAATGAAGAACAGCAGCGCAACCAGTCATTTTCAAACCGAAAAAGAGCTACTAATCCAGTCATTATGAGTCGAGACAAGCTTTGCAATTTTTTCTTCGCCGTTGACGGTTCACTTAAAGGTCAAAAAAGATTTTTTGTATGAAGATTTATTTTTAGATGCAAAAAGTACGTAAGCATTAAATTAAATTAAAGAAAGGAAATTAATATTCATTTATGTTCAAGAAATTTTCCATATGTCGTCAAAATTCTGATGGACTGTTTAAATGTACATCTATTTAATCCAAAATAAATTTTTCAGAAAAATAACTGCTTTTGATTTACCTTCTTTCCCAATTTGTTTCACAACTTCGGCCCAGGCTTTATCTTGCAGATGCTTCAAATGGTAGTCTTCCCTAGTGTTGACATAAAGGCAGGCATGGGCCTCTACAAGACTTTTATATTGAATTCTTGATCGTCTTTCATTATAGCTGATAACATTGGCGTTTCCCGCTCTCGTAACAACACCACAGTTTTGCACTCTCATAGCACCCAGTTTCGCATTTTACTTACTCGAATGTGTACTAGCAAGTGGCAGCAAAATGGCATGCCACTCGAAAATTAAACATGTCAGAGACGAGTGCCACCAGACTGGCGCCACGCCACTTCCACTCCACTTCACCACTGCCACTCCACCTTGATGTGCGCGCTCGCATTTGTTAACATAGGTTTAAAAATTCACTTGCCACTCCACTCCCATGCCACTTTCACGCCACTCCCACTCTACTTGCTTACCACCTCAGTGCGCGCCTGGCCTAAAGATGGATTTTTATGTGCGCATCAATGCGTCAAATGACGTCATTTTCTGCCCATATCGGCAGTTTCTGCCAATTTCGCTGCTCTTGGTTATATGGAAACACAAAAGCAGCGCACTTAGATGCACTGCGGATTTCGGCAGAATTTCAAAGTAGAATCAGTTCAACTTTTGCTGCCGATTTGGGCAAAAAATGACGTCATTGATAGGATTCTACCAAGAACAGATGAGAATCCCCCCTTCATCCATC
Organism: Rhysida immarginata; assembly: GCA_023313115.1. Classification (NCBI taxonomy): domain Eukaryota; kingdom Metazoa; phylum Arthropoda; class Chilopoda; order Scolopendromorpha; family Scolopendridae; genus Rhysida; species Rhysida immarginata. The sequence goes on along the minus strand of JAHWFO010019727.1, from coordinate 595,928 downwards.
TCTGATTCTACGCTTGAAAACCTTTCACTCTGTTGTAACTACCAGATTATTTGTTGGATTCTTCTATATACAACCTGTGACAATAAAGTTGGGTGAATGATGGCATATTGAGAGTGGATTGCTCGATTACATGAAACAGCAGTTACTATCCTTGAAAGTAATCCCCATTGATGGTAATGCACTTCTGGGAACGCCTATACAAGTCCTGGAAACTCCTGGTGTAGTCGTTTTTAGGAAAAGCCTTCAGTTGGGTCGTAACATTACGTTGGATGTCTGGCCACTTCGGGGGGTGTCTTCTACGGTGTTCCGGCCTCCTCGGAACCGTTTAAACCACTCATAAACACACTTCAAATTAATAGCTCTTTCTTTGTAAACTGTTGTCATCATTTCATGAGTCTCTTTCGTTCGCTGATCCATTTTAGGTTTCGACCGCGCGTACTAGGCCTTCTCTCTTCAATGTCTAAACATTGAATTTGTTTAAACATGTCTCGACCTGTCTGGGGCAGGATACGATGATGGTGCACTCTTACGACCGTTAGTAATTTGATGTCATTCACTGAACTTTATTGTCACAGGTTGTAGAATAATATATAAAAATATATTTTTTATTGAACTAAAATTTTATTTTTACTTATTTGTTTGTTTATTTATTTATTTATTTATTTTTAACTTAATTAAAAAGAAGGATGTTAAACGAGCTTCATTTGTTTTGTAAAATTGAGCATCGATGCATCGACTATCA
>JAHWFO010019727.1:543615-563252 GCA_023313115.1 Rhysida immarginata | reverse complement strand
CACTAGTGTTAGTACAAAATGAATAAATTATGCAATAGAGTGTTAGTGCAGCCGCGGCGACTCGCTATGCACAGTTAACAGCCTAGACGCATGGTTCTGCAGATAAAACATTCAGATATGGAGAAAAACAGCAGAGATTGTACCATCTGAACGAAATAGGCTTCATGGCCAAGCCTAAACGTTGAGAGACTGCAGACAAACGAACGATGAGTCGAAATCAACATTGACACCCATGTAACGTGGGGACCGCGTAGTCAAACTCGTAATTGCAATTACTTAGGTATTATCTCAAGGCTGAAGCAATAAAAAGAAGAAACAATAGCAAAGTGAGGGGCCATCGTGGGCTGCACAATGGAGAAGAGAAATGTGGTCGCAAGACCAATGGAGAGAGAAGATTGCAAGAGAATGTACTACGCAATCAAAAAAATAGAATACTGATTGTGCAACAATCAGACAGTAAAACATCTCGCGACCGAGTTAATTAATTGCGAAGGAAATCGCCGCGCGAAACCAAGAACACGCGTCACGCGCCTTCCAAAAAGAATTTTTGCGACAACAATGGTTCACGCGCTACAATATCATCCACTTGGAGATTTAATGTGTAAATTTGCGATTCCCGAACAAATCCCCCCTGTAATTAACTTGGGAGCAGAGTAAAAAAAAAAAAAAAAAAAAAAAATCTTAAACATTTAGTCTGGTGAGATTTCTGCATTTACTGGTCAGACTTGTTTGATATAAATAGTTACACTGAGCTCAGTAACACATTATTCTAATATGTAGATTACTACAAACTAGTCAGAATATTTAAAATTGTCAATTAAGTTAAAATGCCATGCCGAAAATAGATTGTACTATGAAAGATACATCTTGGCGTTAAGAACCCCTTTCATCCCGCCTAATGTAATGCGCACAGAAAGAACTATCAAATTCGGCTTTAAAAAAAATATACTTATGTATACTAACAAAAAATGAACCAATTGACTTTACTGTCTCGCTGGGACAAAGACAAGTGGTCCCAAATCTTATGTAATGCGGCGGTAGGTAAAGGTTTGGTGAATACATCTGCCGGCATGTCTGAGGACGGGCAGTAGGTGAGTATCACATTCTGGAGAGATTTTCTGCGAGATAAAATTATGCAATCTTAGAATGTCCTTCGTTCTACTTTTGGATCTCAACGTACTTAGACATGCGATTGCGGATTTTGAATCCGTATAAATAATCGTCGGAAAGGTGATGTAATCCCCCTGTCCGATTTGAGTGATCAGGTTCCATAACCATCAGAACGACTTCACGCACTCTGATATAGCAATTACTTTAGCCTCACAGTTCAAGATGCTGTTTTTTTGAACACCAACTGAGCGTATTTTGACCCATCTTAATAAGAACACCAGTATATCCTTTACTTTGTGGGGTAATGCTCCAGCTGGCATCAGCGTATGCACAAAAACGACCAGTCGATTGAACGAAGGTCAGCGACATTTCACAGGTGTGTACCAAGTAAGCAGCTATGCCTTTGAGTGCCGTCATATGTAAATTTGTAGGAGATCTGGCATATGACGACAATCTCGTAGTTGCATATGCTATACCCGGGCGAGTACATGTCATAATGTACATTAATGATACCAAAACGGATTGGTAAACAGTTGGATCGGCTGGTTGCGATCCTTCTGCTTCATCCAAATTTACGTGTGGATTGAGAGGAGTGCTCCTGGGCTTGGCATTCTGCAGTCGTAAAATATCCACTAGTGAAGTTAGGCGTTGAACATCATTAGTGGCGGCGATGGTGTTATCCACATACACGGCAAGGAGGATTGAACATCTATCGTCGTTGTAGATGAAGAGGCTATCATCTGCTCGTTAAGACGTTAAGTCCAGGCGAAGAAGGAGTTGACACAATTTCATGTCCTAACTTTTGCCACTTTGCTTCAGTCCAAATGGGGACTCGAGAAGTTTTCACACTTCGTCTGCACGGACTGGTAATCCTTTGGGCAGCAAGATTTACGTTAGGAGGGTACAAACCAGCTCGCTGTTTTTCCGCCTTCTCTTTAAGTCTTTGGGAGCATCGCAACTCAGGAGGAGGAGGCGACTCAGCTGATGAGGGTAAGCCACAAGGTTGATCTCTCTGTTGAGGTTGCTCTGAGCTTGAGATGTAGAAGTTGACATGTCATACACTTGGGAAGGTGACTGTTGAAGAGTCTCCTTGAAGGCCGAAATGGAAACGGGTGAGAACTGTCTGTTAACGAGTTTTGGATCATCAGTTTTGGGGACCTCTAACTGGTGAGAATCGTAAGGAAGTTATGGCATTGAGGGAATTGTGAACAGCGGTCCGTGAGACGCAGTCATTTCAAGGAATGTATGGGGAAAGAAACTCACAGATCGAGCACGAAGCAGCTTGGATTCCTCAACTGAATAGACGAGGTACCCTGGAGATGATGCTGAGTATCCCATAAAGATCCCACGTTTTGCATGCACTTGGAGCTTGGATCTTTGTGATTTGCTAATAAAATAATACACGAGACACCCAAATGGTGCTCAATATTTGAAGGTGGGTCTTTTTCCAGACCATAACTTTTCCGGCGACAGCGTTTGTCCTGTTCTTGGTAAAGAGTTCAAGTTATACGCTGCCATTGCTGCTGCAAGATCCTAATACCGGTGGGAAATGTTGGAAGAGGCAAGTAGTACTCTCATTCTATCACAAATGGAGCGAACTGCCCTTTCTGCAACACCATTTGACTGGGGGTTTTCAGGAATGGTGAACTGTTGCGTTAATCCCTCTGAAGCACAAAATTCGGCTATCTCGTTGTTGAATTCCGTGCCGTTGATAGATCTTTTGTGGACCAGACGATTTCCTGTCGATCTTTGTAACCGTTTGATTAAGTTTATCAAAGCTTGTGGCACCTCTGCCTTAGTAGAAACAGAATACACAAATGTCTTGCGGCTATAATCGTCCACGGTAATCGAGGTATTTGTGGCCATAAGCTGAAGTGACTGGCATGGGACCCATGATGTCCACGTGAAGGAGATAACAAAGTGTGGGTAGACTGTTGGTGTCGAACAGTTCTATGACGTGCAATAGTCATCGCTGCCTCTAGACATGGAACACATGGTGTGATCTCAGAAGGCATTGTAAAGTTCTCTAGACCACGGATACTGCCATGTTTCAGTGCTTTGACGATCTTCTTACTCGACAGATGCCCTAAGGCATTATGGACATCCAGATAAGAAACTGCGGCGGAATGAACGGGATGCATCATTTGGCAAACTGGTGGAGTTAGATATAACACTGGAAGGAATGGGAGATCTGCGACTTTCTCCTGTGCAGCCACTGATACGCCTTGTTTGGAAGTTATTGTGTAACCATTAGGACCTAAAGACAAATTATATCCCTGTTTGGCTAACTGACTCATTGAAACAAGGTTAAATCGCGCATGGGGAGCATAAAGCGCATCATGTAAAGTTAAAACTGACCCAGTGTTTAACGGGACACTCGCAATTCCTGTACCAGTCGCGGTAATGGTTTTCTTGGGGTTTGCTGTGTGAATATCTCTATGACAGCTCTGCATAGACGTAAAGAACCTCTTGTCTTTAATAACATGGAAGGAGCTGCCAGTATCCACTATCCATTCTTGCTTTGGGGGGCCAACGCAGTTTGCTGCAGGTATTTGCCTCTTGGATTCGCCATCGCGCTTGCGAGATTTACGCTTTGGACGTGGGGCGTGTACATTAGGTGGAGGCGGCCGCTGGGGAACGCGAACTTTGGAGGTGCCAGATGCTGGTAAAAATTGCTTAGAAGGGCAAACAGACCTGACATGCCCTTGGCCACCTCAGTTGTAATGGGTTACGCCAGAGTGCTGTACGGTACCAGAGGGAGAAGGTGGCACCCGAGCAGGCTTTGTAGTGGCGCAAGAAGCAACGCCAGATGAGCGTTCACGTGAATTATCTTTGAACACAACTCTTAACTGGCTATGAAAAGCTTCGAGGGTCATGTCAGGGTCAGTCTGCACTGAGAGCCTTAAAGGCGTATAAGTCGAAGGCAAACCAGCTACCATATGATCAATTAGAGTCTTGTCATCTATGGGTAACGGTACGGCACCCGCCTCCACACGGATTTGCAATGCACGTGCTACGTATGCATTGGGGTCATCTGTGTCATTGGAAGCTAAGAGCTGAAAGGCATCTCATAACTTCCGCCTGAGTCACAGAATTGGGTTGGGCATAACGCCGACTGGTGGCTTCGCATATGGAAAATGGATTGTCATCCTGCAACATGATTACAATGTCATCATCTACCATGCTTAACAAATAATGCCTTACACGTGCCCATTCCATTCGTACAGCAGATCTCTCTGGATCCAAAGATGGTAAGGAAGTCTTAGCGTGTACATATTTGTCTAATCCCTTTGATTCCAGGAACGCTAACATACGACACTTCCATTGGTGAAAGTTAGCGCTAGTGGGCTTAGGGATTGAACGACTGTCATCAAAGAAAGACTCAGCCATAGTTGGACACAAAAAATTCCAATTCCACTAACCACGCTCTGCTACCAGTGATGAGGCGTATAGGAATTTTAAAGTGGAAAATTATGGCTAGAAATTAGTCACAAACACTTGCTTAGTAAACAATAAAAGACTTTATTAATGACAGTAAAAAATAAACTAGAATGCAGAACGTATCCTATGGTTAAACATGGTGGAAGTTAAATTATATGCTAACAAAAGAAAAAATTATGAATTCAAGTACTCAGTGTCTCGCACTAGTATTAGTACAAAATGAATAAATTACACAATGGAGTGGTAGTACAGCCACGGCGACTCGCTATGCACTTGTTAACAGCCTAGACGCATGGGTCTGCAGATAAAACATTCAAGTATGGAGAAAAGATAGCAGAGATTGTACCGTCCAAACGGAATAGCTTCGTGGCCAAGCCTAAACATGGAGAGACTGCAAACAAATGAGCGACGGGTTGAAATCAACATTGACACCTATGTAACATGGGGACCATGTCAACAAACTCATAATTGCAATTGCGGAGGTACTATCTTAAGGCTGAAGCAATAAGAAAGAAACACTAGCAAAGTGAGTGGCCATCAATTCTGCACAATGGAGAGAAATGGAGAAAAAGTGGTCGCAAGATCAGTGGAGAGAGAAGATGGCGAGAGAATGTACTACGCAATTAAAAAATAGAATACTGATTGCGGAACAATCAGACAGTACAACATCTCGCGACCGAGTTAATTAATTGTGAAGGAAATTGCCGCGCAAGACCAAGAACACGCATCACGCGCGTTCGAAAAAGAATTTTTGCGACAACAATGGCTCACGTGCTACAACAATAAATTGCTTAATTCTAAATACAAAATTATGAATAAAAATAACATTTTAAATGATAAAAAATATTATCATCCACTTGGAGATTTAATGCATAAATTTGCGATTTCCCAAACAAGATGTAATGTTTATAGGACAGTTTTTGTTCCATTTGAAGTATGCGATGTTCCTAAACAATTGTGCTGGATAAGTTTGGGTCACCCTGTATATAGTGCTATGAATTTTTTCTTCAAATAATGCTTCTAAAAGTCGCATACCGGAAACGTCATTTACATGCAATTTTCCAAAACTTTGACATTTTAGTTCTTAGAAACTATGTATCCTAGAGAGGAAAAATTTTACATGGTTTAGCAGAAGGGCAGCATGGCGTGCTCGAAGGCAATGGGGCACTGAACGTCGTGAAAGGGGCACTGAATGCAGCTAATTTCTTACTTTAAAGTTAATAAAAGTACATGGGCATTTCAGTGACCTACATTTTTATTTTTAAGGCATAATGCTAACTTCGGAATTTGCATGCGATTAGGGCACGTTAAGGCTTTCTAATTTCTTCTAGGCTTATCTCTTCTTACTTTGTAGTACCAGGAAAAGACATCTAGTGGTACAGTCCTCAATAGTTTTTAAAGTATATTTTTCAACAACTTATGCACTATTTTTGCAGGATAAAATTGTGAATAATGATTGCATTAAGATTTTTAAACTTTATACCTTATACAGCTGATCTGTATTATCCCTCAACATTTTATTAATGCTAATTTAAACATGAAATGCTTATTGAGGAATACTTCTCGCAGCGAAGCTGTTTGTTTTGACAGTAAAGCGATCAAAGGAAACCAACACACACGAATACAAAAGGCTCGACTTGTCAGCGCGGAGGATAAAAAAAGCACAAGGAGTAACGCGATTAACAGCTCGTCACGGCTACCAACTAAGTTAATATTTTAAATGGATTACGTAGCAGTTTAATTAAAATGTTTAGGCTTTAAATCACTCACACCACAATGATAAGCTCCAGTGAATACTTAAGCCGCACATTGTTGGCATTTACATGTATTGGTTTCAGTTTCTTGCGTTTGTGCAGCGCCGAGGGGCAGCGTGGCGGGGCAAGGGGCAGCATGGCGCTGTGCCACGCTGAATTTGCCTAGCGGCATCAATGTTTAGTAACTTGGTAATAGAAACGAGTAAAATTTTTCTTAAAAATCTGAGTTGGTTTGTGTCATGGCTGGGGTGAATTGAGATGGAATGATGCGATAGTCATAAATTTGTCTCCTCATTTGTTCACAAAAATCCATACGGTGATCAAAGTCATTTTCATTCAATTCTTGTATTAGATGAATGTTGTAAGGGTGGAACTATATTTTCTTCAAAATTATGTCCACAATCATGTGACTGGTGTCGTGTATTTGAGTTGCTTTACAGGTACTGAGGTGGGGATCTTCAGTTAATGACAGTGCAATCTCAAGCTTAGAAGTAAGTGACTTTGGTCACCCAGGAATTTCACATGTTTGACACCTTCATTTCCTGGAAGTGCCTCACAGAACACTCGAGTGTATCTTGAAATAGGATTGTTTGGACCCCGAAAATTTTCGTTCAATAGTTTCCTTACATCAGCATACAACCTTTGATGATCGCCCCATCTTCATATCATCAGAATACTTATTTTTTCTTGTTCACAAAGGTTGGTCATTGCGTTTGAGTTGATGTAACACAATTTCTGATTTTTTTTATTTACACGATACGATAATGAGGGCGAGTTGAAATTCAACTTTATAATAAAGAAATCGACATTTCGCACGTATGACCGTCTTTAACATTGGAATTGATCTCGGGGTTCTATAGTAGACTTTGGAAGTGTATTTCAAATTTTAAAATTCTTCAAATTTTCCCAATTTTTCAAATCATCTCTTTCTTTTGATGAGAATTGCATTTCTCGAGAGAATTGTAAAATCTGATTTTTCGCAATTACAGCGCCGTCAGTAACGAATTGAAAAAAATGCTTCAAAAGTTTGTATTTTTTCCTATAGAATCCGAATCAACAAAAAATAGGGGTTCCTATTTAAGATTTCAAAGTTGCCTCTCCTCTACCTTCACGGGTCTGGGGTGGGGGGTTGAGTTTGGTATCATTGGATAGCTTTTTGAAAAATGTTAAACACATATTTCTTGTTTTTTCAATCCAATGTCTGTTTCTTGTGTTATTCCACTCTCCTTATCTTCTTCTACCACACTGTATACTGTATTTGTTTATGCTTGAAATGTTGATTTTCCATATTAGCATAAGCAATGAAAAACAGAACTTTTTTTTTTTCTTCCCTGCTGAGCCAATGAAAAACACAAAATTAGGGTTCTGCTACAACTAGTAAATGTTCTTCATTTCAAGTTATTCAAAATGAAAACTTTCCTTCATAATTGGCATCTTTACTTTACCTCATCAAAAATATGGGTGAAGTTCATTTTATCCAAACACCTTTCCATTGTCCATTAACGTAGAACTGTTCAACTGTTCTCAGTTTAAAGTAATTTCTTTCTAATATGTAAGTTTTTTCATTTTTTTGTAACTTTGAAAAAGACCATTCAAATGGAACCAGAGTCCTAACAATGTGATAATAAGCATGCATGTTTTAATAAATATTTAAATAAACTTTATTAACAGCTTATTCCACAATTTTTGCACAACATTCGAAAAATTGTTTTTGACCTTCAATTCATTTTTTGAATGATCATTATCAAGCATTTCTTAATCACATTTTTCATCAGTAATTAGTAACTTACGCTGCTTTGCTCTCCTGAATAGCATTTCAGCTGCATTGGTCCTTGGACTGTAATATTTTAAATACAATCTCCAGCTCTAGATTTTAGTAGAGTTAATTAGGTGTCTTAGCAATTAGGTAACATTCATATGTCCCTGTGCAGCACCAAAATCTACATACTCAAGAGGACTGAACATTTTTTATGCTGCTTGCCTTACAGTATTAGGAGCATCTCATCTACTTTTGGTAATGCAACAAGCAAAAATAAAATTTAAACCTAAGTTCAACTGTTCTGAGTCAATATTGGCAAAGTCTTAATTGGTTAGCTTTTATATGACAAACAGGTGTGCATCAATCTTTCTGGTTAAATTGTCTCAGTCCTAACGATCACCACTTGAGCTAACAAGGCTTATAGAAGCCCAAGTGTTTTTCAGTTTCCTATAAAGCAGAAATAATGGAAAAAAGCTAAACTTACAGGTCGAACCTCGTTATAACGAAATTGTATGGGGTGCCTAAATTAATTTATTATAATGAAATTTCATTTTAATGAAAACATTATTAATTTTTAATAACTGTACAGTACAATTTAAAACAAATATGTAGTTTATTTAAATTAAAAAAATACACACTGATGCTTAAAAAGAAGTTTGTAATTTTTGATTGAACAAAATTTTTAGTATTTTCTTTTCAAGAACTCTTCTAGTGCTTGCATGTTTTCAAGTATAGTTTGAGGAACATTTTCCCGCTAGTTACAAATTCTTTTAATTTAGAAAAGCATTCACTTGCTTCTTTTGTGGTAATGCGTGGCTGGTCAATCGCTTATTTTGTATGTCTACCTCTTCCTCAGCTTCTTCTTCCTCTGGGGGTGCATTAGACACAATTGCAATAATATCAGCATCAGTGACTTCAATAAATAAACTACAAGAAGCTGATCAACATTGATGTAATCCATAAAATCAACAGCTTCATCAACGTGTCCAATTTCTTGAATCAATTTCCATAAAGATTGCGTTTCAGGATTACTCAGCAATTTATCATTGTCTAATACAGCATGATCAGTATCTATGCAATGATTCAAAAATTCCAGCTTTCTTCCAACATTACAATATTGTTTCTTCCTTCACTAAGTACCAGGATGCAGCATTCAAATCAATAGCCTGCTTCACGTCAATTAAAGGCAACAACACGTCAAAAGGAATGTTCATTAGAAGTTGTTGTAGTAATCGACTTCTATACACCACCTTAACAGCACGGATGATATCTAGTGGCTGCAAAACTGCTGTACAATGCAATGGAAAAAACTCAACACAAACATTTCTTATAGAGAATAATAATAGAAACATCACAAAAAAACACAAAAAATAATATACAAGGCCTTTCGGTCTTTTTTATCAATGACCATCAGGTAGAGAATTTTTTGAAAGTTTTTAACTGATTTCTTCATCAGTGAGAAGTTTTTAAGAATAATACATTTAAAGAATTAAAAGAACATTGTTATAAACATAGTATTGTCCAAAACATTATTACATCATTTTGAAATTAACTGATTAAAGGTTTTAAGAAAATGAATTTTAAAAATTAAAACATTGTTACGAATATTGTATTGTTAAAACATACAGTAGTTAATATTGTTATTTATTATTGAAAAAATGAAAGAAATAATTGATCAAGGACGATTTTACAAAATTAGAAGCATCTTTATAATTTGAGTTGTGATTTTTTTTTTTATAACATATATATTAATACAGTATAAATTAATTAAAAGGTTATTATATAATCATAATTATAGTATTTCCCATTTTTTATCCAATATATAGGATTGCTGAGCTAGACAGTGTTTTGATTTGGTTATATGGTAACTTTCAATCCTATATATTGGATAAAAAATGGGAAATACTATAATTTTTAATACTATCATTTTTTCAATAATAAATAACATTATAACTACTGTATGTTTTAACAATACAATATTTGTAACAATGTTTTAATTTTTAAAATTCATTTTCTTAAAACCTTTAATCAGTTGATAATTTCAAAATGATGTAATAATGTTTTGAACAATACTATGTTTATAACAATGTTCTTTTAATTCTTTAAATGTATTATTCTTAAAAACTTCTCACTGATGAAGAAATCAGTTAAAAACTTTCAAAAAATTCTTTACCTGATGAAGGTCATTGATAAAAAAGACCGAAAGGCCTCGTATATTATTTTTTGTGTTTTTTTGTGATGTTTCTATTATTATTCTCTATCTTAACTGTTATACATCACTTATATTCTTCTTTACAAACGTTTCTTAAATGTGGTGGTGCATTGTGAGTGGAGCAATTGTCGACTAACAGCAAGATTTTGCGATTTTTCACTTTTCATCTTTGCATCAAGTGTATTGAGCCATTCAGCAAAAATGTCCTGATTCATCCATGTGCATTTATTTGCACGATATTCACGGTTGCACGGTTGAAAGCCCAATAGGAAGCAGGCTCCTGGCTCTCAGATCAAGAATTTCTCCTATCCAAACCATCAGAAAGTTTGATGAACTCACAGATAATAATAATAATTATAAACTGGAGATTGTCTCCAAACACAGGCAATAATTTTTCGATGGAAAAATGGAAGGAAAAATTCTGCGACCTGGGATCGAAAAATGGTCTGGATCAGTCGGACTTTTTAGACACGGCCTTAGAGACAAAGGAGTCATGGCTTTACCTGAGCCAAGAAAAGAAAAAACTCAGTGAAAACATACTTGAAATGGGGAAGAACGATGCTTATACATGTATGCATAGAAAAACATAAGAGTACATGAAGTGTAGCATTTTATTTTATTCAATACAAATAATAAAAAAATGTAGTATTACAGTTGATTAAAGTTTTTAAAAATAATCTGTAATTGAAATGGGTCTTAAATGTTCTCATGCTGGACAGATTTGAGACTTTTCATCTAGAGTTGAAATGATGCTCCTACTTAAATAACGCGGTGTTTACAATGTAAACAGTCAAAAATATACACTATCCTATCAAAAGTCATGGGACGCCATCACTTTAATAGAAACACTCAAAAATATACATATTTTAGTATCTTGTTGGTCCACCTTTTGCTGCTATCACAGCTTCTACTCTCTGGGGCATACTGTCCACAAGTTTTTGATAAGTTTCGACAGGTAATTTTCGCCATTCTGCCATAAGTGTCTTGGACAGTTCGGTCATGGATTTCAGGCGTTCCGCACAAGCGCGCAATCGATGTTTCAACACGTCCCACAGATGTTCGATGGGGTTCAGATTGGGTCTCTGCAGGCCAGTCAAGTTCTCGAACCCCCTTTTCATCAAACCATGTGCCTACAGCCCTTGCTTTATGGCATGGTGTGTTATCGTGCTGAAACAGAAAAGGGCCATTGCCAAAGTGCTACCAGAAAGATGGAAGTGCTGCGTTTTCCAGAATGTCTTGGTAACGCTCTGCGTTTAGATGTCCGTCCAGAGAAATGATTGCACTCAACCCATACCATCACCGACCCTCCGCCGAACTTCATCGTGGGCACAACACAGCTTGGCAGATAACGTTTGCCGGGGCTTTCACCATACCCAAACCCATCCATCCGATTGCCAGATGGTATAGCGGGACTCATCACTCCATTCAACCATTCACCATTGTTCCAGAGCCCAATGTAGTCTTTCTTTGCACCATTGCAATCTCCTCGCTGCGTTGCTGGTGCTGATGTGAAGTTTGTGGACTGCCACTCTGCCATAAAAACCCATTGCATGCAGTTCCCTGCGAACAGTCAGGGTGATCACAGTTGTTCCCGTCGACTCTATGAATGATCTTGTCAGTCCATCAAGTGATGTGTGACTGTTTACAAAGAGCCCTTTGGTCTCTGGCCGACATGATCTTGGGTCTTCCAGTCCTAGGCGGAACACTTGTGGTGCCTTTCTCTTTCCGTGGCCGGATGACGTTGTGAACGGTCGATTTCGGGATGTTTAGGAGGGTTGACGTCTAACAGTTTTGCCTGTGAGATGGCATCCAACAATTGTACCTCTTTGGAAGTCTGAAAGCTCTTTTCTTTGAGACATTCTTACTGCATTCACGCAAGCATCATCTCATAATAGCATACTCTGTTATTGTAATGCTGGGAAGAATGCCAACCGTGAAATTGCAAAGGAATGTCTCATTTTCATTCAAATCAGGGCTGTTGCATGACTTTTGATAAGGTAGTGTATATGCACTTGTACTTAAAACTAAAATTAAAATAAACACATGATGGTATGATCTTACCGTATTGATGATGAGCAATCTTCCGTCAAGTGAAGCCTTCCCATCTAGTTGTCGTACAATATGGGTCCCGACTGAGTGGTAGGCATGTAGAGATTTCCAGGTTTATACAGGGTGACCCAAACTCATCCAGCGTCATTGTTTTGGAACATTGTATGGTTCAAATGGATCAAAAAATGTCTTATAAACATTACATCTAATTTTGATAATGTGTGAGACATCGGCATGTGTCTATTTTCTTTTATTTAGAGTCTTTTCCTAGAAAAAACGTAGGTTTAGCTATTTATTCTTAAATGTACTCTTCCTGTTATGCATATGCCAAACAGGAAGAGGAATCATCGTACTTGTAACGTGTGAAAGGTATTTTATTGATTTGGCAGCTACCAGCTCAGTTGTCCGATAATTTAACCAGTGCATTGGAGCTTGGGACAACCATTTTGAGGGGCTTCCTCGACATTGATTTGTTACTTTCTTCTTATTGTTATTCCTTGTATGATTTTAGTTTTGTTTTGTAGTTCAATGTGATGTTCTGTCAGTATGCAGAATAAAAGTAATCTGCACTCTCAAGTGTTTTATTAATTTGCTTTAACAAATCTACAGAAAAGAGACAAACGTTGGTATCTCACACACGATCGAAACTGGATGTAATGTTTATAGGACGTTTTTTGTTCCATTTGAACCATACAATGTTCCTAAACAATTATGCTGGATAAGTTTTGGTCACCCTGTATATGCTACACTGACCAACCAATGAAAGGTGAACGTGGCTTAATTAGCCCATTGGCTTAACTGATGACTGATCGTTTCATTTTGATGCATTGCCATTTGCCACTTTCGCATGGGCTGTATTGACCAATCAGCCCCCCCCCCCCCCCCCCCCAAGAGGCAAAATTTTAGTACCCAAAGAAGCGTCATGTGTGATTGTCCTATGTAGAATGAGCTGGGGTGTTATCGTGGAGCAAAAGCAGCCCTTGGACATGTTCAAAATGTCGTACAAGATGTTGAAAACTGATCCATGACTGATTTTCACTTTTTCCACTGTCATTTCAATTGTGATATGCCGAGCACCACTGCCTCCACTTGCGATTCCTGGTTCTTAATGGTCTGCCACTTCGTCCTTCATCATTCAGACTTGTTTGTCCACTTTGAAGTGTCTGCACCACCTAACCACTGTCATATGATGGTACATTGTTGCTATACACTTCCACCAACTCAGCATGGACTGTTGCAGCGTTGTTTCCCTGCAAATGCACAAAACAAAACACCGCACGATACTCCACTTTATCAATGGGCTGCGCCATTTTGCTTTGGTCCCTCTAGCAGTGTGCTATGGTACTGTGGCGCAGGGATTTCAATGCAGACATGTACTCGCATACAAAGAAAAAATTAATTACGTAGCTTTATTGGCCTACCACTCTCTAAGAGTGAAGGCCTATGTGTTCGTCTCAGAAAGTCAAATTTTTTTTTTTCTGAAATCGATTTAAAAACTCATGATTCGAAAAGATATGTTGAAATTTAAAAAAAAAAAAAAACTTTCCATATAGCGAATTTTGTTGACCCCTCTCAAAAAATGATTGACTTATTAAATATAGGAAGGACAATAGTATTTTTTTATCTGTGATATAATGAACTGAATTAATTAAGAATATTAACTTTCTATTAAACGGAACTAGTTTGTGAATTTTTTGTTGAGATTCTTATGATTTCTTCTATGAATTGTTTGATACATGGTAATATTGAATTGAAATAGAGGTAGTTTCTGAGATGAGTTTTGCTTAAGCATAAGAATAATAGAGATAATGTAGAAAATACATTTTTAGTATGTTTAAAAGGTGAAATGAGAAGGAGGCTGGGAAATGGGTCTAGTATTTAAAGGGAGAGTGGATCGATGAAGTCATGAGACTGCTAAGGAGCGAGTGAGAGGGGAGGCTGCGTGCTTTTCGCTCTCGATTGGAGGTTTTGACAGGTGCTGGAACTTTGGAGGGGAGGTCTGGTTTGATTCATAAGGCGTTTGTGAAATCTCCACAGTTGGCTGAAACCATCCGTGGCTTCTCTTTCCAAAGTAGTAAGGTGGTCTCATCATGAAATTATTAATGGGTTAAACCCCTATGAAGGGTGGCATTCTCCCCAAACAAATAATTGGACTTTTAATTCAATCAGCTGTGAGCCAAAAATTTAAAAGGAACAAACATAAGGGGGGGGGGGGGGGATATTTGCATAAATCTGTCTAAATTTTGACAGATTCCTTATGTTTAGTTGAACATTATTTCCCCCTTTGTTTTATTCATGTGCAAATCTTGTACGGATTGCAAGGAGTGAGTTTCATCATCTGAAAGTTCCATAGGCAAGAAAGTGTAAAAGTTTAGAAGTATAGATTCCTGTCATTGTTGCAATGCCCATATTCATCTAGAAATCTACGGAGGCTTGAAGACAGCGTGTGTCTCAAGTGAGCAGCCCTATAAGATGCATCTCTTCTATTAGAAGAGATTGTGAAGACAACTTAACACACAGTCATCTGTTAACTTGATGGGGACAGTTTGAGCCAATCACTGGACTCTCTCATCAATCGATCCGGTTTCTCTGAAAGTGTATATTTTGTGCTTCGAAAGTGTGTAGTGATTCATGTAAATAAATAAAATAAATATAAATAGTTCAAAGTGAAAAGTATTATGGCCAGTTTAAATTTTGTACATACAAATCTGAAAATAGTGCTCAGTGAGATTGTGTGGATACAGTGATGCAACATAAAGTTGAAAGTAAAGCTAGTTTTTTTGAATTTGTCCATTTTATTATATTCAGGAAGAGATAGTCAAACTTTAGTGACAGAAATTTTAGGTAAACTATTAGAAAGAAGTGCTTCGATTGGTTAAATAATTTCTCAGTGTGGTGAAAATGACTAGGAATTGGTTAAAATGAAAATATAAACATTGAATTGGCAATTCTTGTTGGAATTTTAGATATAAGTACTTGGGTTTATATAGGATTAACTTTCTTCTTTTGTGCTTAAGATCTATCCTTTCACTTCTTTAGGTTTAAGTTTTTATATCCTTTTTGTATCTCTTTGGTCAAATTTAACTTTGAATAAAATTTTATTGTTTTAATTCTCAAATTTGCCTAACTTATTGAAATAAGACACACACTGCCATTTTTCTCAAGAACCCAACCTGTGTCTTTGATTGTTGATGTAAATGATAACGAGTTGAGCTAGCTTGTGCTTTAAGTCTATTAACGATTCATTCTTGTTGACCCTCATTGGTTGAGGTGTATAAAGGGAAGTAAGGGTGGGAGGTGACAGTCAGGGGCAACAGGTTACACAATGTCATTTTCAGGAAACTTGACAAACTACAGTAGAGACAACACCCTGCAATCAGAATAAAAAAATATTAAATATTTGATGAAATGTGAGCATTTTTTTACTAAATAATGTTTAACCGTGCATGCAAAAGTGCTACCGAACTGTCTTTTGCATAATTTATTAACCAAATGTATAATCTCAGAAGCTACTCTTATAAAAACCCTAAGCAAATATTGTGAAAATTCAGAAAGATGTCATCAATAGAATGAGTTGAATTTCAGTTCTCAAAAAAATAAAAAAATACTGGGTTTTCTTGAAATTTTTATTTTTGGACTGGACACCAATACCAACTTCTCCGGCATATTGACTTGATATCAGCATAAAGAGAAGTTGGTACAGGTGTCCGATCCAAAAATAAAATTTTGGAGAAAACCCCTTATCGTATTCGTCATTTTTGAGAGCAACTGAAATGCAACTCATTCTATTGATGATACTTTGCTGAACTTTCACGATATTTGGTTAGGCTTTTTCTAAGAGTAGCTCTATACATTTGGCTAATACATAGTCCAGTCACATTAATGTGACCACCCTGTACATTCAACATTAGTTACGGGGAAAATGGTTACGTCCAGAAGGTATTGGTGGGGGATATAGGAAGGGTGTCAGAGGGAAGCAGAAAACATTGCAATGGTTGAAGTCATGACGAAACATAGTGATTTATCAGACCTCCAAAAGAACATGATCATCGGCTTCTGAACCAAGGGCGGCGGTATTTCCGAAACTTATAGTTTTGTGAACTGATCGCATGCTACCGTGGTGAAAGTGTACCGTGTATGGCGGAATGGCAATACCCAAAATCAGCAACGTGACAACTGGGAGACACCATGGGCCATAGATGACAGAGGTGAACGACTGCTACGGAGATGCGTGCAAGCGAACAGACGTGCAACCGTGGACCAACTGAACTCCTAGGGGCTATCAAACATGTATCCTCAGCGACAGTTCAGCAAACGTTGCTGCGTATGGGGTTCCGCAGCAGACTGCTTGTTTGTGCACCAATGCTGATGGCTGTTCACCGGCAACAAAGACTGACATTTGGATGCCTGTACTGCAACTGGACAGCAACTGAGTGGCGAAAGGTGGCTTTCTTCGATGAATCACGGTTTATGGTCCATCGGACAGATGGGTGATGGCGTGTACGGCGTTCAACGTCAGAAAACAAAAAGTAGTTCTAAAAAATGACTGGTCTTGTTTTGCCAACGTGGTTGGATTCTCCGCCACGACAATCCACCTGCTCATTTCTTACATCTCGTTTAGGGCTTCTGGCCCAAATATAGACCACCCTAGTTACAGCATCCCCATTATTCACCGGGAGAGCATTATTCAGCAAGGGTCCCGGCCTGAGGAGGCAGCGTTATGGTCTGGGGAATGTTTTCATGGCATTCCCTGGGTGCACTCATCATTGTGGACGGCACCATGGACCAATGGAAATACGCATCTGTCCTTTTGGACCATGTCCACCCCTACATGCAGGTTGTTTCCTCAGCACGATGGCATCTTCCAGCAGGACAGTGCGACGTTCCATACAGCGTGCAGTATCTGTGCTTGGTTTAAAGAGCACGAGGATGTGTTTACGGTACTCCCCTGGCCCCCAGACACCCTGGATTTAAATCCCATAGAGCATCTGTGGGCCCACCTCGATCTGGTTGTTCGCACCATGGATTCTGGAATGTAGAGAACTGGAGTCGGCATGGCTTCACATCCCTGTCAATACCTTCCAGAACTTCATTGACTCTCTTCCTGCCCGTCTCATAGCTGTCCACGCCGCGAAAGGTGGTTATTCTGGCTACTGACAGATGGTCATGTTAATGTGACTGGACAGTGTAAATTATGCAAAAGATATTTTGGCAATGCTTGCACATGTGCAATTAAACATTTAGTAAAAATGCTCCTATTTCATGAAATATTTGATATTTCTATATTCTGAAATATACGAGGTCTAACATGCTCTTTATACCCCTGAAGTTTCAAGTATTTTTCATCCAGAATATTTGACAAAACTTCTAAAATCGAAAGTGTCTTTCAATTCCCAACTTGCATATTTCAAATCGTCGCCCTCTAGTGAGAGGATATCATGCAAAGCATGCTGGGAAAATTGTTCCTTAATTAGGTGATGGGTTGCTTGCTTATCGTTTACCTTCTAGCTAAAGTTAATACTGAATCTAACTTTTTGAATTTGTAGATTTATTTATTTATTTATTTAAAACTGTCCACGGAAAATTTTGGAGAAGATTGTTTGTTTATATTTACGAGGGCTGTTCAATAAGTAATAAGACTAATTTTACTGCCGCGAAACCACTCATCGGAATGTTAATTTCTGTGGCATAAAAAAAGTTTGTCTGTATTAACAAAAGCTACCGATAGATGGCGTGTACAGGCTCATGTTTCTGAGTATCACGTGATTGAACTGAAGCGTGTTTGCAGGTGCCTACAAGACGCGGCCAGTTGTCGAAATGGAAGCGTCGATGGAACAACGTTATGCGATTAAATTTTGTGTTCGTCTGCAAAAATCAGCATCGGAGACCTTTGACATGATACGTGAAGCTTTCAACGATGAAGCATTGGTGAGGGCAAGTGTTTTTCGCTGGCATAAAGCTTTTAAGGACTGCAGGCAAAATGTGGAAGATATTGAACGTGAGGGACGACCTTCAACGTCCGTCACAGAGACTATGATTAATACAGCTGCGGTTATCATCAA
Organism: Rhysida immarginata; assembly: GCA_023313115.1. Lineage (NCBI taxonomy): Eukaryota > Metazoa > Arthropoda > Chilopoda > Scolopendromorpha > Scolopendridae > Rhysida > Rhysida immarginata. The sequence continues at coordinate 544,865 of JAHWFO010019727.1, read as the reverse complement.
GGAGGACCGCAGAATTACAGTACGTCAGCTGCATGCTCTCTTGAATATTTCCGTAGGAAGTGTTCACTCAATCATGGCAGAACATTTGCAATTGAAACGTGTTTGCGCGCGATGGATTCCGAAATTGTTGACACCTGAGCAAATGCAGCATCGAGTGGATGTGTGCACAGAATGGAAAGAAAGACTGGAACAAGAAGGTGACAATTTCTTAAAACACATCATCACAGCTGACGAAGCTTGGTTGTATCACTATGACCCAACCATGAAACAACAAAGTAGTGAATGAAGCATCCGTCTTCGCCTACTCCCAAGAAAGCAAAAACTGTGAAATCGGCTGGTAAAGTTATGACCATAATTATTTTTGATTATGAAGGAATTGTGTATCAACATGCTGTCGAACCCGGTAATACCGTAAACAGCCCTTACTATGCGAATGTCCTACGAACAATGGTACAGCATGTTCAAAGGAAGTGTCCATTGCTCCGAAATGGCTTCCTATTGCACCATGACAATGCCCGACCACATATTGCTCGTTGCGTGCAGGATGCTTTGCAGCAGAACAACGTAGAGATTTTACTACACCCTCCATACAGTCCAGACCTCGCTCCATGCGATTTCTGGCTGTTTCCTCAAATTAAGAAACCATTACGAGGCATACATTTTGCAAGCAACAAAGAATGTGTAAAGGCTGCGGAGGCGGTTTTGAAAAAGCTCTCAAAAAACGGACTTTTACATGTTTTTAAGAAGTGGACAGAACGTTGGGATAAATGCATTACGTGCCGCGGTAGTTATTTTGAAAAAGACCATGTAAATGATGACGATTAAAGGTATTCTGTATTTTTTATAATTTTAGTCTTATTACTTATTGAACAGCCTACGTATATATAATGTGCTTCTTTAATTTTGTAAACAAAATTTGTAAACCATGATAAGCGCTGAACTAAACTTCATTATTGCTCACAATACATTCTACGAAAACATAGCATAGATTAAATAATGTAAATAGAACAAAAAAAATGACTGAAGTTCTTAATCTTTGAAACTGATGTATTAGTTTTCCCAATCAACCTACTGTTTTATGAAAAAACGCAAAGTTTTCATTCTAAAAAAAATTACAAACTTTGGAGAAAAAACTGTAAAGAACTTGTTTGTATTAGTAGTAAATTAGAATAGTGTTATTTTTATGCAGTCCAGGACAATTGGTCTAACGCCGATCAGTCTAAAACGAGACTAAAATGACTGAAAAATTT
>JAHWFO010019727.1:477214-543515 GCA_023313115.1 Rhysida immarginata | reverse complement strand
ATAAAATGTACAGATTGATTCAGACAATCCATACCAGGTGTTTTTCTCGAAAAATAGGCATCATACAAAAAATCAGAATACATGTTTAATGTTTTTAATAAAGCTATACCAAACTCGACCCACCCCCCCACCCCCAAAGGATATACCACTAAATGAAACCTCAATATTTTGTACCATTTTTAATAATTTTTAGATAACTTTTATCGAGCTATCAGAACAATAAAAATATAGAAGTTTACTGAAGATTAATTTTTAATTTTTTTTATTTTTTATTTTTTTTATTTTTTTAATAAATTTTTTTCTAGATTAATTCATCAGATTAATTCACCGAATTAATTAATTAATTGAGTTTTGTACTTGTACTGAATGTTTGAATAATTCCCATAATAAGAACAATAAACTAGAATTAAAAAAAATATCAGTAAATTAATCTAAGAAAACATTAAAGACCCCCCCCCCTTCCGTCTTTGGAAGAAGGAAAGTTCGGTTGAGTTTTTGAAAATTGATAAAAATCTATAAAATTATTAAAAACACGTGTGTGCTTTTACTCTGGGGATTTAGTCCTACCATTTCGCAAACTATCGTTATATCTTTTAAGAGATATTAATATAGAAGATAATATTTCATATTTTCTCCTCCCCTACCCCATCAACTTTTGAGATTGATATTTTGCTTCCTTCTTTTCAAGTTAAGACTGCTGTTAAGATTTTAAAATGTAAAATACAGTAGAACCTCCGTATAGCTAAATGCAACGGACCGGCAAAATCATTTCGCTATATAGATATTTCATTGCATGAAGAGTGCTAAAATTTGCATAATTTTTTAAGTATAAATTACATATGTATTTTAAATTTAATGTTTATATATAAAAATTTAGTATGTTATATTAATCTGAATCCTTCTTAACATTAAGAATAAAACTTTTTCGATACTTGACATCGCTGCTTATCTAAAGTCATCCAGGCCACCATTGCTGAAAATTTTGTTTGGATCACGATTATTTTTTCTGAAATAACTAAAATTTGAAAGCAGGACGGACCGAAAATAATTTCGTAATACGTATTTTTCAGAAAAATACCGATAGAACGGTTCCATGACAAAACTGGACAAGACAGAACGGGACAGACAGAACGGGACTGTGACAAAAAAGGACAATGACAAAACGGGACGGTGACAGAAACGGACAATGACACAATGGGACATAGGGAAACGGGACAGAATCATGATGTTTCAAATCATTGATTCATCATCACACAAAATCATCAATGTTTCGTTACATCGATTCATCGTCACACAAAAACGTTCCACGAAAGTTTATAAAATTTATATAAACTTAAGAATAATAAAAATTTCCAGTACAATTTCCAGTAAAAATTTAAAACTAAAATATTAAATGATTGGATGCAATCTGGCGATAAATATACATCAGTATTGTGGGACAAGTGTCGACTTTTCAGTTAACGCTATGGGGCAAATGACCTTGGGCAAGTATCTTTAGAAATCTTTTTTATTTATAAATAAAAAGGCTGGTTTGGAAGGGTTAAACAATCTTTATTTGTAACAATAAATAACACGAGGACCTAAAGGTACAGTTTACTTAAACATAGGCAAAACGGGACAGAATCATGATGTGAATCATCGATTCATCGTCACAGAAAATCATCGATGTTTCGATACATCGATTCATCGCCACTATCGTGGTTTTGATATGCCTAAAGAGCCTGAATGGCTAATGCAATTTCTATAAAACCTTTTTCATTGGAAAATGGACTCCTCTAAGGAAGTTTTCTAGGAGGTGCTAGGCTAAACAGAATACCAAAAACCAGAATACCTAAACAGAATACCAAAAATACACAACAATAAACAAATATGAAAGGTACAAAATATTAAATTTCATGCTGTTTTATCTGTATAATTAAAATAACTGTATCATTATTTTTAAAATATATATTTCTCTAACAAAATGTATAATAGTAAAATTTAATTTAAAACTATCATTTCAAAAAAAATTAGTTTTTTAAAGCAACATTAATACAATTCGTACAATTTTTTTCATTCTTTCACCTTTTATGGGAACAAACCAAATACGAGAAATTATTTGAAACTATTTTTTCAGATATTCAGATATTTAGGTCACCAACCAAATATTAAAAAAGAACAAATGAAACAAAAGACCATAATCTGATTTCTCATTTTCGGTCCTTTCACGCCCAATCAGGAATAATCTGGAAAGTCACTTTCTCCTATATTTACTCACTGACGTTGAGTTTTCAAAAGAAACAAAAGAAGTAAGTGAGGACATCATTGTACATATCCTCATCAGGGAAGGTGGCTGCAAGGATATCAAAGACTGCTCTCACGTCATTCATTGGCACAAATGCCAATGCTGCGCCAGTGATTTCAACTGTAGCTTTACGTCTATATTAGACTCAGTCGGCTTTCAGGCCCACACTGTTGATTTTTCTGATCAGACTTTGGCATAAGTGGAAGTAGCATCCCTTGACATCAGCATTGGGAAATGCTAAGACAGCAGCAGAAATACAAGCCTTCTCAAAACCTACCAAGATCTTTCTCGGAGACAAGTTAGGTAGTAAGTGTTTCAAAATTTGGAACATCCTGTTGTATGTTCACGCAAGAGAAAATACACGCAAGGGGGATATGTGCCATCCCCATAGATGTTCTCATTGTCCAACTCCTGCAACAAATCTCGGTCCCCAATTACTAAAATTCTGTCGGCAACATACTCGCCAGTCAAAGAGCAGCAGAGATGCATACTTCTCCGGAATAGAAAAACTTGGCGTGGTAGGGTTAGGTAACTGTTCACCTGCTCTGTGTCTCAGAAGATCTCTTGATACGGATGATGGTTTGGGCAGGTGTGCCAAGACATCACTATTAACTCCTGTCAAGGCTGATCCAATGACATTTCTTGCAGTGGCCCCTACAGCTTTTATATCCTCCTTCATTTTGCTTTTGATCAGATTTGCTTTGGCCTTTTGAGGACAGGAATCATGTGAATGGATTGGAAGATTACCAATGATGCCGTTATCTTCAGCCATCTTCAGAGGAGCCTTGCAGTTGTTGTCATTGCTGTTATGTTCTCTGCGTCTCCAAGTTGTTATTCCTTTCTTGTTATGTCTGAATTTGGTGTATTCAAAGCCCTGAAAAAGTAAAACTGTGTTTCCCTTTTGGGTTTTGGAAAACTTCATTGTAGCTGGACTAACAAGGGAATCCCTCGAACATGTATGTCACAGATTTCCTCCAAATTGAAATATGTTACTCATCTGAAGCTACTATAGATGCTTGCAAAATAAGAGAGTGCGAAATTGTGTTTCTTTCAAAATAAACTGCGAAAACGAAAAAATTTCAGTATACATAACCATACAAGGACTCCATTGTTAAAGCGGTTAGGCTATGTGGGGTTCCCTTGTGAGTAAGAATGATCGGGAGCAGTACTTGAAGACTGGCAGATCGAGAGAAACTGGGAAAACTCAATGTCAGTGAGTAAATATAGGAGAAAGTGACTTTCCAGATTGTTCCTGATTAGGCGTGAAAGGAACACAAAGATCACTTGTCTTTGGCCGAGAGCCCAGATCTCAACCCCATAGAGAATATTTGGGTATATAAACAATATCAGGAACAATTTCATAAACCTCCTGAAGGTAGGGCAAAATTTCAGGTCTTCCCCAGAGAGTGAATAAAAACGCACGGTTACTAATATAGAGGTAAAATAAAGTCTTAGTAACCCTGGAAAAAAAAAAAAAAAAAGCACGAGGGTAGGCCAAACCTCCATGGGGAAATTCCCAAAGTACAGAACCCCCTCATTGAGAGTGCAAGAGAGAACATATCCCCCATAACCAAACTTCAGGTTCAAATACAAAGGAGAAATGAATAATTTTGTAAAATTAAGCATTAAAGTTATACGGAAATTTTTTGAATTTTCTTTCTTCTTACTACAATTAGATGCATTATAATAATTGCATATTAAAAATGGTATAAAAATGCCAGATCTCTAATTAATAGGCTTGATGATCTTTGCATTTTTGTGAAGATTAACCAGATTGATCTACAGGTATTGGACATTGAAACTGAAACACCTTCACAAATAGCACTGGATACCCCCAGGGCTGAATAGAACCTTCTGCTAGGTAATTAATCGTATGCATATCAATGAATCACGTGTCAGAGGTTTGGTAGTCGCTCCAGTAGAAAAGTTCGATAGTAAGCTTCAAATTGTCTGTGCAGAGCGCTATAATGGGAGACATATACGACTTCAAAAGAGGGCAGATTGTTGGGGCGCATCTAGCAGGTGCATCTGTGTCCAAAACTGCCATACTTTGTGATGTCTCACGTGCTACAATATCCAGGGTGATGTGTGCATATGAACAGGAAGGACGAACCACGTCCAGGAGGAGCAACTGCAGGGGAAAACGGAAGTTGTCGGAAAGAGACGTCAGGACATTGACCAGGATTGTTGCACGAAAGCGGAAAATCACCGCAGCAGAAATCACCGCAGAAATGAATACACACCTCCAGGAACCTGTGTGCACGAAGACAATCCGTCGTTACCTGCATAAATCCAACATCCATGGCAGGGTTGCTATACCGAAGCCTTTCATCAGTAGTACAAATGCCTCCAAGCGGGTTCAGTGGTGCCGGACACATAAAACCTGGACGTTGGATGACCTCAAACGCGTCATATTCTCGGACGAGTCCAGCTACACTGTCTTCCAAACAACAGGGAGGGTATTCGTCTGGAGGAGCCCCTCTGATGCCTACAACCCAGACTGCTTGGCACCCACAGTCAAACACGGAGGTGGATCAGTAATGGTTTGGGGTGCAAACTGTGCAGGACCTCTACCGATCCTTCCCAAGACGTGTTACTGCTGTGCTGGCTGCCCACGGTGCCCCAACACCTTATTAAATAAAGATTTTGGATTTCTACCAGGTGTTTCAGTTTCAATGTCCAATACCTGTATGTGCCTTAACAGAGACCTGGCTAACATCTAATCATGACAGCATCCTGTTGGCTATCAAGGGGTTGTATCGCGCCGATAGTATCTCTAGAGGGGGAGGTACTGTGATTTACATTAGAGAAACGATACAGTCCCGGCTCATACAATCGATTTCCGACTCGGGTCTAGAGATTTTAACTGTTAAATTGGTGTACCTGGTCGGTGGGCTATATGTTCCTGCAGTCTATTGACCTGTATATGTACAAATGCTAGATTGTCTTGCTAACTTAGCTCACCTCAATGCGAACGACTATAATATAATTGTAGGAGACTTTAAGTGTGATTATAATGTAATGATCCCACACTTATGTGTTTTAATGCTTACGACTAAGTCTCTCGGACTCCAGCAAATCATTAAGGATCCACCGAAAATTATATTTGAAAAACTGTATACGACTATCACATAAAGTCTTGGCAAGGTATATTTTAACAGTCATATGTCCAATGTTGGATTACAGTGTGATATTCTGGGGAAGTGCGAAAAAGTGCCAATTACACCGCTTACTGTTCTCTACAATAATGTTATTCGAATGGCCTATTTCAAGTATCAAGCCATAAGCTCTATTTGTCTACATTTGCCTACGCTTGAGGCTATGAGGAAAATAGGATTGTTGTCTAAACTGTCTAATGCGGTTCGATGCAATGATCACCCGATTGCATTTGTACGCCATTTGTTAAGTGCAGAAGTTGGTCTCCGTTCAACTAGATATGGGAAGTTCCAAATACCTTTTATAACAACAATTTATCCAGACCGGCATTTCCTTTGTGATGCGATACGACTTTGGAACGTTCTACCGCTAGAAATAAGGCATCTCCTGCTAGAGTGCACAGCTCAATTTTGCCGCTTATCGTGTAGTCATTTTAAAACTCGACTAAATACATTAGTTAATTTATTGACAGTGGTACTTAGCCTTCATGACATTGACTATTATCCTTATTAATTTACGCCTTATGGTGTGCTTAATTTAAATAATAATAATCTAAATATATACAAAGAAGAACATTTGAGTTCGTCACGGAAACCGTTTTGCATTGTTGTTGCACGTTTAAGCATTGTTGGCACTGGCTTGAAGCGCACGCCAGAACTGAAAAGTCACCTGGCCATTCTGACCAACAATTTTTATCAAACTATAAATTAAGGAGGACATGCGAGTTCGTCACACAAAACAATTTGAATGTGCGAGCTTTGCAACAATATGAATTGAATTTGAAACTAATTACCGCATATACTGCACACAGATAAAATCTTTTAAACAATAATATAACAATTGAGGCTTCATTTTGGGATTTGGTCCTCTTTTGCACTCTTAAATGTTTTTAAGGGTTGTCCTATGGAGGCTGGATACTAACAGGCATATGTGTATGAAATATTAAATTCTCTAAGTAGTTATAAATAAAATATATGGACCGTTTATTTTGAAAGTGGTGTAAGTCCATTTTTTTAAAAAAAATGAGCTATCACGTAATTCGTGCTTAATTTAATGTATATCTATATATATATTTTGGTATGTCCGTCAGTCTGTCAGTCAGTCAGTCTGTCTGTCATGAATGGAAAATACGCACTTTTCATTGGCAAGTGAAACAAGTGACGCGAGTGACGCAACAAAAGTAAGTGATGCAACAAAGTAAATGACGCAGCAAAGTAAACAATTAAAAATCTCTTTTCTTTTTAACAATAATAATATAACACATAAAACAGTGTTGATTAATATTAATTAAACTGCTTTATCACGCAATGTCTTAAATTAAACTGCTTTATCACGAATTTCGTTAAAATTTTCAAAGTTTTAAATTCGGAGTTTTCATTGGCTCTTCAGACCAGTGACCAATAATAAGTCGTTAATAATACTACTTCAATTCTACGTGTGGGAGATTCGAAAAATAGCTCAATAACTGTTTGATGCATGTAATAACTAATTCTAAATGAATATCTATTAATAATGGTTCTTAATGAACAGGGTTATGGCGCCGACGAAGCGAAAATTTCAAACAATCGCGGAGCCTCCGCCTCGGAGGTCGAAGAAGCCTTGCGAGTCCAACGGAGTATGAAAGCCGACAGGACCGAAAAAGGCGTTCGGTTACGCGTCAAAGGGGCCGACATAAAGCGCGTGTACGCAATGCAGCTGCTCAAGTCGGAAGATGAACATGTTTCGGATTGTCAACGCAATTTGCTTCAACAACGAAGCAGCAAAGCCCAGATACACGAAGCTGTTGCAAATATCGAAGATATCCAGCCTTGAACTTGATTGGCCACTTGGCTGCTGTATGTTCTCACTGGAAAAAGTGCCGGCGACTGTTCGATTGGAAGGCAAAATTGCCCTGGCAACGGCAACGAGTGGAATTGCAGCACTTCAATTAATGGTCGGGCGAACGGCACATTCAATGTTCAAGCTAGACCTGATCTAAATGTAACTTTTTCTGTAATACTCCCATTCAATTGCAGCATGCAGAATTGCTATGTAAAGGCAGATTCTGGGCAGATTTAGAAATTACTAAATATATTTCTTTTCGTATAATCTATGGGTGTTTAACATTGCTTATTGCCTCTGCTCGGTTGCACCGGGCACAACCAACGCCTCCTACATGTATAAAGAAAGCCTCCGCACTGAAACGTCATACATTGTTACATCATCATACTTCGTCCTTTGTTAACCGCATTTCTACCAATAATAAGCTCTAAATTTGGTCGACTTATGATGATGTAACAATTTATGACGTTTCAGTGCCGAGGCTTTCTTTATAATAAAAAAATCACTTACATTTTTGCAATGATGCTATTTTGGCGCGTTGGTTACATGGCGCGTTTCGACAACCTTGCTATTGTGGGTCCGAATCCTTCAGAATACACTTTTTAAACAGAAACAACTTTGTTTCCCGTCTTGGTTTTGCCTTGACAAGCTCGGCGAAGACGGGAAGGTGCGATTTTTTTTATACCATATGTTTCAAAAGTTCCCGATCGTAGAAGATGACTTTCCCTGCATGCCGTACTGTTGTGCAAGTATACTAAGGGCTGGTAGACAGGAGCCAATGTCTCTCAACCTCTTTTTTTCAATTAATAGGTGCTCCCAGTCGTTACGAATCCCGCTCTTTATTTTACATAAATGCAAATACGCGAATATGAGAGTGAAATAAAAGGTTAAAGTAAAAAATAGAAATTTTATTTATAAAACCTACGGTATACGGTATTAAGCTTATACCGGTACAGTAACAGTTTAAAAAGCGTGTATTGAGTGAAAGCAAACAAATAAAATACAGTATGCAAGAACCATAAGAGATGGTTCTCCTTTGGTGTAACCTACATGTTCCGTTCCTTTGGGAATGTAAAAATAAAATAAATACATTTGAGAAACTTTTCCACTATGTAAAACTGATTTTATGTAATTTATTTCAGCACATGGTTTATTTTAGTTGTTGGCCAAACATTACTGCTGCTGTCATAGGTTAGGCTTTCCCTACATACAGAAGAGGCAGTTCGGGAACTTTTGAAACACACGGTATATGTCCGTCTTCACCGAGCTTCAACATTTACGTGACGAATTTGAAGATCGTAAGCATAAGACGGGTGGTTTGAGCATTGTTTTTCGACGGCACAGAAATATGCCACCCTTGCGTTCCGTACGGAAACATAAGCACGTAGTGCAGAGGATCAAATCAAGGGTGATTTTCTAAAAACCGACGAACTCTACTTTCTGAGCGCTGGCGCAAAATAGTATCACGATATGCACTGATTCCCTGCCAGATAAAAAAACACAACAACGTCCGAAGTTGTCGGTAAATTGTAGAATCGACGGTCATTACGTTGAATGTTTTGAGTATTAAACAATACACCAGACAATTCCGAATAATCATGTTCAATACAAGCTACAATACTCAGCGGGGATAACGCAGGCAATTCGTTTTAATACCAAGAATACCGTTACACACGACTGATCATTTTGTAGTTCAAATGTCGACGATCTTCCGTTCTCCCATCTTATGCAATGACAATTAACAAGTCCCGGGATCAAACCTTAAACAACATTGGTATATACCTAGAGTAGATAGATACTGATAGACCGCCTTCGTTTTGCCTTGAAAAGCTCGGCGTAGACGGGCATCTCAGCTAGTTTTTTATATATAACCAGTCCATGTTTAATTTCTTAAAAAATTCCCATGTTTTGTACAACTTAAAATCGGTCGGTAAATGAAATTACATAATCATCGATTATGAAAGTGGTGTAAGTCCAGTTGACAGAGGTAGGTGGCTTAGCAGACGGTTGCCGATTAGTAGTCTGTTATTATTCATTTGTTTTATCTTACGTGCCATATTACGTGTCAAGAGTTGCTAACTTAGGTTATAGAGTTGTTAATTTATTCCATTTGTTTCTTAAAATGGATAACTTCATATTAACATCAGATAGTGATATAGGTAAGAACAAATGGTAAATCAATATATTATTATAACAATTGAAAATATTTATTTTATTTCATTATAAATAAATACACACAGACATAAAGCCCATGAATCTAAACAGAAGAATAATCTTAGGTTCAGAGGATGAAAATAATTCTGCTATGAACAACAAAACTATAAATTTATTACCTACACGTCCTGGAAGACCGCCAAAATTTGAAAAAATTGCCCTGGCGCCTTTGTACCAAAATGCCAGGCCTATTAGTTACGAAAAATATAAAGACATGATGCAGTTACTACCCTATGTACCTCAGTGCATCATGCATATTTCGAAACACTGCCACATGCAGAGCATAAGTAAAATCTATCTGTGTCTTGTAATTTTGACAATGTAATTAGCGTCTAAAATTAAATTTTATGTCTTGTTATGCGTATTTGTAAACAAAATTGGATTAAAGTGAAGTATATTTTAAGTTATATTTGATTTTTCAAAATTGAAATTAAAGGATTTTTACAGTTGTCTAATTTTGAAAGTGGTGTAAGTCCATTTACAGCCTATAAATATATATTATTATAGTCTAATTCGCCTAAAACAAATTGATATAATCAAATTAAATATCGATAAAACAGTAGAAACATTGCCAGACTTCATATAATTTTCCTAAATTTTTTAATTAACAGATATGCTAACCTTTAATTTTCTCGAAACAAGAGAAAATGGACTTACACCACTTTCAAAATAAACGGTCCATATGTGACTATTAATAACCTTTACAAATAATGAAATATCTTAATTTTTTATATACATATAAAAAATTTTCATTTTTCTCATCCATTAGAAATTTTATGAAATATATATATAACAAAAAATTTATAGAAATTTTTTCTCCTACTTATAAGCAAAATCATTTTCTTAAAACTCATACATTCATTTTAAATTTTTTTTAAATTATATTTATTTTAAGGATTACATATACATGTAATTGTTCAGGGTGCTCTGAATACTCCTATAAACTATACCTATTCAGTATATATATTTTGTTTTATAATGTATTTTATTTCCTTAAAAGAAAAAAAGTTTTGAATAATTCAAGTTTTCAGTGGAAAATTCTTAGTCATTTAGTCTCCTTTTAGACCAGACGGGATTTAGACCAATCGGGATTTGCACCAATTGGTATTTGGACCAATCATAATTTGGACCAATCGGCTTTAGACCAATCATTATAGACCCATTTTTATGGATAGCATTTTTTTTCACGGAAAATATTATGGACAAAAAAATTCTTTAGTTTTCTAACAAACTTCTCATTCATGATAAAGAGGGTAAACGGATGCACCAAACACAAGCAGGCTGCTTACAATATATTCCACTGTGGTAGTGTGAAGACAGTTTTCTTGGCCACGAATGAAGATGGAAGTATTGAAGTAAAGATGTCGGTTCTTCCTCGAAGAAATGGAACTCTTATATCCATTTCTATTTTAATGATGGATCTTTTGGAAATTTAAAAAAGGAGGCAAATTTTTATTCTTCAGAATGTTTTCATAACAGTCTGATACACAGCGGTAAGTAACTGCTTCAGTGGCAGTGGTTGTGTGATCTCTAATGCCCGAGGACATGGGTTCAGTCCCGGCCGAGGACAGTGAGGTTTTTTCAGGGGGAAAATCCTGAGATCACGTATTTTCTTCGGAAAGAAAATAAAGCAGTTGGTCCCGTGTAGTCATATGCCTTTAAAAAAAACCCTTGTGAGGCAAAATTTGCGACCCATATAACGCCATCCTGATATGACGATAGTAGTTGAAAGGGACATTAATACCAACCAAATCAAACCAGAGTTAAATGCTAACCATGATTTAATTGGATGCATCACTCCAATGTTAACGGGAATTGAGAACAAATTACCTATGATGTAACTGGAAAAATTAGCTTTGCTTTTTTACGACTGCCCTCCGACTTGTAGATTCCGAGTACTTGTTACGTTACGTGAGATAATGACACAAAAGAAACAATGAAACCTTCTCGTAATGAGTCGACAGGTTTTTTTTTTGAGGAATTTTTAAAAGTACTGTGGTTGACAATGAGTATGAGGAGGTGAAAGAAAAAGAAAACAGTTGTTACAATGAAAAATAATAAAAACACGACTGTTTGTTATATCGGTCATTGGACTGAAATAAAGAATGCAATGACTTTGAAATTTATAAAGCTTCTACACAATCCAGTCACATTAATGTGACCATCTCTCAGTAGCCAGAATAACCACCTTCCGTAGCGTGGCTAGCTGCGAGACAGGCAGGAAGAGAGTCAATAAGGTTCTGGAAGGTATTGACAGGGATGTGAAGCCATGCCGACTCCAGTTCTGTGGTGAGCTGTTGTAGGTTGCGCGATGGAAGATCCATGGTGCGAACAACCCGATCGAGGTGGTCCCACAGATGCTCTATGGGGTTTAAATCCAGGGAGTTTGGGAGCCAGGGGAGTACCGTAAACGCATTCTTGTGCTCTTCGAACCACGCACGGACACTGCGCGCTGTATGGTATGTCTCATTGTCCTGCTGGAAGATGCCATCATGCTAAGGAAACAATCTGCAGTTAGGGGTGGACATGGTCCGAAAGGACAGATGCGTACTTCCATTGATCCATGGTGCCGTCCACAATGAGGGCACCCAGGGAATGCCATGAAAACAGCCAGCTTGGTAGCCAAGAGTGTTAAGGCTGAGTGTGGTGTGGGCTATGAAATGGCATCTTGGTGGGTCCTGTTTTCTACAACTGTTATCTTACAGGAGTAAGATACACAGAAATGATTTTGGATGGCTTTGTCTCTGACTTTTTAGACAACTTGCCTCTAGTGCAGTACCGCCGCATATGGTTCCAGCATGATGGGAGACCTACACATTTTACTGCCATTGCACGCCAATGACTGGATGACATGAAACGTCTTTGGATTAGCTGAGGAGGTTCAGTCAATGATATCTAAGACAACTGGATTGCTGACTCACTGGGAGAGAACTGTCTGTAATTCTAGGCCTCAGACGCTACTAGTCAATGATCTGACTGGAGCGTTTATGAGGAATAAGTAGAGAGAAGATGTAAAACAAATACTTCTTCTGCATTCTTATACTTCTTATTCTAGCCAAACCACATAACATAATCACATAATTTTATGCAACCTCGAAATTATTTTAATTTATTTTTAATAGGTTAAATTCCAGTTCGTTTTTGTTTTCTTTTTAGTGTTTTAGTATATATTGCTACTGTTATTTGTAATACGTATAGTGAAAATAAAATGTCCGTTAATGATAAATGTCACTGTATTACTTATTCATTTAAAAAAAAAACTGTTCATATTTATGATTATACTTTAAACAACACTCTTCTACAATGAATTCAAATGCTAAAGATCTAGGAATCACATTCAACTCATAACTACCTTTCAATGATTATATTGATTTTATTACAACTAAAGCTTACCAAACTACATATTTTATCATTAGAAATTCTCTAAGTAGTATTAACTTGTCAGTATTTTTTTGTCTTAGTAAGACCATTATTAGAATATGCCTCCACCATATGGTCTCCAAAACATTGCAATTAAGTTTGGAAAAATTACAAACAAATTTCTTGCATAATCTTTTCAAACTCTTTCATCTTACATTTTTAAATAATAGTATGTATATAACTAATACTTCTAAAATATTTACATGTGATAAACTATCTGAGAAGGTTTATATTTGATCATTGCTCTTTATTTAACCTTTATTATAATATCATTTATTCTTCTAAATTTTTAATTATGTCCAATTACGTGTACCCAAGCTCAGTTCCCAAAACAATGAAATTTTTTCATTTACCCTTACTAAAGAAGACAATGGTTAATAATTTACCCTTCTATAGAATGTTTAAATTATGCAATATTATATCCAATCTGATTGATATCAATACAATGAATTAAAACTATTTCAAAAAAAAATTGTTATTGAAAATATTTCGCTCGTTCTGCAATTCTTGACTATTTTTCTCTAATTACAATTTTTTTTCTTATTGATACATTATTTTCATTTTTTTACAGGGTGATTCAGAATTCAATGTACAGACTTTCAGGGGAGGTAGTAGGGGTGATTCTAAACAAAAAAGTTCATATGAACATGGGTCCTCATTTGAATGATAACTGAGATATGAACAGAAATAAAAACGCCGCCACCAAGATCAACAAGTTAATAACTCGGGTTCTGCAATGCCTAGAATAATGAATTTTGGAGGAATAATAGGGCACATAAAACTGTGTATACCGTTAAAATTTGATCGTATTCCAACAAGTAGTTTCAGAGTTACGCATTCAAAATCGTAAGAGTGCTAACATGCGTGTACTAACCAGCATGTGTTAAGATGTTGAGTGCATAACTCTGAAAGTACTCGTTGGAATACGATCAAATTTTAACGGTATACACAGTTATTCCTCCAAAATTCATTATTCTAGGAGTTGCAGAACCTGAGTTATCAACTTGTTGATCTTGGTGGCGGAGTTTTTATTTCTGTTCATGTCTTGGTTATCGTTCAAATGAGGACCATGTTCATGTGAACTTTTTTGCTTAGAATCACCCCTATTACCTCCCCTAAAAGATTGTACATTGAATTTTGAATCACCCTGTATAATCTATAATTTTATATTTAACTTTAATTTCTCTTTTTCATTGTAATTGCTTAGCTGTAAGCTGTCACTGGGCACTTAGCCTGTTGCTTACAATTTCAAATAAATAAATAAATAAATAAATATAAACTTCTTGTGTTTGAGAAGTGAAATTCATTTAATCGAAATGTGTAATGCGTTTACTTGAGGTCATCAGTTTATTTATGGATAAAAACATGCAAATTAAATATATATATTAATCGTTCACGAATATTTGAACTTTTGTTTCATATAGGCACTGTGCATGCTGTGCCCTAGTGGCGCGCTGCCGTACTAATGGCAGGAGAGCCACATTTTCATCTATTACTGATTTAACTTCACCAAAGCGGCAATCGACTATTTATAATTTTTATAAATCATGCATAACAAGGAAATGGAAATTAAAATTGTTACATTGTGGGCTGTTCCAATACTTACAATAATACGACTGATGTAATATTTTATAAATTTGCTGTCTCCAATAATATCAGATCAATGAAATGCCAATTCATTGTTAACGTAACAATGCAATAAAAATAATGTAGATTTAGGAGAAAATAAATTTAATGCACAAATTATGATGCAAGTTTTGGCTAATAGTATTTGAAGTAAAATTCCTGAATTTTAAACAGTCTTGAATAAATGCTAAATTTTATCCAACTGCAATGTTCAATTTTTTCCCTTTTCTAATGAATGCTTAGAAATTTCATGGCTTCCAAATTGTACTGATTGGAACCCACATTCTATAACAATTTCCCGCATAGCCATGAACACGCCTGATGTTATGTCTCCTGTCGAAACTTACAAACTCTACCACATCGGTACGCCACTTGTACTGCATGCATGGTGCCTACACTTGAGGAATGACAATTTTTGATATGTGTAGTTAAGGGTTGCAAATTCCGAGTTAACTGTCGTAAAAGTTGATTAGCCAAGTCTTAGAGATGTCAGCTTTTAGTGTAGTGGTCTGGATAACCAACTTTTTAGCGACGGATAACTCTGATTTTGCATAGGAAATTCTACTGAAAGTATATGCTGATAGTGCGTTAACATTTCGTTAAAACTGAAAGTTTTGTCTTTATTTTCCGTAAGTATTAACGAATCCTGAATTAGTATAAACGTTGTTATACTAAAATACATATATACCCAATTTTTTTCCTTCAACACAATCTCCAGTTTTACTCCTGCAGTCAAAAGATAAACAGTATTTAACCATACTAAAGAATAAATTTTGCTCTATATATATATGACATTATCCTATCAAATAGTAAATGGAAGAACTGGATTGACTGAGATAATTACTTAAAAGTTCGAAAAAATCTAAGCATTCGTCCCTGAATGTCGCGATGCCTACATTCGCGATCCCGTAAGGCTATAGCTTACTTACGCCAAGCATAAATGCCGACTGCGCACAGGGTCAGCGATCCAGTTGTTTTAGATATCATTGGGTTCAGTTCATTGACAAAACTCAATGTAGCTTGACCACTGAAATTTCATTTTGTTGTAGTGTTTTGTTTTTTTTTTGTTTGTTTTTTTTTAAATCAAAGTTTTGAGCTCTACAACTGTACAATTGGAAATCTTTCTCTACCTGTAACGGTTACAAAGTGCAAAATTCGATGTCAAAGGTCAAATTTGACATCACTATTGTTTAGCCCCTACCTAACTTCCTGTATGTTGGCTACAATAGATTTGTTGTATCTCCTCTCGTTTTGAAATTGTAACTGAGATATGAACAGAAATAAAAATGCCGCCACCAAGATCAACATATTAACAACTCTATCAGTGCTCCCGCTAGCCTATTTTAGGAGGGCGCTGCGCCCTGCCGCGAGAGTAGTGCGCCCTGCCACGACAGTAGTGCGCTCGTTCCAAAAACATTGCTTTAGCTAAATTTTTTACCCATTTAAGTAGATATTTTATTTACAATGGTTAAATAGTTTCAAACAAATTTTTCTAGATATATAGATGTGAGCATTATTGAACATCTTTCACTTTTGGATTTGATAAAATTGGTAGAGACTTTACAACACAACAAAGGGAGAACAGAGTTTCCGACTAGTTTCGCCATTTATTCCCGGCTTTATCAAGGATACACACAAGAGGACATAAGCCTTTATATACATAAACGAGTGGCAAGTTTTCTAACCTTAATACAAAACTTAAAAATGGAAGACAGATCGTTAAAAGCGATCGTCAGATCTAGTTTATGGATCTAAACATGTGAATCAGGGATTAATAAATCTTTACTAGTTTAGCAAAAAATATATGCTACTGTTACTGTCATTCCATTAAGTACTGCAGCAGTGGAAAGAGTTTTCTCTCAAATTAAATTAATAAACACAACCCACAGAAATGCACTGAAAGAGGAAACACTCAAACATATTTTATGTATTAAATTAAACTGTGGTATAGATTTATTTAATGAAATTTTCTCTTTTTGCAGTAAAAGAACGGTTTAAAATTAAACATAGAAGAATTGCCTCATAGGAGAATTGCCTCATATTTTGTATTTGTTTTATTAAAGAATAAAGTATTGATTTCCAAATATAATTTCATTCCACTTTGAGCCTTGTCCCTGACTCTCGCCTCCCTTTCCCATGAGA
Organism: Rhysida immarginata; assembly: GCA_023313115.1. Lineage (NCBI taxonomy): Eukaryota > Metazoa > Arthropoda > Chilopoda > Scolopendromorpha > Scolopendridae > Rhysida > Rhysida immarginata. Next base: position 526,852 of record JAHWFO010019727.1, on the reverse strand, counting down.
TGCCTTGACACTGCATGATGCCCTCTTGCTGCAATTGTCACCCTGCCCACTGCTAATTCTAGTGGGAGCACTGTCTATTCATATCTCTGTTAGCGTTCAAATTCTGACCCATGTTCATATGAATTTTTTTGCTTAGAATCACCCATACTACCTCCGCTAAAAGTTTGTAAAAGTATTTTTGAAACACCCTGTATATATACACCATGATATATAGAATATTACATCCATTACATGCACTGACAAAGAGAGCCACCATTTTCGACAAGAAATCAAGAAAATCGTGAAACCCAGACCAACCCTTGTCCCACTGATTCCGGATTTCAGGAGTTTTACTGTATTTTGTCCACAGTGAACAAAGAATGTCAAGAAGAAATTGGTTAGATATCCCGTTTTAATTGGAAACTCATTTATGAATTAACCAAATAAAATAAGAAATCTAGAAAAAGTAACATAGTAGTGATTTTTCAGATGAACAAATGTTCAAAATGGCCACCTTGTGCAGCAGAGCAAGCTTCACAATCTCCTTTCATGAAATCTTAAACTTGTTTAAAAGTTTCTGTTCTGTGGGTAGTTAAAATAATGGATGATAGTAAATTGGTAAAGTTTATTCTCCTTGGGCTGATGCATTCTAAAGTATCACTTCATCTGAGCTACTAAATACAAAATGAATAGATGGCAAGTGATACCATTGGAGTTCTAATATAGAGAATCACTGATTTTGATTGGAAAAATTCTGAGTAGTATAAGCAATGTTAAATCCTTCAGTGCAACACTCAAAATTTGTGGAGGGGAAAAAAAACATTAAGTTTACCCAGGAATTATAAATACTCAAACAGTTGACTTGAACGAGAGGTGGTGAAAAATGCAATTCATGGACACGTTCATCTAACAGTCATACCATTGACCATCGCACATTGAGCGAGACATTCTTCATAAACGTGTTGTAGTAACATCCAGTATTACTGCAAATTCCTTCAGGGTGCTGTACGCAACACCATTCGCAAGAAAATGACCCAGGATATTGTCTGGAAAAGTCCATGTTCTCCATGACAATGCCAAACATCACACTGTCAATGTGACAGCAGAACACCTGCCAAAATGGGGGGGGGGGGGGGGGTTAGAAATTTTGGCGTCGACAACAAAGGTCATTTTGCGTCTTTTACACAAGTTATAACAGTACGCAGCCCGGGACAAACACAAACATCCATGCCCACGGCGGGATTAGAACCCATGGCCAGGCGGACTCAAGAACTAGAAAGCCTATGCCCTAGCCCTCTCGGCCACCTGGCCGGCCTGCCAAAATGGGCTAGGAGGTGCTGCCCCAGGCCCCTTACAGTCCAGACTTAGCCCCAAGTGATTATCATTTATTTGGGCCTCTCAAAGAGCATCTGAGGGGAGGGCAGAAGTTCAAGACAGATGAAGCATTGCAGAAAACTCTTGCATTGGGCACGACAGCAGCCCAATTTTTCTATGCCAAAGTTTTGTGGCAATCGCAACAATGATGACAAAAGTGCGTGGATGCTTATAGGGAATATTTTGAAAAACGGACATGGTTTGGTGCTTATCAGACATTACATTTCCTGTGTAAAAATAAAAATCTGGTTTAGCCTTGAACGACCCTTGTAATATCGTTTCTTGTTAATAGGCAATAAAATTTTTATTAGGAACCTGCTGATTAAGTGTGGCTTATTCATTGGAATATTATTAATGTTATTTAAGACTTACTCAGAGCATTGCAGTACTTAAACAGCTAATTTTCGTATATCCTGCTTTGTGAACAAAACATAATCTTCAAATCAAAATACTGCACTCCAAAACTGGAAAAACATTCCAATAATGTTGCTTTTTGTGTCTTAATTATACATGTATTTAAAAGGAAATAGAAGTTATTTTAATATGATCACTAAAAACTGAACTCTGGCAATAGCCCCCCCCCCCCTTCTATTTGCCCCTATTTTTGGAATGGAATGGAAGTTTGGTTTATGGGTGCATCAACTGCAGCAGTCATTTGTACCCTAACAAAATTTTAAAAAATTTTTAGATCCTCTGTAATATTACAATATACAGGGTGTATCGGCTTCGATGGTTATAAAGTACCTAGCGTTGTTCTCCGCTAAATTCTAAGCATAATTTTTCTTATCCATTTTTCAAAATTCTCAAAAAAAAAATGCTTGAAATCGTTATCCAAAGCTTGTCTATTATGACTTAATTCATCCATGCCATAATTTTTTCCTGGCTCCCTTGCTGCTGAAGGCAAGTTCATTCATAAAAGGGTAGGATAAAATTGTCATTTCAGCATGGATGAATTACGTCGGAAGGCTTAGAATTACGTCGTAATAGCCAAACTGTTCAGAGGGGGAAGCAAAATAAATAGTATTTAATGGGTGGTACTTTAAAAGAAAGAACCCCAAAACTTAAGAGTAAACGTGGCTCGTTAAAAGACTTTTATTTTGGATTAAAAATTGCGATATTTATTTATAAAATACAAAAAAATTCTGTACAAAAGAATGTTCTATACAATATGATTTAATTGAGGAATAGGCATTGCGATCTCAATTACAAAAGAAAATATTTCTCGGAATAAAATAAAGAAATACTTAAATGTACGTTAAATACAGCAAAACACTGTAACGAGAAATATTAATTGCTATGTTGAGCGAATTGAGATTAAATATATAAAAAAAATTGAGACGGACCAATTCCTTATAAAGAATAAGGAAAAGAAATTTCAAATTCCCATTTAATGTCTACATCTACAAAGTAAATAAAACCAAAATCAACAAAACGTGTAAACCAACAAGTAGTATTAAAAAAAACAAACAAACTTGTATACAAAAAGCGAATCTTAGATATGTGTATACATCTATGTGACTTGCAAAAATTTTAATATTTTTCTAATTTGTATTTGATTGTCTCCCAGCATATGACGATAATCTCCCTTAAGCCCCAATGACCCTCTTACTGATGCATAGTTTGGACAACTGAAGATTGTGTCTAATTGTGAGTCTTTCTCCGCAAGAGCAGTTTGTTATATTTCCTTTATTTAATAAGTGCACGTGACTAAGTCGTGAATGACCGATTCTCAATCTGGCCATCACAACCTCTTTTCTTCGAAAAGAACTACAATTAGATGTCCAATGTCTGATGGTGGGTTTCACCTCAGAGTTTAACACGAATTGCATTCCATCTGTCCTGCCAGGCACCCAAAAGTTACCTGTTGATGACTGGCTTCATATGCTCTGGGAGGAGTGGGAGATTAATGATTTCCTCCTTTGATATTGTTTCTTTGGCAGCCCGATCAACGATTTCGTTTCCACAAATGCCCATGTGACTGGGCACCCAGTAAAAGATTACCTCAATTTCTTTCTGAGAGAGAAAAAAAAAGTTTTCTTTATATGTTCTGAATGAAAGGTTTGGCAGGAGACAACTGGCCGATTGCTTCCAAGGCACTGTGCGAGTCGCTAAAAACAATGTTTTTGGTGCATGGCATTTTCTAAAGCCATATCACTTGTGACCAGTTCAGAGGAGAATACGGAATACAAGTTGGGCAAGCGATACGAATATATTTTATTTTCTAAAATAAATGTGCACCCAACACCACCATCAGATTTGGAGCCATTTGTATAGATTTTCGTATAACCATGGTACCACTGAAAATTTTAGGTGTTACGTTTGATACTAAGTTATCATTCAATATACTTATCCATCAGTTAATTGGCAATCTCAACAAGAAGAGGTACTTTATATAGCGTATACGACCATTCCTTTCGCAGAATGATATGAAGAGCTATATTCAATCAGTGATTTACCCAATCTTCGACTATTCTGTAATCTTTTAAGGAGTGCCAAAAAAGCGAATTTACAATGATTAACTGTTGCTTATAATGGAGTCATATGTACGGCTTTTAATTTAACCAAATATGAATCGATTAAGAGTACATGTCACCATCATGAATTGTTTACATTTGAGAGTATTAGGAAAATGGGTTTGGTTAGAGAATTGTCGATCCGATGGCATTTTTTTCAGCTGTGGATTCTCCAAGCAAAAAGTCATCGGAAAACAAGGTCTGGGAAAATAAAAATACCACATCGTAAGACGAGGTTTCTTGACCAACACTTTCCATGCAATGCTATTGAACTTTGGAATAACTTACCAAAGGAGATTAGAAGCTTGCCGCTTGAATGTAAAGTACAAATGTGATTGTCATCTTGTCATCATTTTAATAGAAGTATAAAGGTCTTTTACACCGACGAGGGTTTTCAATTTCACTCGTGTGGTTTACGGAGTTTTTACACCCACGGGTGTGCTTAAAGTTAATAATAATAATAATAATAATAATAATAATAATAATACCTTCTCTGTAGCTCATGAAAGGCAACACTCCCTTCTTCTTTAAGATATTCTGATTTTCTTCCCTTTAGTATATTTAGATTTGTTGTTGGTTGAGGGATAATCCATGGCGGCAAGGGAGAAAGGCATAAGTTAAACATTTTTGGATAACTGTATGTCAAATTTTAGTGCAATTCTCCCAATCTAACCCCAATACTCCTGGGGAATTTGGGTTTGAGTAAAGGATGGCACAATGGGGTTCAAACAACAGTTTAAATGTGGGATGATCTGACTGACAATATACGCGAGAGTCATGCTGGGTGAAGAGCTTTGCTCTGCAGATTGACAGTGGAGGTTAGTTTGCCTCGACGTATAAACTTTCAACGGGATTTGTTCTAAATGCTCCTGTGGCTATCCGAATTCCCAAATGATGGGCGACATCGAGCATTCGGAGCGTTGATTTTTTCGCCGAGGAGTAAATGAAACAACTGTAGTCCAACTTGGAACGAATTAGCGAGCGGTAGAGCATGAGTAACATGTTTCTATCAGTTCCCCAAGTTGTTCCAGCTTTAAGATATTCATAGCTTGCAAGCACTTTGTTTTTAAATTCCTTATGTGAGGTACTCGGGTCAACTTCCTATCCAATGTTATACCTAGAAACTTGTGGCTTTCCACCACAGCTATAGGGATTCCATTTAGATGTAATCTTGGATCTAAATGCAAATCTCGAAGGTGGCAAAAATGCATTGCAACAGTCTTCGTCGGCAAGAAATTGAATCCATTATTTTCTCTCCATCCCTGTGTTCTGTTAACTGCAAGCTGTAGTTGTCATTCAATGGATACCATTGAACGACCCCTGCAGTAAATAGACAAGTCGTCAACAAAGATGAAATGGTGCAAGGAAGGCTCGACATGCATCATTCATTGCAAGAATGAACAGTAATGGGCTTAGACTCTACCCTGTGGAACCCCATTTTCCTGCGAAAAAACATTGGATAAGTTGGTACCCACGTGGACGTGGAAACTCCCCTCCTAGAGAAAATTTCTTATAAACATGTGCATTCTCCCCCTTGGGCCTAACGTATAAAGTTGTGTTCGAAATAACAAACTCCTCTATCAGAGGTCACTAGTTGTTATGCCCCTTGCCCTGTGAACCCCGAAGATACTTCCTGTAAAAAAACCTCTCTCCTTTTGTTCAATAAAAGAATCAATGTCAAAAGGATCACATGTGTCTGCAATTCTTCCCACTAAGTTCCACTCAAAGTAACAACAGGTTATGGGCCTAGCACGAATTCCACTGCGCTGGATTGCAAATCGAATGCACTATAACAAACAGAAATAAGGAAGAAAAGGTGAAACAACAAATTAATTTTGCGACCACGTGAAAACAGGGATACGGTGGAGCGACGAAGGCACAACGTAACGACAAACACGCAGCCAAAAAAAAACAAAAAAAAACTGAGTTGTGATTGAACTATTATTGTCCAAAACAACTAATTGATTTTGCAACCACGTGAAAACGGCGATACGGTGTAGCGACGAATACACAATGTAACAACGAACACGCGGCCAAAATCTGTGAGTTTTGATTGCACTTTTATTGACAAAAAAAAATAGTATATATACATTAAGCAACGAAATGGCAGAAGCCAACAAAACTGAAAAATTAACTGATGAGAACTATAGTACATGGAAAATGATGATAGAGGCAGTATGTGTGGCGAATGGCACGTGGCAACAGTTGACCACATTTATCCCGAGACCGGAGATTAAGGATGGCGACCCCACAACCATGACAGCAGCAAATGCATGGGACTTAGAAGATGCCAAAGCCCACAGCAGTTTACTACTATCACTTTCCACGCCACAAGTCAAACACTTGCACGGACTCACCACAGCGTACAGCATGTGGAGCAAGCTGAAGGAAGTCCATGAACAGACCGCTGACACACAAGTGATAGACGAAACGGCTGACGTCTGATGATGATCTCGACAGACGCCTTGAATTCTACATCGACACTGCCCGCGTCTTCGATGAAATGGCGGAACCACCATCAATGGAGAAGATAGCAATTACTGCACTGCTGTGAAGTCTACCAGAGAGATTCTCAGCCATTCGCAGCGCCATAAGAACTTTGAAGACCCTGCCACCGATTGACGATGTGAAGAGGCAAATCAAAGAGGACCTGCGAGGACGAAAGGCAACTCAAGTAGGCGACGACAGCGCCCTCTACGTTCGACAGAAGAAGTCAAAGGCCAAGAACAAGTTCCAGAATCTCCAGAAGTCTACCAATGCGAGCGAACACCACAAGGGTGGCAAGTCAGATACTATATCTTAAATAAAGATATAGAGAAGGTTATTTTGGATTTTTTTAAAAATTTTGTCATCTTATTGTTACTTTTGTTCATTTTTATGTTGGGTTTTTCAATTTAATGAATTTGTATTTGAAATAAGAGAAGAATTTTGTTATTATTGAAAAGCTGTAGTAAAGTGCGAACATTGCGGAAGAGTCGGTCACGCCATCGCTGATTGTTGGCATCGAAAACGAATAGAGAAAGCAAATCAAAAACCCTCGGACTCCAGCATGATGGCAATCAAGCACACAGCGTTCTTCACCGACCACAAAGGACGTATCACAAACAAGTGGATCTTGGACAGTGGCGCCACTTCCCATATCTGCAACCGCGAAGACCTCTTCACAGAGCTACAGAAAGGCGAAAGCAACCAGCTGAAGATGGCAAATGGAGAGTCATCAGCCATTGAGGGTATTGGGACAGTCAAATACACGAAGACAGACTGAAATGGGATCACCCTCAACCGGACTCTACATGTTCCGGACTTGAGAATGAACTTGATGGCTGTGAGCAAAATCGCAGACCATGGTTTTAGTGTTATCTTCAAGAGGCATGGAGCACAAATCATAAATTGCCAAAACGAAATCATAGCGACAGCTACCAGGGAGGCAGACTTGTACTTCATACACATGAAGAATGAAAACGCGAATGCTGCCGAGAGCCCACAACGTCCATCAATCATGACATGGCATGAACGCTTAGGACATGTCAACGAGCATGACCTGAAATGGATGGTAATGAATGACTTTTAAAGGGCATCGATGACAACGTGAACCAAACACTGCCTGCATGCGAAGTCTGCATACGTGGAAAGCAGACAAGGGTGCCCTTCCCCAAGTCAAGCAATTCTCGTAGTTCCAAACTACTGGAAGTTGGTTCATACTGACATATGTGGACCTGTCCAACACACCTCGAATGGGGGATCGAGGTACTTCATCAGTTCATCGACGATGCTTCCAGATGGTGCGAAATATATTTCCTACGCCAAAAATCGGATGCGCTTGGGGCCTTCAAAGAATTCAAGACAATGGCTGAGAATGCGACAGGACAGAAGATCAAAGTATACGGAGCGACAACAGCCGAGAGTACATCAATCAAGAGTTCGACCAATTCCTGTCAAGCAATGGAATCAGGCGAAACCTCACGGCCCCACATACCCCTCAGCAAAATAGTGTAGCCGAACACTGGAATCGAACTCTAATTGAAATGGCAAGATGTATGCTGCTGCAGTCTGGAATGGCACAGTCTTTCTGGGCCGAAGCAGTCAACACAGCCAATTACATACGCAATCGATGCGTATCCAGAAGCCTCCAGGGCAACAGTCCGCACAACCTTTGGCACAGAAAACCAGGTAAGCACATCAGGATTTTTGGATCCAAGGCCTACGCCTTACTGAAAGATGGTTCAAATGCCAAATTCAGCGCCAAATCCGAATTGGATACAGCAATGAGGCCAAGGCCTACAGATTCTGGAGCACCGAACGTCATAAGGTAGTCATAAGCCACGACGTGAGTTTCATCGAAAAGGAAACATTCGACCCGAAACCGAATGAAGTGCAAGCAGGGATGGACGATCACTTCTTCGATTTCGAGCTGCATATTGAAGTGCAATTAACCGAGCCTGCACAAGAGCAAGTCGGCGACGAGACGGACGAGGATGAAACAAATGACGTGCCGCAACCAAAACCTCCGAGACGAGCAAGAGGAAGACCATCCATCGAAAGAACAAGTGGAAGAGGTAGACCCAAAAGGAAGTACAAAATGCAGCCGCTACCACGAATTGAAGAGGAGCAAAAACAAGAGGAAGATGAAAGTTCAGTACCCAGCACTTGCGAAGCAACCAACCTTGTAACGCAGGACGACCCAATGACTGTCAGAGAAGCACTGAATGGTGAAGACCGCGACGAATGGAAAGCAGCCATTAAAAGCGAGTATTATGCACTGATCAAGAATGGTACCTGGGAGCTCGTAAAGTGCCCACAAAATCATCAGGTCATCGGAAGCTGCCGGGTCCTGAAGACCAAACGACACGCAGATGGCAGAATAGAAAAATGAAAAGCCCGCCTAGTGGCAAAGGGCTATACCCAGCGTTTTAGTGCCGACTACCGAGAAACTTTTGCTCCTGTAGCCAGGGCCAGCTCAATCAGTTTGATAATGGCGTTAGCGGCAAAGCTGTCACTAACAGTTCACCAAATGGATGTTGTGACTGCCTACCTCAACGAGGAACTTGAGGAGACGATTTTTATGGAGAAACCAGAATCTTTTGACGAGATATTCGGAACGCGGCCCGACAAAGTCCTTCTGTTAAAGAAATCCATCTACGGTTTAAAACAGTCAGGACGACAATGGTACCGAAAACTCGACCAGACCCTCAGAAAACTGGCGTTGAAACCACTGAAGAACGAACCATGCATGTATTTTAAACGTGACAACAATGACATCGTCATAATCAGCATTTACGTCGATGACCTGATCATCGCGACGCAGAGACGGGAGACGATGGTGAGCATCAAGAAGCGCCTCTCCAAGGAATTCGAGATGAAAGACCTAGGACCAATAACGTACTGCCTGGGTGTGGAATTTCATCAGGATGCAGGAACTGGAAAAATCACCATGAGCCAGCGGAAATACACCCTGGATGTGCTAAAACGCTTCAACATGGAAGATTGCAAAGCAATCGCCACTCCCCTCGACACAAATGCTAAGTTGAAGAGACCAGAGATTGACGCCAACGACGATGAAGGGACAATAAACTTCCCATACCAAAAACTCGTAGGTTCGCTAATGTACTTGGCTACATTCACAAGACCAGACATCGCCTACTCTGTCAGCGCGTTGAGCCAATTCAACTCTGATTTCGGCCATCAACGTGTTGTAGCAGGCAAACATGTACTTCGATACCTCCAGGGGACGCGGGATTACGGACTGAAGTTCACGAAGAGCGATGATCCCCTGAAGGGATATGCGGACGCAGACTGGGCCGGTGATGTAAATGACAGGCACTCCCACACTGGATATCTCGAATGCTGCCATTTGCTGGGAAGCACGTAAGCAGAAAAACATCGCACTCTCGAGTACTGAAGCCGAATACGTAGCCATGCCCGAATATGCAAAAGAGGCTGTGTACCTTCAAAGCCTGCTCGCAGAACTGGGACTCAAAAATGCAAACCCAGTAACCATTTATAACGACAACCAGAGCGCTGGGAAACTCGTGAACAATCCAATCTTCCACGCTCGCACAAAACATATCGAAACACGATACCACTTCATTCGAGAAGCCAATGAAAGAGGCCAGATAGAAGTCCAGTATCTAAAGACGGACGATATGACCGCTGACATCCTGACGAAGGGCCTTTTCAGGCCGAAACGCCAACAATTTGTGCATGAAATGGGCCTACAGAAAGTCGTTTGAGGGGGAGTGTTCGAAATGACAAACTCCTCCAACAGAGGTCACTAGTTGTTATGATCGCGACCCTTGCCTCTTGACCTGTGAACCCCGAAGATACTTACTTCCTGTAAAAACCTCTCTCCTTTTGTTCAATAAAAGAATCAATGTCAAAAGGATCACACGTGTCTGTAATTCTTCCCACTAAGTTCCACTCAAAATAACAAGTTGTTTAAGAATTCCGAATTTCCATGTTGTATCATATGCTTTTTCCAAGTCGAAGAATACTGTGACAAGATGTTGGTTTTGGATTTGGGCATTTCGTATTTCACTTTCAAGTATTGGTAAATGATCATAAGTCGATCTGTTCGTACGAAAGCCACATTGATATCTGGAAAGCTTGTTATTGATCTCAAGGTATCAGGACAGATGCAAGGATACCAGTTGTTCCATTAGTTTGCAAATAGAACTTGTCAGAGCAATGGGTCGATGATTTTCTGGTTGTTTGGGATTCTTATTTAATTTTAAAAGGGGGATAACAATGGCTTCTCTCCAGTCGTTTGGAAATTCGTTCTTCTCCCATATCCTGTTGTATATTTTTGAAAGATCGACTAGAGCGCATTCTGGGAGATGGATCAATAGCATATTGCTAAATTTCATCAGCGCCATTGTTGATATCTGACGGAACCAATCAGAATTCGCGGAATATCATCGAATATTGCATAACTAAAAAAAAAATCTAAAATTCTTACGTTGCAAATAATTTAAGATTCATAGAATGAATTTCTTAATTTTTTGAGTGAAAAAATTGCATATTATCCGGAATCAGAGGGGGGGGGGGCGAAAATGTATTAACAGGCTGAATTAACATGGAAGTAGCTTTCAAGGGGAAGGGACCAAAGGAAAATTACGTATTAAGTGGGATCACGTATTAAGCAGTCACGTATTATAGAGTTCTACTGTAGTTAAAGGTAACGACGACTACTTTCAGCTTTTATTCTCGCCTTTATAAAGAGAGGGAGGACAGCAGCTTATATACACAATACATGGTATAGAGAAGAACATGATTGGTGGATATTGTAAAGAAATAACAAATGGCTATTTACGATGACTAGTAAATAATATGATTGGAAATGATTGGCTAGTTATAATAGGTCACGTAATTGGTCTAAAATCAGGTTGACTTCAAAGTACTGGTGAGCATTAAGAATAAGCATTTTATAAATTCACTTGGAAATTCGAGGGGAAATGAAAAAAGCAATTGAGTAAATTTTTCACAGTAAAACAGTCAGGTATTAGCAAAAATCATTACAGTAAACTCTCGTTACAACGAAACTCAAAATAACAAAGTTTTCAAATTAACGAACTTATTATGAATACTTTGCAAACATTCCTTTGTTTACAGTGTTAATTATTTTCAGTTTAACGATTTCAAAATAGCGAACAATTCAAAATAACAAACTATTTAATGACGCTCTTAATCATTAATTTACCGATTTAACGAATTTTTTAAAATTTTAAGTTACTTTTTGGAAGTCACTTTCAATGAAATGACTTCAGTTTTGAGCAAAAAGGTTCAACACTACTTGTCAAGTAGAGGAAAAGAGCACTTTTGTGTGGTTTTTGCGTGGAAAAACCACCAAGAACTTGATTTTGAATTGAAATCTCTTCAGTTTCGATTTTCAGCAGCCGCCATTTTGAAATAGCAGCAACGCGCCAATCATGTTCCTGCCCTGTTTGCCGTTCTACTTACTTACTTACTTACTTACTTACTTACTTTTCAAACCCGCTTATCCGTTAGGGTCGCGGGGGCAGCAGCCCTATGGAGGATCTCCAGCGATCGCGATCTTCCGCCATCAGGCGCATGTCCTCCCTGGTAATATCCAAGCGACTCGAACCCAGATTCTCCATGTAGTCTAGCCACCTGGTTCTAGGCCGACCCCTTGGTCTCTTACCCACCGGCTTGGAAAATAACAACTGCCTAGGAAGACTAGTTTGCGGCATCCGTATCACGTGGCCATATCAGCGCAACTGAGATCTCTCAATGCGGAGAAGTAGCGGCTCAACACCTAAAGATTCCCTTATTGTGCTGCTGTACACTCTATCTAGTAGGGTAACACCTGCCACACCTCTCAGGAATCTCATTTCGGCCGCTTGTACCCGCGATCGCACTCTTTCGGTCATTACCCAAGCCTCATGACCATAGGTGAGAATGGGGACAAAGATAGATTTGAAGACGGAGAGCTTGGCTTTGTTACCCAGCTCTCGTTTCGTTACCACGGATCGCCACAGTTCACGTCTGACACAGCTTGCTGCACCGATCCGAGCATCCAATTCTTTCTCCTGCCGTCCATCACTCGTGAATGCAATCCCGAGATACTTGAACTTCTCCACCTGTCTCAATGAGGCTCCCCTAACATGGAGAGCGCACTGAGCAGGCTGTCTTGAAAGAACCAGAACTTCGGTTTTAGCCACACTGATCTTCATCCCAGCTTCTTCACATTTGGCTGCAAACCGGTCTAGTGCATGCTGAAGGTTCGCGCGAGAAGACCCAAGCAGGACAAGGTCGTCCGCAAAGAGCAACCTCTCCACCAGGCAGTCGCCCACACAAACACGCTCATCGCCTCGGCTGCCCCTGTCTATCCAGTCCATAAAGATAATGAACAAGATGGGCGACAGTACGCACCCTTGGCGGAGTCCAACACCCACGGTGAACGGTCTTGACTTAATGCCATTTATCCGGACACACATCTCAGAGCTTTCGTACAGAGACATGATAGCAACCAGTAATTGCCCATCCACTCCATACTCTTGCAACACTTGCCAGAGCTTCTCCCGAGGAACCCTGTCATATGCTTTTTCGAGGTCCACAAAGCAAGTTTAGACCTCTTTTGCATACTCCCAGGATTTCTCAAAGATTTGCCTTAGAGCAAAGATGTGATCCGTCGTGCTTCGGCCAGGTCGGAAACCACACTGCTCCCCCGACAGTTTGGAGTCGACTATTTCCCCACTTCTCTTCTCCAGACACTTAGCGTACACTTTCCCAGGAATGCTGAGCAAAGAGATGCCTCGATAGTTGTTGCAATCTCTCTGATCTCCCTTTTTGAAGATAGGGATCACAATTCCTGTCTGCCATTGCTTAGGGGCCTGTCCAGATATCCAAGCAACCTGACACACTCGAGTCAGCCACAGGATACCATCCTGATTTAAGGCCTTTAACATCTCGGACCGGATTTCATCATCACCTGCAGCTTTGCCAGTCTTCAGGGACTTAATTGCCCATCTGACTTCTGTTTCAGTGATACTACCGTGACTATTCTCCGCTCCAAGGTGCACTTCGTATGCCTCAGTTGTTGTTGTCACCGGATTAAGAAGAGATGCAAAGTATTCCTTCCACCTATGCAATACGCTCTCCTCCGTTTTCAGAAGCCTCCCATCTGAACTCTTAATAGTTTGTGATGAAAGAGACTTCTTTCCACGGAGGCGGCGCACGGTCTGCCAGAACACCTTGTTTGCCGAACCATAGTCTGCCTCCAATTTCTCCCCGAACTTCTCCCAGGCCTTGGCTTTAGCTGTTGATACTGTCTTTGCTGCTGCTTTTCGCGCCTCAGTGTACCGCACTCGACTCGAAGTTGACTTATTTGCAAGCCATAGCAAATAAGCTTTCTTCTTTGCCTTGACAGCTTCTTGGACTTCACCGTTCCACCATGCAGTCCTTTTCTCACCGCCCTGCGCCACACTCAGCCGCTTACGACCACAGCACAAAGCAGCCGAAGTAATCACAGCAGTTTTAAACAACTGCCACTCCTCTTCAACAGTACTACGATCACTGGGTAGTTCTTTGAAACTTGAAGATATGCTATCTGCAAAGGTCTTCCTCACAGCTCTATCCTCCAGTGCCTCCCATTTGATGCGCCAAGTTTGTCTGAACCTAGTATTTCGCTTGGTTGGCATGGATTCAGAGAACCGCAAAGTGCAGACAACAAGGTGGTGATCAGTTGATAGTTCTGCCCCTCTTCTCACACGAGTATCCAACACTGATCGGAATAAGTCAGCTGAAACAATTACAAAATCAATCAGTGACTTCTGGTCCATTGCATCCCTGTACCAGGTATACTTATGGACATCCCTGTGCTGGAAGAAGGTGTTTGTGATGGAAAGTCCATTGTTGCAACAGAGATCCAACAAGCACCTCCCATTCGCATTTAAATCGGGGTCACCATTCCTCCCAATCACGCCCCTCCACGTTTGGTCATCAGCCCCTACGTGTGCATTGAAGTCGCCCATCAGGATGACAGAATCTGCACTCCCTCTCCTGCTAAGAGCAGCATCAACTTCATCTAGAAAAAGTGGGTACTATGTGACTGCATTCGGAGCATATGCAACGAATAGAGAGAGAGACCGTTTCCCTATCTGAAGCCTCAGGAGACACAGTCTTCCACCTAAGGGGGTCCAATCTGCAACATAATCTGCCAGCCGGGGACTTGTGAGTATCCCCACTCCCGCCTGGGCAGTCATGCTAGGGTCGACACCAGAGTAGAAAAGCTTCCATCCTCCTTCTAAGTCCACAGTTCCAGAACCCGGACGTTTCGTAGAGGTAATACCTATAATATCCAGGTATTAATTAATTTTATTATTAATAAAAGTTCATTCTGATCGCGATTGAGTGCTACATCTAAAAACTCCCCAACCTCACCGTCGTTAGTGAACACTCACGATCGAAGTTTCGCTAAAAAAAAATTAGAATCTAGCGGATTCTTAGTTTGGTTTTAGCAGGAAAAAAAATTTTTGGAAACGCTGAAAGCAAAGAAGAATTTTTTGAAAGTATATCGCGTATAAATTTTCTTATCACATCTAGTTGTTCGTTCCCAATGCGATTTATGTTTTTGAAATTAATATGAAGGATGCATAACACGATTTTTTTTTTCCCCTACAACTTCATTTGTAAAATAAATAGTTAAAATTAAAATGCACACGGATTTGCCTCGAAACCGAGCAATGGAGAAATAAAAACGAAAATAAAATAAACATTTTAAAAGAAATGGGTACTAGAAAAAAGCAAATAGCGGTGGCAGTTTTTCCAGAAGCATTTGTATGCTTTTAAATAAACTTTGATTTATTTCAAAACATGAGCCCCCAGAAAAGTTTCATCATAATTTAAACGAAATAGGTAACTACATTGCTTCAGAAACGTTAAGAGCAACGAAGCAGACGAAAATTCATGAGTATTTCAAAAAATAATTGATTTTTATAATAATAAACTTTCAGATTAACGAACCAATTTCCGTGGTCCCCTGAAGTTCGTTATAACGAGATTTTACTGTATATACATTTTGAAGATCATGTAATTCTCCACTAACTGTGAGATGGCAGGCATGTATGCTTTCTGCTAGAGTGCCTTTTTAACCAGAGTGTGGCCATACGTGGGACAGTTTTCTATTGGGTGTTCATTGTCACGTGTTATTTTCTGCCATGTGTCCAAATTGTGAATATTTAGCATAGAGCTGTGTAGTGCTAAGACTGTTTTTTATAATTTTAAAAGATTTTGAAACATTTTAGTGACCAAAAATGCCTTCCTGTGCTGCAGTAGGGTGTTCTAATCGCTCTGAATATGGTTTTATAATGAAAGGTTTTCCTCGCGATCCAGAACAAGATCAAATTGGGCCGCGAAGACAAAAAGAGTAAGATAGAAAGAGACAATAGTTGCCTTTGTGAGGTTAGTAAAAATCAAATGTTTCGATATATCGTATTTATTCTACTACAATCACCTAAAACACCTAAATTTGTGGGATCATATTATACAAGAGGATAATATTAGTGCTGTAACGACCGGCGTTGGGGGTGCGGGGCGGGGTCAAACAAATTCGGGCTGACTGGAGTTCAAACGAAATTAGCGTATAATACACATCACCGTATATTAATTATAAAATATATGCAATGTTCAGTTCATTAAACAGTATATTAATTCACTTTTTGTTTGAATTTCCCCTCATTTAAAGCTGAAACGAAAATAATTTCTCAAAAAGATGGCAACTTCAAAACTGCTTCGATCTGATGAAGTTGCATTTTGTTCTGTTGCTTCCTTTCCGATCATATGAGAAAGAAGTTAAGTGTTGTTGTGAGAACATATGATAAAGAAGTAAGTATTGTTCATTTTAAAGTAAATTTTCTTCTGATTTTTAAAGGAAACATTTTGAGGAAGAACAGTGGAAAAAAGATAGTGGACGGAAAACAAAAACTGAAGATGAAAGGCTATTAGAGCAGTTTCTTCTCGAGCCTAATGTTCAATGCAAGAAGCTTGTTATAGAAACGCTAAAAAATAGTGACAAAATTGCAAGCTTTACATTCCCTCGTTGTCATAACATAAAAAGCAAATTCATAGGCGATTTGTTGTTTTTCGTTTGAAAATTTTTGGTGTTAAAAAAAGAAACTTATTGTTAAAGAACAGACAAAATGTAGAGGAAATTATGATAGCAAAAGTATGGCAGTGCATACCATATTGTCATGAAATTAACTTTTCAGTTTTACATATTTAAAATTCATTTTTATATTGTTGTTCTTAAATTTATTTTAAAATTCTTTCAATAAAATAGCCTTTTTTTTCCTTCATATAAGCTTATCTATTTTATTTAGTTTTTTTCAGTAACGAAAAATTATCATTTTTTTTTTTTTAATAATTCCTTGATTTATTCTTTAATTATGTAATGTTTAATAAAAATTTAGATAAGGTGGATATTCATTTTATTAAAAAAAATTGTGACATGATTAAGAATGAAAGAATAAATGGAAATAAACAAAAAATGAGAAAAAAAACAAAAAATAAATTTTAATTTACATTTTTTCAGTTTATTGTTTTTTCTAATAATTAAAAGTGGACTTTTATTTTCGATTTATTGATTCACTCCATTAATGCGAGGTTTTTTAATGCCAAAAGTTCAAAATTTCTTGTTTCTGCTATACTAATCTATAGACAGATTGGACACAACATGGCTGCCTGGCCTCTCATGGCCACACTCTGGTTATAAAGGCACTCTACTTTCTGCATGCACAGCTACAGCTGTTCCAAAATGGCAGGTAAGCTGGAGACATTCGAGGCTGGATATCCTGAGTGTGGTCAAAGGGATAAAAGCCTTCTGAAATCCATTGCAAGTTATGTGCAGCATACGGTGACACGTGCATGACATTGACAAATGTGTGCATTTGCCGTGCCAAGTTCACAGTGTGACATTGGAATATGTCCATATAGATTAACATCTACATCTGTGTGAACTAATCCTATTGTGATCACATATACACTTTTGAAATCCTATCTTAGTTATTTCGATATGTTAGGCATCCTAATTGGCATAACATTGATTATTTTATTCAATCATTTTATTAAAAGAAACTGTGCATTATTTAGTTATTTAATCTAATATGAAAATATATAAATAAACGCAAGTATCAATTTTATTTATCGATGGCATCAGTTCCTATAACATTCTAGAACGCTGCAGATTTTTTTTTTTTCTTTCAAGGAAAAAATAATAGATACAAAAAGGGGTGGGAAGGCCAAGGCCTGATTCTAAAAAGGGAAAGTTGAACGAAAGATAGAAGGAAATAAAATTCACAGAATCAGAAAGTTCAAGGTAACGGCCTTTGAGAGGAACAATGACACGTTCTAGAATGTTCAAAGAAGCTTTCCCTTATATGGAAATTATAGAAGTGAGGAGGAAGTAAAAATAAAAAAGAGAAAAATAAGAGAGAACAGAAAGAACTTAGCCTTGGAGAAGTCAAGTTGAGAGAGACTGAGGCGAAGAGTGAACGTAAGTTGCGTGGGAGAGCAAACAATGTTGACGAGAATCTCGTAACAGCTGGAGTCACCGCACGACTCGAGTATGATCAACGCAATAAACTCCCGCTGTTGATGGGATGGACGAAAGCTGATCCACAGCGAACGACGATCGAACAACTTGCGGAGGTGATGTGAAAGGCAGTGGCGGACAAGGATTCAATCTCCAGCTATTATGTCTGGTAAGCATGAGCGCGTTCTGTGGTGGGGTGGGATGGTCAAGACCGACCTTGCAGGTGCAAAGCAAGCTCGTGGTCACAGTCCTGAGCCAGAAGCAGCGGACAGCACGTAAGACGATACCGAGCATTCAGGGAGATTGCACACCGCAACGATCAGACGGAAGCAGAGAATCCACCATTCAACGCCAAACGTGCATGATTTTCACAACGGAACTGAAGGACGACGAGACAATAAGTGATTCACAATAAGTTTCATCAACAGTTAATTAAGTACTGTCTTCATATTTATGGGCCCTCGCGTAATGTGTGTATAATGAACTATAAGTGAAAGGTTTATAAGCCGTTTTCTCTCATAATTTTGATAAGTGTGCGGACATGAAGTGTAGTGTGTGCGCTAAGCTATTTATATCATCTTGAATAGATCTCATATAACTAGTTTTATAAGAACTGGTGCCATTCATCAATTATTCATGTAATCTTAAATCTATTGCTATTTAATTTATTGTTTTACTTTTTTTTTTTTTTTTTTTTTTTTTTGCTAGTTCATCCACCTTGTTTAATCAATTTGCATTTTAAGATACACTTTAATTCTGAATAAATCATTCTCAAAGTTAATATAATTAAGCCTCATTTGTTTGTCTATGTTAAGCCAACTAGACTGCGATATTTAAGGATTTTTTTTTCTTGTCTATGTTAAGCCTCATGCATAATTAGAAGGGAGGGAAATCTCTCTACTTAGCATTTTGTTTCATTCCTTTTAATGTTATTCCACTATACGATCATACCAAGGCCATAAGAGGGTATCAATTAAGTTTCCTACAGGTAAAATTGGGTGCAGAGGGGGTAAAACAACGATCATTCATTGCTAGTTAATCAGGTTTATTAATGACTAGAGTGGGAGGGAAGGGAGTGGTGATTTAAATTCCTTTCGAGCTTAAGCTCCATTCAATGCAGGTACCATAATTCCTCTACTATAATGCGAATTTTTTTTGGCCTAAAAAGCACCTAAATTTGCTGGGTCGTATTATACAAGAGGATAAATATCAGCCCTCCAACGACGACTACTGCTGGAGGATGTTTTGTCCGGAGGGGATTTTGTCCTGATGAAATTACCGTATAATATACATTAATTATATTGCATATACAGTGTCCAGTTCATTATACAATGAATTAATTCATTTTTCATTTGAATTTCTCGTCGCCAACATTTAATACAAAAATAACTCCTCCCAAAGATCGCTACTTCCAAATACAGACCATCAGTATTGATGGTCACTGCTTCGAACTATTGCCCTAATGAAATTCACAACGAAATTACCGTGTCTTATAGTTTAAATTATACAGCATATACAGTGTCCAGTTCATTATATAATAAATTAATTCACTTTTTATTCGAATTTCTCGTCGCCAACATCTAACAACATCGAAAATAACTTTCCCAAAGATCGCTACTTCCAAATAGGCCTGCTTCAAAACTGCCTCGAACCAAAGCCTACAAGAAAGCTTATGCAGTCAAGTTATGAAAAATGTTAAACCGAATACAGATTACTTGTTTATTTATTAAGAAAATTGATGTACTGTTGTGTTTTTTTGTCGATGTGCGAGTGAGAAAGCTTTTTCTATTAATGTAGGGCTATAAACTTCCAAACTGCCTTGACGAAGTGGAGGCAGTTGCTTTTGTCGAAGTTGCTTTGTGCTGACCACATTCACACGAATTTTCCGTGTATTATACATTAACTACATTGCATATTCAGTGTCCAGTTCATTATACAATAAATTAATTCACTTTTTATTTGAATTTCTCGTCGCCAACATCTAATACAAAAATAACTCCTCCCAAAGACCACTACCATCAAACTGCTTCGATCACTACCATATTGATGGTCTCTGCTTCTAAACTGCTTCGAACTACTGTCCTGATGAAATTCTCAACGAATATACCGTGTGATATAGATTAATTATATAGCATATACAGTGTCCAGTTCAATATACAGTAAATTATTTCACTCTTTATTTGAATTTCTTGTCACCAACATCGAAAATAACTTCTCCCAAAGATCGCTACTTTCCCCTTTCAAATAGGCCTACTTGAATCAAAGCCTACAAGAAAGCTTATGCAGTCAAGTTATGAAAAATATTAAAACTGAATAAAGTTTACTTGATTTTTCATTAAGAAATGTTCTGTTCGGTGTTGTTTTTTTTATTTTTTTGTTTTTTTTTTATTTTTTTGTTTTTTTTTTATTATTTTTTTTTGTCGATGCGTGAGTGAGAAATGTAGGCCTATAAAAATCCAAACTGCCTCGACGAAGTTCCCTTCTGTGCTGATGATATTCACACGAATTTATCGTGTATTATACATTAATTACACTGCACTGACACTTCCAGTTCATTATACAATAAATTAATTCACTTTTTATTCAAATTTCTCGTCGCCAACAGCTACCGTAATATGAAACTAACTTCTTCCAAAGGTCGTTATACTGTACTTGCAAACTGCCTCGAACCAAAGCCTACAAGAAAGCTTATGCAGTGAAAATATTCAACTGAATAAAGATTACTTGTTTTTTTTTATTAAGAAAATTGATATAAAGTCGATGTGTGAGTAGGAAAGCTTTCCCTATCAATGTAAGGCTATAAACTTCCAATGGTTTTAATGGGGCAAATGTCCCAAAATGAATTGAATTTTGGTGAATTTAAACTTTATACAATTTTGAATAAAGACAAGAAAGTTCACTTAAATGCATTTTTACATTTCTACATTTTTAAGATCCAGATTATTTAAAAATAAAGATTTTTTTCTGTATATTTTTGCACATTTTATTTCTCGCGATGAGTCAAAAATGGGGATCGCATTATACAAGAGGATAGCATTTTTGCTGGTTTTTTGGGCCGAAAAAGTGGAATCTCATTATAGTAGAGGATTTACGGTAAGTGCTCCTTCGTTGATTTTCAGTGCTTTATAGAGGTAAGAGCATACAACCACATACGTGTTCTAATGGTGCATGAATATTAGTCCTCATCATGCCCCCACTCGTGTCACAACAGCGGGGTGCGAAAGTGTCATGACTTCGCTCCCAGCCGAATGAATTCTACGCTATAGGCATCGAAAAGTACGGAAGCCTAAAATGAACATACACAAAAAATTACAAAAACGATTTGCAAGCTTATCATACATAACTCAACAAATGCAACAACAAAGCAACATATACATCCAAATCAACAATAATTACCGTAATTTACGGTAATAATGCCGCGGCTTATCTAATAAAAAAGTTGTCAAAAATGCCTGTGCGGCTTAACTACCGTTGCAGCCTAACTACCGTTTTTTTCCCAAACAGCATGACAACAACGATTTCAGAAAACTGATACTGCTTCGATGTGATGCAGTTGCATTCCGTCCTGATGAAAATCAAACGAAATTAGCGCATAATATACATTACAGTACCTTAATTTTCCTGTATATACAATGTACAGTTCATTATTCATTACATTTATTCACTTTTCATTTGAATTTCCCACTTCCCGTCACCATTTTATTACATCGAAACAAAGTTGCACTTTATGGATTGAGAAGGTACATTCGTATTTTTTTTGGCGCCGGAAATTCAAATGAAAAGTTGCATAATGAACTTCAGACGAAATTAGCGTATAATATACATCACAGAACTTTAATTGCCCTGTATTTACAATGTATAGTTCAATATATATTACATTAATTCACTTTTCATTTGGATTTCCTGTCTCCAATAAAATACGAATGTAACTTCTCGAATATGAAGGCCAACAACATTGTTTTATGTGGTAAATGGCAATCTGTTCATATTGAGTTACATTCGTATTTTTTTTTTGGCGACGGGAAATTCAAATGAAAAGTCGTATAATGAATTTCAAACAAAATTAGCGTATAATATACATCACAGAACTTTAATTACCGTGTAGTTACAATGTATAGTTCATAAATGTAAAATCTCCGATAAATCGCCGATACGCCTCCCTCACCACCACCACCACCACACACGCAATCGGTAATCTAAAAACAGTTTTTTTATATATGCTTCAATAAAAGTAATATGCATTTCAGTGGGGAAAATTTTTTAATTTCGTACATATATTTTTGCATACATTTCCTCCAGCGTCGAATACATTTTTCGTCGAGTCCTAACTGCCTTGCTGCTGCACGATTGCTCTTAAGCCTTTTCAATCTTGGCTGTTAGTTTAAAAGCAGCTGTATAGCTTGCACGTCGCTTTGGCGAATTTGAAACGTACTCTGCTCATGGTGAAGATATACTCCACCGTGCTCTTGCTTATAATAATAATAATAATAATAATAATAATAATAATAATATATAATAAAATACTGGTCTTTCTAACACCTCTCAAGTGCTTTCATGACTGTTTAGCCCCACGCGTGTGCTTGTGAAACTTTTTGATAGTCAGCCCCGAGCATCGAGATAAAAAGTCCGATCAGTAAATAAGAGCAAGAGCGTACCTTCATCTGTTCTTGATTAGAGTTAACTGCCACAGAAACTCGTTATGCTTTCAAACTTTCTGTTTTACGCGTAATTGTTTATTTTCCTATATTATAATCCGGTGGGGATTTATTCTTTTATGAAAAAAAAATATGTGCGTTAAAACGCAAAAATCTACAAGAAACCTAATGAAACTTTAAAGAAAATTCGAAACCTAAGAGAAAAAAACTTTAAAAAATAAAAAATGTAAAACAATCTTCGCTTTTATCTTCAGCTCCTTCGCCCCTACCGTGTATCCAGCTATAAGAAATTTTAATTAAAAAACACAAAAGAAATATGCTAACGGACAACTTGTTCTCCTTAAAGACCAATTTCGTTTCTCGTTTTCACTATATCCGTGTGTGCGCGCGCCATTAGTATCATAAGCTGGCTGTGGGAGTTGGCCGTTGTGTAGCGGGAGCGTAGAGAGTGCGCGTTGCCGTCACCTAAAAGTGAAGACTTATCCTAAAAAAAAAACGTTTATCCTGACTTGTTTTGTGCCTTCAGATTCATTACAAAACTATAAACTCATTCGGAACATACTTTCCGAGAGGTGGGATACGCTTTCACTGTCGGCCATTTTTGCAAAGCGAAAGTGATCAATATGAAGTGAACAGAATGCCACTTTACCACATATTTGTTGGCCTTCATATTTGAAAACTTGCATTCGTATTTTATTGGCAACGGGAAATTCTGATGAAAAGTGAAATATTGTGATATACAGTGGAACCCACTTAACTCGAACTCTGTTAATTCGAAATCCCGCTTAATTCGAAATTTATTTTGAGTCCCAACCCCTAGACAAAGAATTACATGTTTTTTCACCCCGTTTACTGAAAGTGATTTTTATTAAAAACCCGGTTAACTGGAAATAATTTTTTTTCTATAAGCTTCTATTGTATTGGCTCTACACTATATTACATAAAATTGTATAAATAATTGACTCTACTGTATAAATAAAATTCTGCCATAATTCTCTTTTATTACCCTTCAGAATATTTTTATTCATTTAAAATTCCTGAAATCATTCGAAATTGAATTGCCGATAGCCAATGACTGCATGGCAGTTGTCACGTGAAAGCAACTTACGATTTAAAAATTTTAAACCCATTTTAATTGCTCTTCAGAATAACACCATTTTAAAAATTACACTAAAATTACTGTACATGTAATTTTAAAGTTTTCTAGAAACTTTTGTAAAATCAAAACTAGTTTCTCTCAAAAATTTGAGGGACTCTTTCTTTTGTTTGCGTAAGTGTACACTGTACTGTACGGTTGACCTTGCTGCGTGTATAGCAACACCCTAAACACGCATGCGCTGAAGCGATGGGATGCGTTGGGTTTTAACGGTTATTTAACCGCTATTTCACCACAATACACGCACCTGAGACTTGAGACCAGTACATGCGCCTAGAGATACAGTACATGTGCACGTACTTTACATACCGTGACCGTGACTTGAGATGGCATCAACAAAACGAAAATGCAATTCATTAACAATCAAGAAGAAACTAGAGATCTTGGAAACTGCCGAAAAACCTCATGTGAAGAAAAGCGATGTGGCGAAGGATTTCGGCATTCCATTATCCACACTTTCGACAATCCTAAAAAATTCCGACAAAATTAAATCGCTAGCGGAATCATCCACTTGCCGTAATAGGAAAAGAATGAGGACAGTGACTTATGAAGACGTTGAGGAAGCATTGCTGAAATGGGTCCACCAGGTGAGAGCCATGAACATTCCTATTAACGGTGTATTAGTGAAGGAGAAAGCAAATTGTTTTGCGAAGCAGTTAAATCATGAGACTTTTATTTGTTCAAACGGGTGGCTGGATCGGTTCAAACAGCGACACGGACTTGTTTTTCGAACAATCGCGGGCAAAGCAAATTCTGTCAATGACGAAATGGTTGACGAATGGCAGCGAAAAATTCTCCTGGTGCTTGTAGAGGGTTACAAGGCCTGTGATATCTACAACGCCGATGAGACCGGCCTGTTTTTTAAATGCCTTCCCGATAAGACTCTCCACTTCAAAGGTGAAAAATGTTCTGGAGGAAAGTTGAGCAAAGAAAGAATCGCCATCCTCCTGTGATGTAATTTGGATGGTTCCGATTGTCTGAAACCGATTGTGATCGGAAAATTTGGCAAGCCATGATGCTTCAAGAACATTAAAACTCTGCCTTGTGAATACTTTTACAACAAGCGTGCGTGGATGACAAAAGAAATTTTCGAACAATGCTTATCGACATGGAATTTAAAGTTTAAAAAAGAAAACAGGCAAGTTATTCTATTTGTCGACAACTGCACCTCGCATAAAGTAGCAGAGAGGATGTACAGTGGGGTCTCGGCTAACGAACGTAATTCGTTCCAGAACCTTGTTCGCTAACTGAATTGTTCGTTAGCCGAATCGCGTTTTCCCATAAGAAAGTGTGAAAACGATTTTAATTGGTTCCAGAACTTAAAAAATAACCAATAGAAAATAAATTTAATTTAATTTTTAATTTAATTTAATTTTATTTTATTTAACACCTCATTTGAGGTAAAATACAAACATTAAAACAAAACACAAAAATAAAACAAAACACATTTTGTCATAATCAGTCAACTTGGTGATTTTCATAAGAACAAAACAAAATTAACCTAACTAAACTAAGACAACTATGTGTACACTAACAATAAACCAACAACGAAAATTTAAAAAGGATAGCGGCTTAAAAATTCTTTTTTTAAATCCTTTTTAAAATGCTTAATTAAAAAAAAACAAAAATAATTTAAGACATTTTTAATTTACCGCTTTATGTTCACATGAAAACATCAACACGTGACGTCTTCATCTAAACATCCGTTGTATCACTGCAGAACACGTGGAACTCTCAGCTGTCGAAACGGAAGTAATAAATGTGCACCTGTTATTCAATCTTAGCGCGCGCGTACTTGTTTTTTTATTTTTTATTTTGCTCCCTACTTCCGTTCGTTAGCCGAATTGCGTTCGTTAGCCGATACCGGAAACGTACGAATGCCCTGTTCGTTAATTGGATTGTTCGTTAGCAGGGGTGTTCGTTAGTCGAGACCCCACTGTATAGCAATTTGACAGAAAGTTTTTCCCGCCAAATGCTACATCTTGCTTGCAACCGCTCGATCAAGGCATAATTGAGGTCCTTAAAACATATTACAGAAAGAATTTAGTATGCGAGATATTGCAGTCTATTGATGACAACAAGCAATTACCCGATCCGAATGTTTTAGATGCCATAAACAACATTATCAGTGCCTGGAGATTAATTTCAAAGAAAACGATTGAAAATTGCTTCCGTAAAGCCGGTTTTGTTGTCAGTTACGTGTATAACGCAGAGGAAAACACTGATCCTGATTTTGATGGTTTTGATGAATGGGAGATCATTCGAAGCAAGGAGGCTTACAGGCAGCTTTTGTCTGACGTTCAGTTCGACGAATTTGTCGCTGTGGATGATGATATTATTACTGAAGAATTTCTTTCTGACGAAGCGATCGTAAATGATGTCACGGGGAATCAAGATGGCGACTCTGATGGCGATGACCAAGACGATTCTACAGAAGAAATGGTTGCACCTACCGCGAAAGCACTGCGTGAATCGTTAGAAATTTTGAAAAGACATTTGATGTGCCAAAGCGAAACACCTGATGAAATGTTTAACATTTATTACCGTTTTCACAATCATGTGAATAAAAATATTGCAAACATGTCTAAACAGACAACACTTTCGAAATATTATAAAAAGCTTTAATAAGGTAAGAATAAAATAAAATATCTTTATAATATATAGCGTTGTTTATTTCATAAGTACTCTGTTAATTTCTCATTGCATGAATTTCTATAAAAAAAATTAAAGTTTTGACAAGATTGGATAACTCAAAACTCGGATAATTCGAAGAAAATTCTTGGTCCCCTCAATTTCGAGTTATCAGAGTTTTACTGTATAATGAACTATACATTGTAAATACAGGGTACTTAAAGTTCTGTGATGTATATTATACACTAATTTCGTTTGAAGTTCATTATGCAACTTTTCATTTGAATTTCCGGCTCGATCTAACGCTGTCACGAAATCGTGGCTCCCGAAGACAGCGTTCGATCGGATCCGCACTATACTGAATTTTCGAATTGCAGCACATAAAAGCCATCTATCCGTTGTCAAATGATATAGTTCTATCTGTTTGGAATTATTTTTTAAAAGAGACGCTCATTCCTGATATCCTTATAATCAATTCAAATAGAATGAAGAAAAATGATAAATAAATTATTCAGCTCCGCTCTTCATAAACCCCTGGCTCAGCTGACTTCTCTATCTAGATTATCCTTCATCTATTTCGCTCTCATTGAGCAAAATTTTGAAAAGAAGACAAAAATAAATTCTTTTGTATGCCATTTTTGATCAAATACATGTAATAAAAATTAATACTCTAAAAGGGTTGAAGTTGTAATTTTAATTATTTTATCAGATTACACACTCCTCATCCATCATTCCTGCTTACACTAGGCATGGTAGGCGGCGAGCTAAGTATTCATGACTTTGAGGCTACATGCAGCACCAACTATCGGCCGCCGTAGCTGATATTCGGCAGTCTTCGGAAAATGACATTAAAAATCCAATTTTAACATATTTAACCGTTAATTTTAGGGAAACGAATTATTGCATAAAATATATTAAGACAAACTGCATCTAATGACACCATAAAATCAACAAGTGAAAATACCGTGTCACTTGACCTTTAAATGTTGAGAAGTAGATTGATGTTCATCATTCAAAATGTATGAAATGAATTTTGCAAATACATGACTGTTTTGCTGTGAAAAATTTACTGAATTACTTTTTGAGTTCCCTTTTTTAGATTAATAAATGTTGACAGCTTCTAAATCGGAGTATTCCTGGAATAGGTATATTTCCTTGGATTGATTGTAGCATCTTCTATTTTATAGAGTAGATGGTCTTCTAACAATAAATGATCGGCATAATTTGATTTTCTGTTTTTTACAACAGGAAGCAGCATGTTCATTAATCTGGTTGCTATTCAGTGATTTGTCGTTCCATTATAATACACGTTACAAATTTTGCAGTTAAGACTTTATATGCTACTTAAGTCAAAAGCTTTCTGGGGTGGGAGGGTGAGATAACTGTGGAATAAACAGCAACATGAAGAAACTGTGTGAAAGGAAACACTGAGATGGGTTGAGGAAAATAGTGTATTAGTGGGTAAAAAGTACATGTATTACTGGTAAAAGTGAAAAAAATCATTTTACTGGTAACAGTGGAGGTGGTGGGATCTGTTGCATTGTGATATCTAATTAAAATTCCATTATAAATTTGTTATATTTATTTTTTTCCTTTTTGCTTTCTCACGTATTTGTTGGTCACATTGAGACAGGGCGAACGATCTTAGATACATCTGACCGGAAAAAGGTATGTATTTTGTTTCCTTCCTAGTGTGGAATGCTGTTGCTAAGCACAGCATCTCCGACAGTCATTCCCTTATTTGGAAATTGTAGATGAGACGTCACACGGTCCAGCGACTGGAAACAATGGTCGAGTGAGATCTCAAACTAGATAAATGACTTTAAAGGGCAAATGACACCAAACCGGAAGTTGATTTTATATAGTTTTGAATAACTTCCTGATACTAAATATCAATTTTATTATTTTTTTTACTTTCATTTTGAATAAAGAAATCATAATTTAAAGGCCACTTCCGGTAACATAAATTCATTTTGAATTTTACCAAAAACTCCCGCAATAGCGTTGCTTATAACGTCACGTTTGGTAGCCGAGACCGACGAGATTTACAGGCCGTGGCGCGATTCATAAGCCAGAGGCTTGATGAGATTTACAGGGCCTATTAATCTCACCAACGCAGGCAGGAAGGTATCCTGTGCAGCTTCAGAGGGCAAACTAATGTTTTAGTAGCGGAATCCATGACAGGCAACGCAACGAAAACGAGGGTCAGCTAGTAAATGGCTTTGGTAATAGAGGCAAGGACAGTGTGGAGAATGACATCGCATGTGGCACGTAGTTCGCAGTAATCTGCAACTTCAACGCTGAGATCCCGAGGATTCATCAATCACACTCGGATCGGCAATTACATCAAAAACAGTGGCTGAAGCAAGGTGATAATATAAGTGTGTAAGTGCCATTCTAATCAAGGCTTATGAGAATGGTCAACTACACAGTGTTTCTTGCAATTCCTGTTTAAATTCAAACTTTTTTTTGCAGTATACTTTCTCATGTGAGTATGATCAGCATGAGCCTTAATTATTAAGTATGACTCAAGAACCTGCTTTAAATTAAGGAATTTTGGGTGAACGCTCAAACTAAATTCCATTTTATCCACTATCTTTAATATTTAATTTACTCCTAATCGCTGACCTGTAGTCGATATATCATATGTAGTTTTCTTGGCATAATAAAGCATTGTTTATTATAAATAACTTGTTTACTCGTTATTAGTGACTGCTCTCCTAATTTAATAAATCTCATTAGGTGCCATTGTTAATTATGTGATATACGTTTAGAACTTGGGTAGAACACAATGTAAAATATTTATCATTATACAATCGGAATGATATATGGGCTGCTGTGCTCACCACACTCCACCTCTTGTGATATATATATGGCAAATTTTAAGTAAATGTCCCGGGGATGTTATTCAGTCACAGTACAGCCTTCACTCCCTCATGCTACACTGCTACCATGACAAATTGACACGGTTGAAGCCACCGTCACTGATGCAGTGCCCAGCCTTCACTTAGCAATGCACGAATACAATTACAGCATATTAGGTAAGTGATTATTGAAAGGGCATAGCATTGCAGTAGGTAAGGTAATGGGTGATCTGGAGTTTATGGTTACGGTTGGCGCAATTTATGGGGAGTTTTAGCAGATGGTCTATCATGAAGCGGAAAGCAGCTAATTTTTGTGAAGGGGGATGGGAAAAATTAGTTAATAGTAGGTTACGGTAAATCCTATAGAGGAAGTGTGATTATTGGAGGGGTCTCTGGATATGAAGGAAGGGGATGGAATTATTGGATTTGGTTTCAGGGGTAAATTGGATGGCTAGGTTAAGGAATTGAATAGGATAAGGAGGTAGTTAGGATTGTTGGTGCAGTAGTCATAGATAATGACAATGTTGTCAACATTGTGATGGTAGGTAATAATGCGTTTATTGAAGACAGGCAGGACATGAGGATATTCAAAATTTGTAGGAAGCACTTTGGAGAGAGGAAAATACTTAGAAAGAAACCCATTTCGAGACTGTAAGGTTGTAGATAAAGAGAATTGTTAAGAAAATATTTTGTATGACATTTTGTATGGAAAGAAAATCAATGGTGTCAGGTTTTGGCATTGGTGAAGAGAATAGGTGTTCAAGGATATGAAGGGTACGCTAGACAGGGATGTTAGTACAGTCGACTCTCATTATAACAAAGTTCACTGGAATCCATATAAAGTTTGTTATAACTGATATTGTGTTATATGTGAAATTCAATTTTTTAATGTAAGAAAATACATTTTCCACCTTTGAATTCGTATAACTTGATTGGAATTTGAATTACTGTGACTAAACGCTGATGGAACATCAGTAATCAAACACAATCGAACAAATTCTATTGTAGATTTTACCGTAGAAAATCTGTCTTTTCAACTGATTGAGATGCTCAGTCATTATACAAAAAACAGTTTAAATGTCTTTAAACTGTTTGATATAAATCAAAGATCAAATGAATATTTTACTGTTAATTGGTAGACGAAGCATACACCTGTGTGGTAGTTGCTTCTGGCAGGCAAAAAACTTCTGGAACAGCCATTCTCTAGCCTGTAGCTGGAACGTGAGAAAAACCAATTTGAAACATCAGAAATAGCAGTTACCAAAAAAATTGCAAATGCAAGAACTATCATGGAGAGAGCAAAAAATTTCCACATTATACAGGGTTATTCAAAATGAACGATGCAGAGAGAAAATGTAACAGTGACCAGTATAATCAAGATATTTAAAAAGACTGATATTAAATGAAAGGTAAACTCTCCAACTTTCATTTGGCAATGTTGAAAAACCTGCCAGTTCATAAACTCTCACTAGAGGCGTGTTTCAACCACCTAGCTCAACATGCTTCACAGTGGTTGTTGGGGCTACCAATATGCAACTGGTGCTGTGGCCTCCCGGATCACCCGACCTATTGGCCTGAGATTTCTTTCTGTGAGGCTATGTGAAGGATGGCATCTTTGTACCTCATTACCGCATGACTTACAGAAGATTTAAAGTAGCGAATTTCCCAGGTGATCGATGCAATTGGTGAAGGGGTGCTGGCATGAGTGTGAAAAGAATTTGAATATCATTTAGATGTCGTATCACAAAGGGCTCCCTTATCGAGAGAAAGTTTGCTGTTTTCTAATAAGTTTAGATGAACCTTTGTAAACCTGTATAAAAATAAAATAAACTAAATAAATTTATTTATTTATTTATTTATTTATTTATTTATTTATTCAGTTAGCAGTAAAATATAAAAATGCCACATCTGGACCTGTATGGTTAGAGACCAACGGGTTAGGTCCTGTGTGGGCAAATGCAAAATACAAAAATAGTAACATAGTATTATGAGTTAGTAGAAATAGTAAACCAAATTAGTTAATTTAAGTTAGAGTTGGGACGACCTAAATAAAATTATAAATTAAAATTTAGCAGATCAGGAGTGGTATGGTACTTAAGACTAAGTACAAACTTAAGTTTTGGTGCAAACGGAATGTTATTTTATCCTTTTGCATCACATGCATTTATTTGGCTTCTATGGCTAGCTTGTCATTGTTTATGATTTCTTTTCCCCGTAATTATTTTGTAATTTCTTGAGATAGCTTTGGTATTGTTGAAAGATTGCTCGACCCGACATTGTCTGTGTGCACGGGTAATGCACCCAGTGATTGCTGGGTGAAGTTAGATGAAGGGACTTTTGTTCTAAAAGCATCACTCTCTTCCAGCTAGTGGCATGAAATAGTTCAGCAGTTTTGGTCCTTCAGCTCAGCCAGCATTCCTGTTCGATGGGACTTAGCTGTTTTTAATGTTTTGCCTTGGATTTTGTCCTGTGTCGTCCAGGAACAGCGTGTTGAAGCCTAATTTGAAGCCGACTGTTCAATCAGCAGTCTTGTTATCGGACGACGCTTAAGTATTAGATTTTCATGAACTGTAGTAAAGTTGATTTGCTTCTCTGGTGTTACTAATTTATTTGTTGGTATGTTATGTAAAAGAGCTGTTTGCTTTTTATTTCTTTTTAAAGAAAAAGATTTGTGGAGTATTTGATATTTTTAATAGCATTCTGTCTTATGCTTTGATTTCTCATTCAGGGATCAATTTTTTCTTGGTGTCTTGATGTCATGTCCGCTGCCTTGTTGGACGATTGTCATCTGTCTATCACAGTTTTTGTCTTGGTTCTGGAAGACACTGCCTTAGTATCTACTTTCCGTGGTGCTTTTGCACCTTTGCAAGAGGCTTAAGCCCCTTTTGAGTAATGTTAGTTTCTTCAATTTATTTTTTGAACTAATGGTTCTTGATAGAGTGGCTTATGTCACGGAATTGATTATTGTGTTAATATGGAATGGGCTTAGGTCCTGTAAGTATCCGTATTGTAGCATTAAGAGGTTTTATACAGCCCCGATTGGGTTCTATTTTGTTAAACAGTTTTTTTTTGTGGTTATAAAACCAATATGGGTTGGCAGAGAAATGGCCATAACCCTTCTCATACATTGCTGAAAACATTTAAAGGAACACTTCTATTAAGCAGTGTGCAGAAGCAACTACAAATAATATGGACAAAATCGCTGTATGTGATCATTAAAAGATGGTTTATTTAACAATAGAATGCATTATTGAAACAACTGGTGAAGAAACATAAAGAAAAAACAGGAAACTGCAGGACCCCTGCCTAAAACAAAGTGAAATGTCCTTTGGACGTTGTGAGGAGAATGCCCCGTTTCTTCCAGGGATCAGTTTTTGCACCACTCAGTAATGTGTATGCCTACCATGGGTTGCAGTAACCTCCATGCACCTTCGAGGCATGCTCCGTATCCGTGGACGGATGTGATCTTGGGGAAGCTGGTCCCATTCCTCAGTAAGTGCCTGGATGAGCTGTTGCAGTGTTTCTGGAGCTGAAGGGCGGTGTCGAATTCGCCTGTCAAGCATGTCCCAAAGATGTTCAAGGGGATTTAGGTCTGGACTCATTGCAAGCCATTTCATGGTCTGAATGCCATGCATCTGTAGGAAGTCTTGAGTGACAGCTGCAGTGTGTGGACGAGCATTATCCTGCATCAGAAGGAATCCAGGCCCCATGCCATGTACAGCAACAATCACATGTTCTTCCAGAATGTCACGAATGTAAACGTCAGCGGTCATTCGCCCTTGGACGACCAAAAGATCCGTTCGATGGTCTATTGAGATGCCAGCCCAAACCATAATGGAACAACCCATTCGGTCAGTCTCACAAACTGTTGTGTCGATGTTTCGCTCACCACGTCGTCTCTAGACACCTAGACGGCCATCACAGCGGGTCAGGTGGAATCTTGACTAGTCTGTGAAGAGAACAGAATGCCAGTGGCGAAGCTGCCAGGTGACATGTTGTGCAAACTCTAGTCGTGCCTGTATGTGCTGACGGGTTAGCCTAGGCACTCGATTTGGTCGTCTGGCTCTCAAGCCAACTTCACGTAATCTGTTCTGGATTGTTTGATCTGAAACAGCTACCCCAGTTGACATCTGCAGGTCATTTCTCAGGTCTCTGGCCGTTGAGGTTCTTCGGCGCAGGGCACAAATCCGCACATAACGATGATTGGCGGTTGTTGAGCGTCGGCGACCTTGCCCAGTCGCCTGGAATCATGTCCACAGTTGGAAAATGACGGAAGAGGACACATTGAGGGCATTTGCCACAGTCCGAAATGATTGACCCGTTTGGAGCAATGTTACGGCTCTCGCAGCTTCTACTGCTTCAAGATGCCTTCGTGGCATGTCAGAGCACTAACAACAACGTTCCAGCAATGCCTGCACCTTCTAATGTTCGGCCATTATCTCCAAGCAAAGAGTGTACTGGCATGTAACCACTTTGTTTTCCGGGGGGTTATATTACTATGCAAATTTCTCAGAACATCTGACAGCAAAATGTGTTGGCTTCAACCATTTCCTATGAGGGAGATAGCAGGTTTCATGTTGCAGAAGATGAAATTGCTAAAAAGTATTATTTACGCTCTCTGTAAGGGATTCTACAAGTGTTCCTTTAATTGTTTGAGCAGTGTATTCACTTTTCTTTTTTGATTACCAAGTAATCTTCTGAACCCTTGATAGGTTATCCTGAAAAATTTATCTTGTGTGTCCTTTCCCTGATTGTAAAGTGGTAGTCATTTTATGAACTACTCTTCACCACAATGTAGGACAATTATTAAATTGACAGACTTTATATTTTAGTAAAATAATTGTTGTTCATTTTATGGTGAATTTGGGAAGGTTCCCCTAGTTTTGATTACAAATTGAAGGATTGATGTTAGGAGTAGTTCGTCCTAAGTTTATGACTCGTGTCCTGTAATCATAACATGTGAAATATAAATATATAAATTGTTACAGAGTATGTGTTTGTTTATTTATTTTTTTTGTTCACTTTTGGGTGAATAGGATTGGAAATAAAATATGTGCCTGGAGCAGCACTTGTAAATTTCATATTATCCATAATGATATGTTGTTTTCTTTTATAGTGTATTCATAATAAACTTCCTTTAGATTATTTTCCTTTTGGTTACTCTTTTGTCTGGGGACGATGCCATTCCTATCTTGAGAAACTGTAGACGTTTCTTTCCAATTAAATCGAACCTGGATAAACTAATTTGATTTAGGGTTATTGCAGAACAATGCTTAAATGGGAATATTTAACATGACGCTAGTTTGGGTGTTTGATGATGATCATTCCCTTTTACCCCTTACAAAGTCAAGGTTGAACTACCGTTACAGAGATATAATGATAGATATAAAACTGACGATAAATTACAAAATATCAAATCTTTGAAAAATGTAGCTGTACAATTAGTTGGACACTACATACTGAGTAGCAGCTTTCAGCAAAGTCTAAATGTACTCTTAATTTTAGTGTTTCCAAAAATAAGGATAGTGGCACAAACTCTGTATATGGTTCTATTCGCCTCTTGCAAGTTCGATCAAAGCACCACCTAGTGTGAATGTGAGTAAACTATTTGTGGCCACGTTGTGCTTCTCTTCTGTGGGCGCTCGCAAATTTATCTCAATTTGAATGATTTTATTTTGTGTATAAATTTGCTGAATCGACTCAAAATATGCCCTGCGTGATATACTGCTTAGTAGAATGTTGAAATTCATATTATAGGTACCCAGAAGAAACCAAATATTATTTATTTCCATCTGAAAACAGGTTTCGTCAGCAAAGACAGCTATGGACAAAGCAATTAATAGAAAGAAGTATTTCGGGTCTTGTGAAATTAACATTAACACACCAAAAATCGTATTTAATAAGAAAATTCATTTTCTTTTCACTCAACTCCCAGTCTCAAGGCCACAAATAGTTTGAGAAACTTCACGATGGTGGTGCCCGTGCAGTTTGCAAGATGCGAATAGAATATAGAATCATAATAATATAAACTTAATAATAAAGATGCAGCATCAAATATACGTACATGTACTGAAGAGTACATAGTTTTTTAATTTTTTCCTGAATAAATTATAGGGAACAGTTTGTCGAATTTCTTTTGATAAATTGGCCCAGCTTCTTATATGAGGTATACAGTTATTCCAATAGTTGTGTTTAGCGAAGGGCAAAGCTGTTTCCTCAGCATTCCAGGTCGAGCAGTAATGTCTATCTTGAAGTAGTTGTATTTTGAAAGGAGTTGAAATAGTTAACAAGGAATTAGTTGTTTTATAAATAAAAGAACAGGATTGTATTTGGTTGATTTGATATATGGTAGGAATATATAGGGTGTCCAAAAAGTCTGGTAACATGGCAGATATCTCAAAGCTGCCAGATAGGTGAGATCTGATGAGTGTGGTTTATAGGTAATGGGGGGGGGGGGATTCATTGCCGCATTCAAATTTGAGTTTGACCTCCAAATTTATGGTCATCCATTTGCTAACTCGAAAACTATTAAATATAGGGAATAATTTCCAATTGCTACCTGTAGAGCAACAATTTTTAATCACACCCTTTCTCTTGAAAGATTTTGATAAAATGGGCGAGATAGAATTACTCAAGGTCAGGTTGGGCTGGCCAGGTTGGCTGAGGTTTGAATTACAGTGAAGCCAACTTCACAGTTCACTCCTTTTGCTTAAACAACCTCTTCCCCCAAAGGTATGTGCAACAAGGTCTCGCCAGGCGCAGGTCCCAGTCACGTGATCTGGCGTCATTGCCACTGTTAGATAGTAGACACTTTGCGTGGTGCGTGTTAGGACCTAATTATTTATTAGAGAAGGAAAACTAAACCAGTTTCGAATTTCAAATTTATGTTCAATATGAATAAAATAGTACAAGAATTAAATAAAAAAAAAATTAAATATATTCCGCTAGCAATCATACATAAAAAAAAAGAAAAAATGAATAATGAAAACATCCCCTTTAAATATTTCAATTAGTAACTTTCTTTAATTTTTTTTTTCTTTTTCTTTTTATTCACATCCGACAGCTTTTTATTTAACTCTTTAAATCGGTTCTATTTACAGTCAATTCTCGTTAATACGAAATCGTGGGGACCAAGAAATTTTTTCGTATTATTCGTATTTCGTATAAACCAACAATACTAAAAGTGTTATGAAATAAGCACGGAAATAGAATACTTTAAGTTAGAAATAATTTTTATTCATCTCTCCTAAAAAAATCTGTAATAACAGTTTGTTTTCGCGCTAAAACGATTTTTTTTATTGTTGAAATAAATAACGGGCAAATTTTTTACGTTTTTAAAACAGCGTGGCCTGGCGAATTTGCCAATAACTATCGGCTTTTTCTTGTCAGTGCCATCCATATTTGTACATAATAATACTGACAACCGTTCTTTGCTACTTTTCCCTATGAAAGATACCGTAAAAAAACATTAGATACATGTACAAAATTATCGGTAAAAAATACAATAAAGTTTAAATGACGCATGCATACCTCCATGACACTTTTCACCTTTTAAATGATAGGATTTCTCGGGCAGAAGATTATAAAATAGGGCGGTTTCGTCAGCGTTGTAACTTCAGATCTAATGAAAGATCCTTTCGTTTCCTTTTGCACGAAGCTGACATTGAATAAAATTCCTGACTGTAGATAACTGCGTTGTAGCGATGAGAAAATTGATTTTGAAACAATACCGATATTGCACTTGTTTAAATAAAGATTTGAGCACCATGTGACAGGATTTCAGATCTGAATAGCTGAACCAATCAGATTTCGCGAATCAGATTTCCCGTTAGTTTGAAAGCACGTGATTCGTTAGTTTGAAAAATTCGACTAAATAACCGATGTTTTTTTTATCGAATAATCGACTGATTGAAAATATCGATTGATTAAAAAAATCGAGTATTCATTTATTCGAATACTGTAATTCAGAAGCAATCACATATGAAATGACTTTGAAAATTATTTTTATTAAATTTACACTTCGAAATCTGAAATTTTATCATTAAAATTGTTCCTAAAAGGACTATTTTTCAATAAAATTATGAAATTTTCCTTCGTATAAACCGTATTTTAATAAAAATATGTTCGTATAAAGCAGAGAATTTTACATAGTAATTGCTTTTTGGGGACGGGCCACACAATGTTTTCTTATTAACCGGAATTTCGTATTACCCAGTTTCGTATTAACGAGAATTGACTGTATCTCTAATATAGGTTCTAAATCGAATTTATTTTTTAACAATTACAATAGGAATTTTTTCAATACTTGGCAATGAAGTATAAGCAAGATTACTAATAATAGAAATAATATTTTCATCTTTCTTAATCCCCTTGCCATGAAAATTTTCAAATATAACATTGCATTTCTTTAATGAAGTGAGTAATTCATCTGATGGATATATAAAATAACCTTTAAAAAAGCTAGTGAATGGTTTTCTCAGTTGCAGTGACGTCATGCGCAAACTCGGATGAGTTTTAGAAAAGTTTCGGCGAGACCTTATATACACAGATCTTGCTCTTCCCTACAAAAGCAGTTTAATTCGGCGTATACGTATTTCGGTCTCTTTAAGACCATTATTCAATGCAGTACAAGAAAACAAGATAATTACAGGCTTATTTATATGCTAAGAAAGTATGTGAAACCTTTTAATCTTCGAAACCAACCAATCAACAAACGAGTTGAATGGTTAATTAGAAAATTAAGAGGAAAACGTTTACAACAAAAGAAGTTGAACCAATGAAAAACGAAAACTATAAAATCCAATCAAAAATGGTAAAGAACCATAAAGCAGAAAATTATCAAACAAAATTTGAAGAAAGTTACGAAATACTAACTCCATCAAAACAATATACAGAAAAAAGGAAGAAATTACCAATTATGGAATTGTTTTAATAAAACAGAATCGTCATTTAACAACTGTCCCGGATCCAAAAGAATAGAATTTCTATTTCTTACAACATTGGCCTCACGAAGAACCTCCAAGCCGTCCTTAAAAA
This sequence comes from Rhysida immarginata, assembly GCA_023313115.1. NCBI lineage: Eukaryota > Metazoa > Arthropoda > Chilopoda > Scolopendromorpha > Scolopendridae > Rhysida > Rhysida immarginata. Next base: position 488,597 of record JAHWFO010019727.1, on the reverse strand, counting down.
TTCTCAGTTCGCTATGTCTTATAAAAGTCTCAATACCTTAAGGGGTTTTTTGGGTAACCCTAAAGATATAACCCCCCCCCCCCCTTTATTACAGTCTGGCATATATGAAATTAAATGCAGCCAGTGTCCTAAGGTTTACCGAGGCACGACTTGCTGCAACATACTGACCAGTTTTAAGGAACACACAGCCCACGCCAAGTTCGGCTGTCTTGAAACATCTTCTGTCGCCAAATACATGTTGGACACGGGCCATGATGTTTTGAAGCAAGATTGCCACCTGTTTCTACCAGTTAAGAACAGACTTTGGTTGGAGGCCTACAAGACATTGGAGATAGGCAAGAAAAATCCGGGACAGTTGTTAAATGGCGATTCCGATCCCCTGGGCGATTCTGTTTTTATAAACATTTTCCATAATTTGTAATTTCTTCCTTTTTTCTGTATTTTGTTTCAATGGAGTTAGTATTTTGTAACGTTTTTCAAATTTTGTTTAATAATCTTTTGCTTTTTGGTTCTTTACCACTTTTGATTGATTTGTATCGTTTTCGTTTTTCATTGGTTCAACTTCTTCTGTTGTAAATGTTTTCCTCTTAATTTTCTAATTGGCTGTTCAACTAGTTTGTTGAGTGGTTGGTTTCGAAGATTAATAGGTTACACATATTTTCTTAGCATATAAATAAACCTGTAATTATCTTGTTTTCTTGTATTGTTTTGAATAATGGTCTTAAAGAGACCGAAATACGTATACGTGTATTAAACTGCTTTTGTGGACAAGAGGTTGTTTCTTTACTTACGACATAGCGGCTGAAAATATTGCGATACAGATTGTGACTTATGCAATTTTAAAAGCATTTGTAAGAACCACTTTTGCAATTTTATAATGAGAGTTAAATTGTAAGAAGTAGTCGTTCCCCAAAATATACAGCCATAACATAAGGAGGAGTGTATCCAGGCATAATAAAGGAATAGAAGAATATTATGTGGGAGATAGTGTAATCTTGACATTAATCCTTGCTTTTTATTGAGTTTAGTTAAAAGGAACTCTATATGTAAATCACATGATAAATTGTTAGAGAGTAACAACCCTAAATATTTGAAAGAATTGGTGATTGTAATTAGGTGGGTGTCGTAGTACACATGAGGAGATAGTGGAATGTTACACTCACTGCGTTGGCAGAAGAACATTAATTTTGTTTTATCTATATTGACTAATAGGTGATTCGTATCGTTCCAGTGCTTAAATCCGAATAAAGTCTTATTAAGGTTTAAGAGAAGCTGGGTTATGTTAGTGTTTGATAATAATAAAGTAACATCGTCAGCATAGAAAATAGAATTAATAGAAGGAAAATTAAAGGAGATCTTGTTAATAGATTGAATAAGAGAGGAGAGAGTATCGGGCCTTGAGGAACACCTTGATTTCTGATGATTATCACGGAAGATAGCCCAGAATGGACTAAATAATGTTACCTGTTGGTAAGCAAATTGCTAAGCCAAATTAAAGGCGGGCCATGTATATTGTAGAAGGTCGATAACTTGTATAAGAGTAAAGAGATAGGGATGTTATCAAATGCTTTGGAGTAATCAATGAAAACGGCACCGACAAATTTGTTGATAGTCATCTCAGAGGTAACAAACTCGGTGAGCTCGAAGCAAGCTGTTTCTGTGATCCGGTTTGGGACGAAACCATGTTGCTGAAGACTAACAAGATTATAGGAGAAAATGAAGTTGGAAAGACGAATATAAAATAATTTCTCACAAATTTTTCCAGCTATTGTAAGTGATGAAATTGGTTGATAATTTGAGTAAAATTTTGAGTCACCTTTCTTAATGATCGGAGTGATTCTACTTACAAGGGAACCCCACGAAGTTAATGGAAGGCACTTTTTTTTGTGCATAAGCACACCGTGGAAGCGGTAGTGTTGTGCGGCAGTGGAGCGCTCCAGAAGTGCAAAGTTCAACAAACATGGCAATAAGAGGGGGAAGCAAAATCGTTAGCAGCGGTCACCAAAGAATTGCAGTTAGAGCACTGTTATTAAGCATAAAACCTTAATTTTGCAGTACAATTATTCATTTTGAAATAATTTATAAGATGAGGTGAGCATCCATGAATACTATTTTCATTTAAAATTATAAAGCACCGCGATACATACCCCCTCACCAACGCAATGTATTACTTGATGTTGCACATGAAGTCAGTCCTGTGACGGAAAATTTATGAAGATTACCGAATTACTTAATAAAATGAAATAATAAATTAAGGAGATGGTTATTAATTACTATATACATTTTTTACTTGAAGGCAATTAGCTAATTGTAATAATCTATTTTTAAAAACTAAGTTTGTTTAGAAACTTGAGAATCCATTCAATTGTTGTCTGCTGTCTAAATCCATTGATTCATGTGAAGTGGATTCATGCTTATTGCTGAGTAGTTGAAAAAAGAAGTTCTGTTAAGCACATTAATACACACAAACCGCTTAAACAGTGGAGTCCTTGTATTTCTGTGTGTGCTCCCACAGAAATTTTTTTTTTTCGTTTTCGCGGTTTATTTTGAAAGAAACAAAATTTTGCACTTTATTTTGCAAGCATCTATAGTAGCTACATATGAGTAATATATTTCAATTTGGTGAAAATCTGTGACATACATGTTCGAGGGATTCCCTTGTTAGTTTAAGAATGGATGGAAATACAGGAGAGTTTAATAAAGAGTTGAATAAATAAGAAATGGGAAAAGAAATAGAATGTTATACAGAATTACTATATCTGAACGAAATCCAGGTGGATCCGGTGTTGGGGAAGACTTATGATGTGTGATTATTTCTAAGACTTCATCAGGCGATATCAGAACATTAAAAGGGTAATGTAAGTTTAAAGGAGACGGAGGGCGTGAGTTAACATAGAGCAGTTAATTTGATCAGTTTGCTGAAAGGGGGAAGGAGAAGAATTAGAACCTTTAAGTCACTTATTTAGAACTTGCCATTTATCCTTGCTAGAATTAACTGATTGAATAAAGTGTCGTAATATCGTCGTTTGGAATTATTAATAAGATTTTTTGTGATGAGTCCCCCCTCCCACCTTTTTTTTACCACTACTATGTTGCTCAAATATTGACTAGGGGCACTTGTCAGGGGTTCGGGGCAGATAGTCGAGATTGGGCAAATGACGCTGGGCTATCATGTTAATTAAAAAAAAAAAGAAAACCCTTTAATATTCCTATTTAATAAGAGAACTACAAATAGTAACAACTATATGACTGGTTCATATAGTTCAACATATGTACTTTACAATGCTGGAGGGACCCCTCTTACCCAGCAAAACAAAAAAAAATAACAACTCTTTAAGTGCGCACTAACTTTACAATACACACGTGTTTCTTACAATCCGCATCAGGCACAACATCGAGATTAAATTCAAATTACCATATTACTGGGTGCAGCCCAAAACACCAACCAGAATATAGTGCCGTGCCTCAAAACACACGTCACGGCACATCTGTCCATTCCTTTTGTGATTAAAGAAGGGGGAATCACGGTAGCCCTCCTTAGGTAATTGCCTCCGACTAGCAGCAATGCACACGCTTTTGGCCACCGAGAGTCAAATGGGAATTACCCACGTCCTCGGCTGCTTATCTGCAGCACTCAGGCACCGATGCCACCACCACAGTCGACTCCTTCACCTTTTGTGTGCACCCACGACTCAATGAGTTGTTGGCCTATATTCCGGGGCATACCCGAAAAAATAATGATTCAAAACTCTATACATTAAATTAGAATTTAACATCATGAAAATGTTCACACTACTCTTTAATAAACAGTTCGTGACATAAGCAGGGCAGAGCTCACACGTGCAGTGGAATTGGGGCAGCAGCGAAAGCAGTCTACGTAGGGGAAATCGGCCACCAACTGACTCTCAGCATATATGCTACATGAGATAGTTCAGTCTCTTCAAGCAGATCCCATGGCGGAGAACAAATAAAAAAAACAAACTGACTCGCCCAGATCTCATCAATTATGGCAGCCATACAAACTTTATCAGGGCGGAAAAAAAACTTTGCTGGACCCACACATACGTTCGTCGACTCCTCTCAACCTCGTTCGCCGAGGATGGAAAACGTCCGCAGGTCCCGGAGACACAAAGTTAGCAAAAGTACATATTTTTACACGAAGTAGATTAAAATTCCAACAAACTCTTTTAAAAACATTTACTAAAAGATTAAAACTTTAACAACGAACAACGCGCTGATTACACCACATTAGGGCTAACCAGTCGAACATGAACGAGAGACAGCTCGACATATGCCACTTCGGATGCCGACAGCGAAACATCAACAACAAGATTAATTCTGTATCATAATTTTATCCCGTTGCCAGAACAATACATAAGAAACCAAGAGAAAGATGTAACAATACCAAGTTGGGAGATGACGTTATCTTCTCAGAAATCCTCCTGAGAAGACAAAGCCATCTCCTCAACAATTGCCAACGCTGTCGCATTGCTATAATATGACAACGTTCGCTAAAGTAACATTATTAATAATAGACAAGCATAACTTTAAACAACAATTACCTCAATTAAGTAACTACAAGGAAAATAATGTAAACACTAATGATTGATTTAAGCATTTACTTAGTAAAAAAAACAAAAAAAAAAACAAAACAAACTTAGACACAGAAATGATATTCAGAAAATAATTAATAACTTGTTTTCGTTGGACACATGTGACAGCCAACTGACATGACATATCACATTTTAATTATATAGTAGAATCGGTTGGTCGTTACGTTCGGTGCCGAACGTCGTGACTCATTCATGATCGAGTTTTCTTGAGGCAACTCTATTATGCAGTAGGGGCCTCTCTCCTTTCTGCGTTGCCAATCTTATCACACTGGCTAAGTTAACGACTGCTATGACGTGGTAGTAACAAGCGGGACCGACTGCTTAACATGCCCTCCGAAGCACGTGGGGTAAGATCTCGCGTCACTAATGGAATGCATTTTAAAAATTCATGCAAGAGAAGGAGAGGGATTTCGACGTAGTTTGAAATAAATAAAATTTTTCTTCTTTAATAAAGACAGAATGTAAGATGTTACTCAAGGTTTACGAATTGAGATAGCCTGTGCGGGCTTCTTAAGTGAGTATAAGGTGAAGTACAAGGCATGTCCGGAAAGTAATTACCGCTTTGGGGGAAAAAAAAAAACAAAAAAATTTCTTTCAAAACAAAATTTATTTTTACACAAAAGAGCATTTCTTAAACTATTTTTCTACATAGTTATCACCGTTGTTCAGACATTTGTTGCAGCCGGAAACCAACTTTTTTATGCCCTCTTCATAGAAAGATGCTGCCAGTAAAGGCAGCCACTGCTGAAAGCGATTTGTGACTTCATGCAAAACAGTTTTTGAAATTTGTGGAAACTCATTACAAAGCATTCTTATTGTGAACCGTCTGTTTTCACAAATTTTTACATTCACTTTTTCAACCAAAGTTTTCATTGACAACATAAGGCCGTCCACTCCGTGCTTTGTTATGAACATTGGTTCGTCCGTTATTGAACTGCCTAACCCACTTTCTCACCATTCCATCAGTCATTACATTTTCCCCATAAATCTCTACAAGGTGACGATGAATTTCAGCTGGCATAACATTCTTTGCGTTCAAAAATCGTATTACAGAACGCACTTCACAGTCCGCGAGCTCAGAAATTGTCGTTAAACATTTTCAGCGATCACTAACAAATGTGAACACAACACAATCTGGCTATAATAGCATTAGTGCAAAGATAATGAACCAGAGAGTTGAGCGTGCATGCTCGGAACTGCGACACTAGCGCTGCGGTGGCAATAGAACGAAACGGTACCAACTTTACAAACAAGCCTCATATGTCGTAACCTAATTGGAAATGTGTTAAAAAAGAATGAAATAATTGATTGGTGTCAGAAAAATTTAATATAAAAGAAGACGAGTCAGTAAGAGATATAAAGGAATCAAAGATGGCAATGCGGGATGAGGAGATAGCACGAGTAAAGTGATGGAACCTTCAGTTTGGAATATTAGCTGAAATTGGTTTGGTTTGGTTTATTAGATTTTTGGCGTCGACTACTACGGTCATTTTGCACCTTTACACAAGTTATATCTGTATACAGCCTGGGACAAACACAAACATCCATGCCCGCAGCGGGATTCGAACCCCCCACGACCATCTGGACTTGAGAACTAGAATGCCTATGCCCTAGCCCCCTCGGCCACTAGTTGAAATTGTATTAAAAACGAGCAAGGGGAAATGGCCAGTAAGTGAGACATATAAAGTTTCACTTATTAGAGGAGGGGAAAGATTAGAGAAAAAACAGTCTAATGTAGAATAAGAGCAGTGTTGTAGAAAGAGAACAGTGGGGAAAAGAATTAGAAGTAGGGAGTTAGCCAGATATAGAGATAGGATTCATGAGTGAATTTAACGAAGAAGGTTTATTATTGAAGAGAAGGTCCTTTGTATTGTCCTTATTAATATAATAGAGGCTTTACAAAGAAGGTTTTTCAGTGAGAGAAGGGTTCATAATACTGTTTCTATCAACGAAATTGGTAGTAACCTTACAGTATAACAGAGGGACAACAGAGTTTCCAACTAGTTTCACCATTTATTCCCAGCTTTATCAAGGATAACACAACAAGAGGCTTGCAGGCCTTTATATACAGAATCAAGGTACAGAGTAAGCAAAGAGATAAGAGAATGGAATTACAAAAGTGTGAACCAATAACAGAAAATATTAAAGGGACATCCAATGAATAAAATGATAAAAGAGAAAATCAAACAAACCGTGGACCGAAAAGAAAACATATCCGGTTGTCACAAGACAAGAGGATTTACAAAAGAGAATGAGAGTAAAATTATATAAAACAATTCTGAAAAAGTCCGGAAATAAATAAAAACATTATACAAGGCCGGAAACTGAGTCAAGTATAGCATATACATCAAAATCCGTTTGGCAATTGAGGAGGCGGCGGCTAGGGGTAGACCTCTTGGCTTTAAATATCTCGATTGGCTCAAGGGTCGCAGTCTTGAACGGGTCGTTGCATTTGTGTATGATGGACATCACTTCGTCTTGGGTTTTCAAAGCATGTCCGGATATGGCAAGATGGTTGGCATAGTGGAAATTACCGTCTTGTTTCTCGTAGGAGTTGACATGCTCCTTGAAATGTACATTGAAGTTACGGGTCGATAAGCCTATGTAAAACTTATCGCAGAAAGCACAGTTCAGGCGATATACTCCAGATCGGGAGAAATCGTCAGATGCAGTTAGGGTAGACGGGCGCAAGGTACAGAGAAAAGGGGTAGGGGAACGGAAAGAAACTTGGAGGCCAAGGGAAGAGAGGAAATTGGAGAGGCGGGAGAAATAGGGGCCGAGGTGTAATAGAGAAACCAACTCTTTCCGGGTTATATCAGTGGAGGGGGGACTCGGGCTAAGGAAGGCACGTTTGCAGTGTTGAAGGGGATGGGAGAATGGGAATCATATATAATAACTCCACTATCATCTCATATTTCCGATATGTGGATGACCCGTTCTTCCTCCCCCACTGACATCGCTGAAACCTTCAACTCCTTCTCTCTCCATATCCATTTTACCTACGAAACAGAAGTTAACAACTGACTCCCGTGGATATGTTTGGGTCATCCTGTATATGAGGAGATATCAGAAAGTAACACCATTTATTTTTTTAATGGAGGAAATATAGGTACAAAGAAAGCTGAGTACATGCACAGACATTGCATAATAAGAATTGTGTATTATAAATGGCTGCCACTATCACATAATCTACAGTGGAAGAATGGAGAGCTGTTATAAGATTTCTTTTTGCAAAAGGTAAGAAACCTGGTGAAATTCAGGGGATAATGGTAGAAGTTTATGGTACCGACTGTCTGGACTATTCCATTGTGTGCAAATGATGTAAAACGTTTTGGAAAGAAAGAGTCTGCCTTGCCACTAAACAGCGTTCTGGATGGCCTGCATCAGCGGCAACAACAGCCATTATTGAGGACATTAACAACACAATCGGAGAAAACCATCGCATTTCCTTGAAAGAAGTGAGTGAAATGTTTCACATTCTGTGGATCTGCATGGGATATGGTATATGAGAAACTTGGATCCTGCAAAGTCTGTTCTCGTTGGATTCCAAAAGTCTGACACCAGAACAGATCGGCGAACAGAATGGCTTGAAACATGCAACATTTGCAGCGGTGCAACCAGGAGAAAAATGAGTTTCTGAATGGCATCATCACAGGAGATGAGTCTTGGGTCTTGCACTTCACACCTGAGCCTGAAACTGTAAGCATTGTGTGGAAATCCACATTCTCCGGTTCGCAAATAATTCGAAGTTTCTCCTTCAGCTCAGAAGATTATGCTTATTTTTTTGGTTTATGCAAGGCATCCTACTTGCAGAGTCCTGCCTCATGGGTCAGCCATCAATGTCACTACCTATTGTGAAATGTTCAGTAAACTGCAGTGTGCTATTTGGGATAAGCAACCAGAAAGAAGAAACGATGTTCGACCTCTTCATGACAACGCATGCCAGCATATGGCCAATGTCATCAAATCAAAGCTGGTCCATTTCGGTTGGGAGGTTCGGGACTTAGTACCCTTGGACAACCACCTCTTAGTCCCATGAAGATATTTCTGGATGGTCAGAGGTTTGATACTGACGAGGAACTCAAATCTGCCGTGCGCCATTGGCTGTATTCACAGCCGACTGAGTTCTATGAACAGGGTATTCTGAAACTGGTGCAGTGTTGGGATAAATGCCTAAATTGTCAAGGTGCTTGTGCGGAAAAATAAATGGAACACATGTAGCTTTCAGGTGTACTTAGTTTTTTACCTGTATGTTTTGTAATTTTCTTTGAGAAGAACTAGATGGCATTACTTTCTGATATTTCCTTGTAATACATGTATTAAGGCTAAATAAAAGTTAAATCATTACTGTGTTTTGAAAAAACTTGCATATAATGATTCGCTAATAAAATCTCGGAAAATATGATGGCAGTGGCGGGGGGGGGGGGGGGGGGGTTCAAATGAAGTTGTGTGTAATATTTAATATACAAGGTGCGTAGGATATTTGAGGACATGATTGAGCGCTCCGGTTATGTGTACACTAATATCTCTACTTTAATCTTTACAGAGCAGTAATGGTGGACTATCAGCTAATGCAAGAAATGAAATGACACTCCGTGATCATTGTGCTGCATGTTAGCACAATGCGACATTAGTCTTATTCATTGTTATTGAATGTTGTGTCGATAGATGGTGCCGTGGACATGTGGTTGTCAGCCAATGACTGTGAGGATCTCTCGATGCGATATGTAATGGCGGAGCGGTGAGGAAGGAAGGAACAGAGCTAAGAGTCATCTTGAGTTGAATGGTTGGTTAGCTGCAGGAATTCTGGCTACCATGGATGAGTGTATTTATGTTAAATAACTGCCTATTCCGTAAGTACCCCTGATTAAGACCTTCCCTTGCCATTACAGTCGGTCAATGAGTTGAATCACCACGTGATGTTATTCGATCTGTGAACATTCTATTTAATTGAACTGATCCGTTTTCTTCATAGTAATCTGGGTGTTTAAAATATAACTTTTGTCCATTCTCAAAAATGTAAATCTTACTTCTTAAAAGAAAGAAATTGTAAATTGATTCATCGTCCCTTTATTTCTAAAAAAAAAAAAATAAAAAAAAATTATTGTTTCTAAAATATTAAGGATAAGCCTATTATCTCTTTATCTAAGTCCAATGGATAAGTCCATTGGAACTTCACAAATGGCACCCAAACAAAATAACTCTCAAGCAAATGATGGAGCAGAATTGCAAATGGCGGTCAGGAGCAATTCAATTGTGGGCTCCACTAATTTAGTTCCTACCTTCTCCGGAGAGGAGGGCTCGATAAATATATATATATTTCTGGATGCGCTGGATACAGCAGCTGATATTGCAGGTTGGCAAGATAAAATTATTATTGGGGTTCTCAAAACAAAATTGAAAGGACTAGCAGTTTTGATTTTTAATGACCATAGATTGTTTAAGTTTGGGAAATAAGCAGAATTAAAAAATTGTATGCTTAACCTGTTCCATGCAAAGAAGATTTACAGTATGTTCAATTAAAGTTTTACAGGCTAAACAATTGAGTCATGAATCAACCCGTGAATGTGCAAATAGATTACAAATTTTATTTGACAAAATGTCTAGAAAAAGTAGTGTATTTAATGCGGGAAAAAATGAAATTCTTTTATCACAATTTAAAAATACAATAATGCCGTCGGCACAATTACTGTTGGCCTGTAAAGAACCAAAAACGTTTCAGGAGGCCGTTGCAATAGCAATAAATGCAGAAACGATGACTATGGAAAGGCAAGCTCAAACAAATACAATAAGTGAGATTAAGAACACTGTAGCAAGTGAAATAGGGCCGATAGCACAACAAATATCGGAAAATCAAAAAGTCATTGAAAAAAAACTGATGCAATTACAACAAATAATTGAAGCTCAACAATTGGAAATTAAAGAATTAAAAAGAATCGAGTGGTAAATAAACATAGATTTGTAAATAAAACTCAAAATAAAACAAAGAGCCCTCGTTGTTGGAGATGTAATGAATTAGGTCATGTTTTGAGAAATTGCCCTTTAAACGAATAAAGACTGGGTGTGAATCAGACCTCACCTGGTCTAATAAGTTGGAATCAAATATAGTCCGAGCTTATAGGGAAGATAATTTATTTTTGATACAAGTGCAATTAGGGGATAAAATTATACCTATGATACTTGATACAGGTTCACAAATAAGTATTCTACATTCTGGAACAGTAGATAAGATTTCCAAATGGATGTCAAGGATTCCTGAGAATATTAAATTAACTGGCATTAATGATGAGAAACACCTTAATGAGGCAGTATTAGCTGATGTAAAGATTGGTAACAAAACATTTTATAACCACAAATTCTTAATTCACTCGCTTCCAAATCGGTCATATCAGGGAATTTTAGGAAGTGATTTAATTGGTTGAGCAAGGTTTGAATTTAAGGATAATTTGAGCAAAGAGTTTGTCATTGCCAATAATATATTAATAGAAAAAAAATTGAGAAAGGGAATCTTGATACTGATAATAAACAAAGATTGAATGATTTAATTTTAAAGTATGAACAGAGTTTTACTGATGAGGTGGAAGCTCTTACAGGTGTTAAAAATGTAGAGGTGGAATTTTCTATTGATAAAACTAAGCCAATATTGGTTAGGCAGTATCCCATCCCCAAAATATCAGGTTGTTGCAAAAGTTTTTTCCGGATTTTTATTCCAACACAAAAACGATTGAACTTGAATGACAGATTCAGCTCATGCAGATGCCGGGCAATGG
>JAHWFO010019727.1:426978-446282 GCA_023313115.1 Rhysida immarginata | reverse complement strand
CCCTCCCTCATCGCGGCCTTCGAGGATTACTGAGGCTTCACCCCAATCATAGATAACTGAAATAATGCTTTACCGTAGGCATTCAGAAAATTAAGACTAAGGTAGGTTATTACTTTAATTGGAAACTAGATTATCTATTTGTATGTCAATATTGGTTAAACTTCATGAAAGAGAGAAAGGAAAGAGAAAAAGAGGAAGGAAGAAAGAAAAAGGAAAAAAAATTTTCCTAAGCTAGCCTGTGTTCGTTTAGAAACAAGGCTGTGCACTAGGAAGAGGCTCCTTCCCACCATTCGACTGAGTCGCCGACCGGTAACCGAATCTCAAGCGTACTTGTCTGCTTTTTCTCCTGAAACCGGTAATGGGCAAACAGAAACTTAAAACTTACTGGATTTTGAATTTGATGTTTTGTCTTAATAATAATAATAATAATAATAATTTAATAATAATTTAATTTAATAATAATGTAACAACAACGAGGAAAACCGACCAGATAAACTGGAGGGCCAGACCCGAAGTTGCCCCCCAACAGGCCGAAAGCCCAAAACGGGGTTAATGAAAATACAAATAAAAACAAATAAAGAAGGACATAATGTGACAAAAACGACAATAATAATAAAAGCAATTATAAATTGACCGTATGATAACAGTAATAATGAGTTAGTAAAAAAAAAGAAAAACAAAACAAAAAAAAAAAAACAGTGATAAAAGTGATGTAACAACCTCGGGGGAAACCACCGGATAAACCGGGAGGCCAAAACCGAAGTTGTCACAACAAGCGAAAGACTTAAAAAGAAGAGAGAAAAAAAAAACTAATGGACAGTTGTTTTATTGTAGCAACAACAAACAGCCTCAGTCAAATAAGTTAAAATGTTAATCGTTTAATTCATCCAGGTTAAAATGAGCAAAGTTCTCCATATAATTTTTAATAAGCTTGTCTATTGGATCAATTACGCGCAGATTTGTTCTCCATTTATACAGTTGTTGAAACGCATACCCTTTACGGGTTCGTTTAATATCATTAAAATGAAAGTCCTCCGAAATATCGGGAACAGACATTCTCCCGTGATATATGCTAAGTAAGATGTTTAGCAAGTGGCGGTTGAAAATTAAATGAATGTTGAACTCATTATTATGAATGAACGGTGGATCCCTCGTTTTGAGTCTACTTTGTATGAATTTCATTAAACCAGACACTTTTCGTTGTACGTAAGCCATCTTTTGTGTGTTACCGCCAACCCAAATCCAGGTGCAGTAAAGCAATTTCGGAATCACAAAAGCTTTAAGCAGAGTTACAAAAATACTCATATCAGAAAAGAAGTTAGTAAGGCGCTTTATGAGTCCCACCCGACGAGAAATATCTCGATCGAGTGACTCAAAAACGAACAATTGTCCGCAAAAAAGATCCCCAGGTCCTTCATCACATTCTTCCTCACAAGACAACCTTCCGTCGTGCCATAATCGAAGAAAAAAGGGGCAGTTTTACGATTAAATGAGACGACGAAAGATTTCTGAACATTTAGCAATAAACCGTTGGATTTGGCCCAGTGAGAAACGGCCACAAGACCCCGTTGCAAAATCGCACAATCCTGCAGTGACTTAATCGCACAAAAAAGCTTGATGTCATCGGCGTACATCAGCACTTTAACCGGTAGTAAAGCCAGCGCGCATGGAAGATCAGCTATAAAGATATTGAATAAAAGAGGGCCCAAGGGGGAACCCTGCGGAACACCGCTTCTTATCGGATACCCTAAACCCCCCGGGTCTTGATTGGTAAGCCTAAAACGTCGGTCCGATAACATTGAGCTGAACCATTGCACTATGAAATCAGGCAGCTTCAGGTATTCTAGCTTAGAGAGCAGAAGGGCAACATTTACGCTGTCAAACGCCTTGGCCAAATCCAAGAATAATACATCTACTTGCGCTCTGCAATCAACGTTGCGAGCAATAAAGTGTGAGAAAATGGCCAAGTTAGTCTGCGTGGACCGCTTAGGCCGAAAACCGTGTTGCGCTTGAGGCAAGAAAGGTTCAATATGGGCAGAAAGTCTTTCTGCCATCAGGGTTTCCAACAACTTAGCGGGGAAAGAGATCAACGTGATTGGTCTAAAAGCTTTTGAGCAAGTTGAGCCTCCTTGTTTCGGGATTGGATGAATAATAACCCGCTTCCATTCAGACGGATACGTACTGCATGCAATCGACGCATTGAATAAGTGCAATAGCGGAACAGACAGAGCAGCAAGGCAACCCTTAAAGATAAAATCTGGGATGCCGGGGATGATGCAGGCTCTGGAAGCCGACATGCTCTTAGCCTTGTCGCACAATAACTGAGCTGAAATAGGTTGCCAATTAAAAAATGTGCCAACCATACTCCAACAATCGGAAAGTAGGGAAGAATTTACAAGTAATGAGGCATCCTTATTCATAGTCGAGGCAAAAAAACGCGCAACCTCGTCCAGTTCATCTTCTTCAATAGCAGCAGGTTTAACCACATGGGAATTCAGTAATTTTTTGCCAATATTCCAAAATGCTCTGGGGTTACACCGAAGTTGAGCACCCAATAAATAAAAATAATTACGTTTATCAAGACACCAACTCGCTTTGAATTTTCCTCTAATCTTCACAAAAACCTTAAAAGCCTCTGTAGACTTGACCCGTTTGTAACTTTTATGGTGATGAGATCCAACTCGGAAAATCTTCAGCCTCCATAACTCTTTGGTGGAGGATGAGATCCAACTCGGAAAATTATTATAAGAATTGGAGGTAAGCCCACGCGTCTGACCGTGTCTCTTAGAATCGGACGTCGGAATGAAGTTATTAACAGCGACGCGTATTGTCTCACAAAGCAGATTCCAAATATTATCGACATTATCACACTCCAGAATGTCATGCCAATCAAAATTGTTCAGAAAGTTAAAGAGACCACCATAATCGCCTCTACTGAGAATAAACTTCGAACGCGTCATCCTTGATTCCCTAGAAACCAATAGTTCCGATAAGATAAACAACGGGGGATGATAAACGTCCGGTTGAACCAAAAATTTATCTGCTTTTAAGACTCGGGATTCGAAATTCGCAAAGACTTTATCCAGATTATCTCCAAATGTGTTACTAATACAGTTATTATTTATAACATTAACCTCACTAGACCAACACTCAGTGGCTAACTTCCGTTTGTTTGCATATGAATTCTTATTCGCGTAATCTTCAAGGTCCGAGTAGTTGAAGTCTCCCATTATAATAAAATCGGTATCCTGCACAATAATAAAGTTGGCAAGCTCCTCTAAAAATATCTCATAATTGGACATGACTAATAACGGAGGAATATAAACATTCATAATGCACAGTTTATTCTTTTTAGAGGCGTGACTTCTTTTGTGGATAACCACTCCAACAACATCAACATCAGAAATAGAAGTTTCAAATTGACATTCATTTGATTTTACCGAAATGGGTACAGCAATCAAGACACCTCCGCCACGCCTCAAACCGACTCTGTCTCTTCTGAAAACATTAAACAAATCACCAAATAACATGTAATCTGAGATAGAATTATTTAGCCAAGTCTCGGCCAAGCAATAGATCAAATGATTGTTTTCATTAACAAAGTCAAAGGTCTGAGTAATCTTGGTTCTAAGACCACGCACATTCTGGTAATAAATTTTATTCATCTTCGTGTCTTACTTCGCTATCCTCCTGTAGCACAGAATCGATTTGTTTTTCATAAATTTTTCCGTAAAATGGGGCGAGTAAAGTTCCTTGAGGCCAAATAGCGGAGTCAAATAATACATCAAAATCATTGTTTCTTACACTAATTACCACTGAAGCGTAACTAGGAAATTTAGGTTTCAGCTTGACACATCTGCGGATCACTAGGGTGGGAAACTTTGCAGCTATAAATGCTCCCACCTGTTCACAGGTGACACTTGGATCCAATCGGGATACAAATAACTTTTTATTCGATACACTTTTTAACGCTCGAGCTTAAAAGACCTGAGCAGTCTTTGTTTGAACCCAAGCGAATAAGCTTAGGCCCATACTTCTTATTACCTTTAGGCGGCTGCACTACGGGCGCTCTAATTGACAAAACATTACTCAACGAATCACCCGCAGCAGTTAGGGAGTCTTGAGATGGAATCCGTTTCGTTTTGAGCTGATTGACTGCTTCTCCCAGCAAGTCGATTCTATTCGTAGGGGGAGGTCTGCCACGCTCACTGAGCAAAGCAATTACCGTGTCGAGCTTATTTTTTATTGCTGTATTCTCCTCGTGAATCTTATTAGCGGTACTAATAAAATCTTTAACCACTACGATAAGCTCTCTAATAGCTACCAACGTTTCATTCATATTACCCGACTTCTCTTCAGAATCAAAACGATGAGTCGAATTGAAATTAAATTCTTCCTCAGATTCGGCGGAGTCCATATGTGTTGTCATAACTGCGCATTTGAAACATCGCCATGAAGATTTCACTCCTTGCATTTCCTTCTTCGAGATATTGACACATTTTGCGTGAAATAATAATTTACAGGTACCGTTACAAGAGATGTAAGGCTGCCGTCCATGAATTGACTCATTGCAGAAATCACAAAAACCGATAGTGCCCTGCAAACCATTTTTTTTACCCATTAGAGAAGGAGCTCCAGACGTGTGCGACCGTCAGCCGTGGCCACCTGGTGAAATATTATTAATAATAATAATAATAAGAGGGCGTTTTGAAAAGTAATGCCTCCATGGCTGTAATTTTTTTATTTGTTTTCGATTTTCAAAATTCTTTTTTTATCTGATACTTAGATTTGTCCTCTATGCAATGCACTATTCACTTTTCGACATAGACCCCATCCCTTTCCACGCATTGCACCAACGCGTGACTAGTTGGGTGAACCCGTCGGAGAGGAATTCCGGAGTTGTTGTCGACACCAAGATTGAATGGCAGCTTTGGAGCCTCTTCTGGAGTACGATAACGTCCGCCTGCACACGAGTCGCCACACACCAGGGGCATTGCAGCGCCTACAGTTCAAAGATGAATGAAGTTCAAAGATGAAGTTCAATTTTGTTGTACTGCACAGTTCATTGAATTACCCTCACGAACAACCCATTTATTTTATTTGAGTGCCACCTTGAGTATAAATACCTATGGTCTTTAGAGAGCGATCGCACTCGCCAAGATCTGTGTCAGACTTCCAACGTAGTCCATAACAATATATAAAATTCTGTGCATGTCTGTTTGTCTGTTCGCTATGCATTCCAAAATGGCTGGACCAATCTTGATGAAATTTTGCATGGCAGTTCAGGTTGACCCTGGGAAGGTTTTAGGCAGGTGAAGATGATCCGAGGTCACGATCATGGTGGAGATATAATGCTCTTTTAATGGAGGACAAGGCAGAGAAAATGCTGCTGGCCTTTTCCTTTGATCCACAAGGGGAAAAAAGATGTTCTGTAACAAAGATGAGATACAAAATCTCGTCGATTATCTTTTCAAAATGAACAGTTTCCATGACCAATTTATTTTCCTAATGAATTGCAATTACGAATAATTTGTTTTTGACAGTCGTTCTACGTCCGAAAACAAACTGAATTATTTTTTTTATCAGATGTTTCGAATGCCCTGCTTCGCTGAGAGAATTCTTCTGTAGAAATCTGGCTTCACTCGTTGAACTGTTCTAATCGAATCGGTGATCGTGATATAAGTAAAAAGGAAAAAAGTGATAAATCCCGATCGTGATGTTTTCTAAAAGTTTTTCCACGACTTTTTAGAAAATTCGAATCTATTTGTTATCTGAAATGACGCCGCTCGAAATTCTTCATTCCGATCATTTCTCTTCCCTTCAAAGCTTTCAATCGTCTAAGTAACGAAGGTTGTAAACTTTCACACGGGCCATCTTCGTAGTTGTTCATCCTAGCTACCATTCGAATTGCTGTAGAGAAGCCATAAGCTTCACCTGCACTTCTTCTTTGCAAGCCTCGTCGCCAGCCCAGAGACGTCACAGATGCCTGCCTCTTTGCCACAATGGTGCTCCGCCGGATCCTGTTCGACCACACCACATTCGTCTATATCCACAGCAGAGAGGCGCTGGTTTGCCCATGTTGACCCCCGTTATGCTGGTTGCAGTTTGTCGCAGCCCCAGGACGTGCCGATCTTGCCAGATGATTCAATTGATGCCCAGAATTCAAAGTAATATGCATTGTTTACCTTTTATTTTGCAGGCCCCTTTCCGTTAATACACGATGAATGATTTTCTTGACCGAAGACTTAATATTGACCCAATTTTCTTGACTGATGAAAACGTAGCAGTCAGCATCGCTAAATGACTGAAGAAATCATCCCTTCTTCCCAGCCTAAATAATTACAAAGAAAAAAAAAGGAATAAGTAGAGATAACCTGTTAAGAATTGAATAATTCAATTAATGAATAATCGTACTCATCTTTAAAGTAAAGTAAACGAAGTCTCTAATCCCATTGACTTACTTTGTTCGTGTAGTCTCTCGATGGTTGTGAATCAGACAATTTCCCACTCACTCCTTCCCCCGTGCTTGAATTGCACTCTATCGATTTCCATCCGGCCATTGTATGTCAAGCAGCTCCCTGTAATGCTGTCTTCGAGTGGTCGGCCTGTGAGTGGATCCTGGCGCTCACAGACACTCTCCTGTCTCGATACCGTATGAATGATTATTTATTGCGAGCTCTTCCCCCCACCCCCCCCGACGCGAGTCCCCAGTCCCTGTTTACTGTTAACACAGCCGAACTATCAAGGATTGTTTGTCAGCGACGTCGGATTAATCTATGATGTCCCTCAAATCTTTGGAACATCACCGCATGCTTCCCGTTTGCTCTACTTCGATCTAATTGTTGGCCGATGCCCTGAGAAGGCAACTAACCTTGTTTATCATCGTCCTGAAAATACAAAGAAAGAACTTTGATGAAAATAGGCCAGAAAGGGCATGTAGATAGCGTTAATGCTTCCACGTCTGCAGTAGCACAATTGGTTGGTGCATCTGCACGGTGAGCAGAAGGTTCCTGGTTCGAATCCAGGCTGTGGAATTTTCTTACCCATTTTCATCAATTATTTAAACATCTGAGGGTTGGAGTGTAAAAATCCTCATAAGAACATCCAATAATTATTCTTTAAAAACTTTGAATTTAAATTGAAAGATATTATTATGTATGCTTAGCTTACTTGAATTTGGGACCTGTCCTTATGGTTGACTGAACTGAATATACATTTATTGAAAGTATAATAATGATTAAAAAAAAAAAAAAAAATTATTTTATTACTCGTTAAGAAACCCAGCCAAAACGTGATTTACATTCAGATGAACTTGACTGACGTGCTTCATTTGAAGACAAATATACCCCGACGCAAGACTTTTTTTAGTTTGTGTGCCCAATGCGTTGAAGCATTCACCCGAGCCCTTATTTGACGAGTTCTTACCTTGACTCATTAGTAAAATACAAGAGAAAGTCTACGAAATAGAAACTTGAGTTTAAAATACTGTATCATTAATTTTCTGAAAAAACAAACAACAATAGAAATTTAACACTTACTGGATATTGAATTTGATGTTTTGTCTTAATAATAATTTTTTTTTTTTTTTAACTGGCCCTGGAATGATTATGGTGTTTTGTGTGTTTCCATTTTATCTTCCACAAAGTCATTTCTTTCAAAGCCCCAGGACGGTGCTACCAATTTTGTTGTACTGTACAGTTCATTGAATTACCCTCACGAACAACCCATTTATTTTATTTGAGTGCCACCTTGAATAGAAATACCTATGGTCTTTAGAGAGCGATCGCACTCGCCAAGATCTGTGTCAGACTTCCAACATAGTCCATAACAATATATAAAATTCTGTGCATGTCTGTTCGCTATGCATTCCAAAATGGCTGGACCAATCTTGATGAAATTTTGCATAGCAGTTCAGGTTGACCCTGGGAAGGTTTTAGGCAGGTGAAATTGATCTGAGGTCACGATCATGGTGGACTTATAATGCTTTTTTTACTCCCCTGCCCCCAACACACACATACACACGCACACATATTCTCGTTTTTTAAGGGGATGATAATTTCTCTGACCACATAAAGGGGTAATAGAAGAAGATAGACAGACAGCAGAAGAAAAAAAGATTGAGAAAGATAGATATATGAACTGGAGGTTTTAGTTGCTGAAAATGAGCCAAAGGTACTCGATGACCAAATAACTACTTATAAAAGTATAACTGATGCTGTCAGAAGACAGACTGGAAAACGTTTCTTTCTTGATGCACTTATATGCACAGGGAAAACCTTCCTGGTTAACCTTCTTCTCGCAAAGACCAGGCAGCACTCCATAGCTCTTGCTGTGGCATCTTCTGGCATTGCAGTGAAGTTTCTTACTGGAGGCAATCTGCACATTCAGCTTTTAAGATTCCTTTGAACTGGCCAAAACAGATTCTCTAATATGCAGCATTTCAGGAAATTGAGCCGTGGCCAAAGTTTTGCAACAAACACATCTCATTGTCTGGGATGAATGACCATTTCACAATGCAAGGCGTTGAAGCTGTTGACAAGACTTCGAAGGACATCAGAGGCATTGAAGGAGTGACCGTGATATTTGAGGAGACTTTCGACAGAGCCTTCCCGTCATCCCAAAAGGCACAAAGGCTGATGAGCTGAATGCTTCTTTCTAGACCTCCATTCTGTGGCAACATGTTTAGAGATAGAACTGAAGACTGACATGAGACGCCGTCTGTTTGGAGATGTAACAGCTGAGCACTTTTCACAGCAGCTGCTTACCATTGGCAGCAGAAAATTGCCTTTGAACCAACAGCTCGACATGCATCAGCTGCTATGTGGACAGATGGTTGGCACAATAGATGACCTCAAGGCAAAAGTCTTTTCTAACATGAACAACAACAAAGTCTTCACTGGCTGTGTGAGAGTGCAATTTTGGCTCCGCAAAATGATGAAGTTGACAAGCTCAGTTTGGATCTTTTAAAAATGTTGCCTGAAACAACCAGTTCTTTCTGATCTATTGACATTGTTGTCAATCGGGATGAAGCTGTGGAGTTTCCAGCTGAATTTCTAAACTTTGTCCAACAACTTGGAATGCCACCGCACAACTTTATCCTCAAAGAAGGAGCTCCAGTCATGCTGCTGAAAAACTTGGACCCTCCACAATTGTGCAAAGGAACAAAGTTAGGCTGTGCACTCACGCTCGGGGGCGTGTCTGTGAGCCGGACCTAGAATCTATACCACCTCCACGTGGTAGGGCAGGGAGGGTGAGACTCGTTTAGGGTGATGGAAAATGAATGCAATAGTTGGTGTGGTTGGAATAACTGGGTCTTTAATGCTAAATCACAAAATTTTACAAGCAAGGGACAAAAAACTAATCCTACAAAATCAAAGCCAAATCCTACATTAAAGCAAGGGACAAAAAAAATTAGAAAGTTCTCGCCAGTTCACAGCAGGCAAGATGTTTTCTCAACTTACAAGGCAATCTCTCGAACATGTATGTCACAGATTTCCACCAAATTGAAATACGTTACTCAATTGAAGCTACATAGATGCTTGCAAAATAAGAGAGTGCGAAATTTTGTTTCTTTCAAAATAAACCACAAAAACGAAAAAAATTGAGCACACATAGTCATACAAGGACTCCATTGTTAAAGCGATGTATTAATGCGCTTAACGGAACTTCTTTCTTCCACTACTAACAGCAATAAGCACGAATCCACTTAAGATGAAATAGACAGCAGCAGACTTTCAATTGAATGGCTTCTCAAGTTTCTAAACAAACTTAGTTTTTAAAAATAGATTATTACAATTAGCTAATTGCCTTCCAGTACAAAATGTCTATAGTAATTAATAACCATTTCCTTAATTTATTATTTCATTTTATTAAGTAATTCGGTAATCAAACACTGGTCTGGCTTCATGTGCAACGTCTAGTAATACGTTGCGTTGGTGAGAGGGTATGTATTGCGGTGCTTTATAATTTTAAATAAAAATAGTATTCATGGATGCCTACCTCATCTTATAAATTATTCTGAGATGAATAATTGTACAGCAAAATTAAGGTTTTATGCTTAATAACAGTGCTCTAACTGCAATTCTTTGGCGATCGCCGCTAACAAGTTGACTTTCTCTCTTTCCGCCATGTTTGTTGAACTCTTTGCAATGCCATCGCTTCCACGGTTTGCTTGCGCACAAAAAAAAGGCTATGTGGGGTTCCCTTGTTAGTTGAATAATCGCAATGGAACACTTCACAAACGCAGTTGGACGAACAAAAGGGCATTCAAGCTTCCAGGCCGCCAGGAGCACGTTCTAACGTTCAGTGAGTAACGCTCATGTTTTGCACACAAAAAAACAATATAATAAAGAAAACTGCAATTAAAAGACTGTAACTGTGTGTTGCTAATGAAGCCGCAGAACCTTCATAGCTTTCAGCACAAAAAAACAGGTTATTGTCAAAGTCGACATGGAATAACATCACCATAAGCGATGTTAAGCAAATTCCACATTCCTTCCGAACGTCCGCCCTGCATCTCGCTTCACTGCCGAGCGCGCTATAACAACAAAGAATCAGACGCTCTTCTAAAATTTTTAGAAACACTCCGCTACAACAAAGCTCCTGACTGCAGCCAAAAAAACATTGCTGTAACATCGGGAGATCGCTCACACATTTTCAACAAACAAGTCAAATATTTTAGCGCTCTTAACTAGCAACAATAATCATAAATAATATTAAAAACACAACAAGATAAGCAACAGATAAATATTCGATGTAAGAACAGACACGTCACCTTACAGTGAATAACCAGATTATCAATAAACTAAGTAACTCTTAATAAAACAAACACCCCATACTAAATGAACACACACCAAGTACTCATAGCAACAGCAAACGCCCCCGCCCCCCCCCCCACACACATCAGACACACTGACCTACAGTCACAAGGCATCGAGGCTATGATCATCACAGGGAACATACATTGAAGATGTTCGGAAACCAGATCGGTGCATTTTCCCTTAAAAGGGTATTGGTCACTTCTGTCAAAACTTTCTTTCTAGATCGATAAACTGAACAATATTCTTTCTATTTCTTCTTCATGACTCTATGCTCATGAGGATTCATCTTTTACTACTGTAAATCCTCTACTATAATGTGCCCGCTTGTATAATGCGATTCCACTTTTTCAGCCCAAAAAAACAGCAAAAATTCTGTCCTCTAGTCTAATGCGATCCCCATTTTAGGCTCGTCGCAAGAAATAAAATATGCAAAAACATACAGAAATAAAGTTTTTTATTTTTTACTTTTTTTAGCTTTTGGCGACCTGAAATTCAAAAAGTGAATTAATGTATTTTATAATGAACTAAATACTGCATATGCTGTATAATTACCTTATTGCCCCAAGCATAAGACAACTTTGACCCACCAAAATTTAAATACATTCGGGGTAAAACTTTTCTCATCTACCGTATTTTCGTGAATATACCCCGCACCCTTAGATACCCTGTGAAATTCCAATTTTATGTAAAAAATATTTTGGAAACCCTGCACCCCTGTATACCCCGCGGGGTATCCAATATACAGGGCTCAAAAAAATTCGAGGTAATATTTATACACACACTGGCCAATGAATTAGAACCCCGTGATGAATTACTGTACTGATATGTAAAGCGGGGTCACAGGTCAGAAACGATTGTGATATGCAAATGAATGCAATCATGTGAGGTACATGCTCAGTCCAAGCTACATCTACAGGGTAGGAACAAGCTGCAGCTGCTCAAGTTGAGCAAAATGGGGAAAACAGAAGACCTGTCTGAGTTCCAAAAAGGAGTTATTGTGGGAGCCCGTCTAGCTGGAGCTACGATTTCCAGGACAGTACAACTGACCGGTATCTGAAAAGGTCAGGTCTCCAAGGTGTTCAATGCGTGGAAACGGAATCCACAAGAGTTGTCGAAACGGCAGAATTGTGAATCAAAAACAATCAACACAGACAGGGATCGACTTCGTCTGAGATGGATTGTGTGGCAAAACCGAAGGTCGGAGGTGGAGCAACTGACGGCAGACTTCAATGAAGGATCATCGCAACCCATCTCCTCCAGAACAATGCACCGAGAGTTGAAGCGAATACGGATGGGAAGTCGCATGCCAGTGAGGAAGCCCCTGGTGTCAGCAACAAACTGGAAAGTTCACCTGCAGTGGTGTAAAGAATGGTGTGACTGGACAGACGACTGGAAAAAGGTGATGTGGTCGGACGAGTCACGTTACACATTGTTTTGCACCGATGGCCTCCTCAAGCAGCAGCCCCACGAAGCGATGGACCCCTCGTGTTGTGAACACAGTTCAAGCTGCAGGATGTGGTGTCATGTTATGGGCCATGTTTTGTTGGTATGGCAAGGGTCCCCTGATATTCCTTGACAGTCGGGTGAAAGCCAAAGACTACCTGCACATTGTTGAGATCAAGTCCATCCTGCAATGGTGCATTTGTACCCAAATGGTAATGGATTCTTCATGGACGACAATGCTACTATCCATCGAGCAAGAATTGTTCAGGAGTGGTTTTCTGAACATGACACTTGAGTTGCAACATCTGCTGTGGTCAGCACAAAGTCCAGATTTGAATCCGATCGAGAATGTTTGGGACATGTTGGAAAGAGACATTCGTCAAAGGCATCCGCTTCCATCTACCCTGCAGGACCTGAAGGTCTCTCTGACGAATGCATGGTCTGCGATTACCGTACCTGCATTGCAACACCTTGTAGAGTCCATGCCAAACCGCTTATGTTCTGTAATTACAGCCAAAGGAGGGTCAATACCATATTGAATGAAGGTTTCTAATTCATTGGCCGGTGTGTGTGTAAAGCAGAAAATTAATAAGTATAATTAATTATTTCAAACATTCACTTCAATTAAAATTCATAAAAGTTGTATTGGCAGTATAAAATGTTCCAAGACATAAAAAATGAGAAGTGGAAGAAGAGTTTATTTTGCAGGAAAAGAAAAATCAAGCAGGAAATTCAACACAAAAGTTAGCAGATGGATCCAGCAGATTGAAATAAGCAACTGATAAATGAAAGCGACAATCAACAATCGAACAGTGAAGTTCAGATGGGATGAAAGCAGTGCTTTCAAAAAACTCATCAAACCAGAATAAATTCCAAATGAAATACTCTAGCAAACTAGCATCTCTTTATATATGTAAACTATGAGTGCCAAAAGGGCTGTGATTGGTTGTTATTAGAAGCCAGAAAATATGAGCCAATAGAAACAGTCATGATAGGTAAATATGTCTTCATGATTTATGATTTTTATAGTAACTGGATATTTCAATTACAAAAAAAATATGAAGATACAATTTCATAAAGTAAATGTAAATTAAAGGTATTTAGGGATCAAAGATATTTTAATATTATTTTTAAAATGAGATTACTGTAATTATTTACACATTTAATTAATAAGTTTATAAAAGTTTCATTAAATATATAAAAGTAACGAAGATGGCTATATTAATAATAAAATTACTAGCTAAATTACTATTTAAAATACTATGGGATGCTAAAACGAAATATTTCGATCTTTTTGAAATATTCACAATTACCGATAATAATTCGTTATTTAGGACGCACTCACTTTTGGCCACACTCCTAAAACTTTCGATTTTCTTGGGTTTAGAGCCGCGGCCTATATTCGAAAAAATAAGGTATATCAAATAGTAATAAATAGTATTACTCAATGTCGTTTAGTTTTGATGTGTGTGACTTTTGGATCACTATGTATTTCTTTAGGCGATCCTCATGGATCACTATGTATTTCTTTAGGCGATCCACATGTACCATCATCTCATCACCATCATGCAATCCCCTGATGTAATAGTTCACATTATTGGTCCTTTTTTATGCGAAACGACTCGTTATAACGATATCCGAACTTTTCTTATTTTTCCCTTTGATTAATAGTCATGCCCTCTCTCCTAATTCAAACTTTATGTGAAACCCACATTCCTTCTACTAATTTTTCTTGCTCGGTTGTCCCTACTCACATGAGCAGCAATCTTCCTTGCTTCTTCAATTCTTTTGACTAAACTTCCCCTGTACACATTTATCAGCACAGCTTCAACAGTTTCTTTCTCCTCCCACCCATATTGTGTACAAGGATCCTGTCCATACAGTAGGAACGCAGGTGTCTCCTCAATGTTTTCATTCTCTGCGTTTCTGATGGAGAACAGTACAGGGTCTGTTTTCACACAGTCGTCGAATAGTTTCTATGATCGTCTGATTCATTTGCTCCACCAACCCATTTGACGTGGGGCGATACGCCATTGTGAATTTCTGCTTTACTCCCAGATCCTCACAGACAAGTTTTACCATTTCAGATGTAAAGTTTGCACCCCTGTTGCTTATCAGCTCAACAGGAATGCCATATCGATACACAGTGAGCTCTCCAAACGCCCTGACAATGTTTGCCACACATTGATTCAGAAGAGTCTTTCTTTCCGGGGAAACAACTCGTCACACAAGGACCACAATAAACCAGTTCCCATCTTCACTTTCTGGCACGGGACCAATCATGTCCATACCACCTTCTCAAAAGGCCTTGTGGCACTGATGCCTTCTTGTATGGGTGCACTTCCCTTTTTTAGGCGTGATCGTTGACACATTTCACAAGACTCAATAAATCCCTGGACATCCCTGTTCATTTGAGGCCAATAGTAGTCCTTTGAAATTTCCTGACATGTGGCTCTTGTTCCCCTGTGCCCTCCAAAACCTGTGGAGTGTACAGCTTCAATTATTTTGAACCTCTCTCCTCCACCGACACAAAATTGCTTATTCTGCTTATGGTCATTGTTGTTGCTGTTAGGTGATATGTGATAAAGGACCTCATTCACCTTAATATGTTCACCCCCATTACCATTTTTCTCATCCAACTCCTCCAGTATACCCAAAAGTACCAGGTCTAATCTTTGTCCTTTCATAACACATGCCCTTAACTTGCTGAAGTCATTTGTCTTATCGTGAGCACATCAATTGAAGCATGTGATAGCATATCGGCCACTACATTTTCTACCCCCTTGATATGTTAAACCTTAGGGCAATACTTCTGTTTTTCGAGGGCCCACCTCAGTAGCCTTTGATTGTGTCAGTAGCATTTTTTGTAGAAAGGCCAGAGGCATATGATCAGACGTTTGAGCATATAAATAGATAGAGGGGTCAGCCTATTCATTGCTAAGGGAAGTCCATGGCACCAAAATCAATTACCTTGTGGATCAGCTTGGTTGAGGCAAAACATTCTCTTGATTACATGTTATTTTAGCTTTATTCAAACATATTTCTGATCACGCTCATTTTGAAATGTAGTTTTCTTATTATTTACCCATAATTAATGATACTTCACAATATTATTTGTTATTAAGCGTCATAATTATGTTATTTATAATTAAAAATGAGAATGTACTATATTACGTGGGTTATGATTACAAAATTTTTAATTTTTTTTTAATAATTTGACCTATTTTTATATGAATATTTATTTTAATTTAATTTACAAATTTTATACACATAAAAAAAATTAATAAAAAAAAAAGATACAAAATACAATCTTCTATCTGAAAACACAAAATGTTCAATGAAAATTCTAATAAAAATATTGAAATTTAAAAAAAAAAAATTAAAAAAATTTGTTTTAATCTCAAACAAAAAAAAAATAAATTAATATTTATTCTAACATTGTGAATAAAACAACAAAATAAATGCTATACTGAAATTCTGAAATTAATAAGAACTTATTTAAAATTATATTTTAACTATTAACTTAATTAAAATTATATTTTAACTATTAACTTAATTAATACATGTAAAAATTTATTTTATATATACATTCTGTAAATAATTATTTAGTTGTACATGTACATTCTATTGTATATTTAGTATAAATTCTATGAAATAATATTACCTGGTATCTTAATGGTAATAAAGGGAATAAATAAATAGTTCAAAAACGATTGTACTGACCATAATTGAATTGACTGTTTTGAACATTATTTATTTACTTTATGAAATAAATAAATTTGTTAAATAAATATTGTTTCATGGAATTTATATTAACTATTTATATTTATATTTATATTAACTAATATAATATATATAAAAGAGGACATCCACTGACTGATTCATCATCGCACAGCAAAATCTACTGGGGCCACCGACTCCAAACTCGGTAGGGTCATAGGACGGATAGCGTAAGGGCATGCTAAGATGGGGTTTTCTGAAATTCGCCTCCTGCCCTCCCAGGGTGGCAGAAAGGAACAGCACATACGGTCGCCTAGCTCCACCCCCAATGAACGCAGTTCTTCGAAATTTTTCAGGAAGGTATCTAGCTACCGTGCCAAAAAAGTGGTTTCCCCGATTTTCGATATTCGAATTTTAACAGTGCGAAAAATATAAAAAAATCGATTTTTGGGGGTGTTTCACAAAATTTTCTGATAATATGATGCAACTTCGCGGGGAATAAAGGTAAAGCAACGCAACTCAGAGGGAAGCTTCTTAAGGATATTTCCAAAAACTAATTTCTGTTTTTTTCGATTTTCTCATTGTGAAGGGGGCCAGGAGGGCCCAAAGATTGAACCCCCGTTTTGTGTTTTTGCCGCCTAACTCCAATGTGGAAATGCAGAGAGCTTCAAAATTGAGCAGGAGTATGTAAAAGATGTATATAAAAAGGGAACATTCGTTGGTTTCTGAAAATCTTTTTTAAGGGGAGGCAGAAATCCAAAAAATCCCAAAATAGGCCTAATACTGATGTTCGCGTCCGGTCAACCCCACACTGGCAAATTCATATGCGACTTAAATATTTGGACCAAGAATGGTTAACATAATTGGCAAAAAACTAATTTCTGCTGTTTTTTCATATTTTACTCCTTTGCCCCTCCTATGGCCATCCATAAAATATGCGATTTCTTGCAGTTTTTCCAGTATTTCGCGAGTAAAAATAGGTCTATATTAATGTAATTTGGTACGGTTATGGCAACTAACGAGATCAACTGTCTGCTTAGTTTATTTTTTGATTATCTGGTTCTAATTTTCCGGTATTTTATTTTTACCGGATTTTTTTTTTTTTTTTTTTTTGGTTTCCAGAAATTAAAATAAAATCTCGCATTTTAAAAGCTTAGTTTTTACTTTGTTCATAAAATGTGGATTTTGTTCTTTGATTTAAAATTTATTTCAAGTATCTAGGACTATTTTTCAATTTATTATGAATTTTAGCAAATGGGTTGAAATATGTGTTTCAAATAGTAATTCAATTTTTAAATTGTTGCAACCAAAAAACAGTCATAGATACGATGTCGTAAAAAAAGATGATATATAACTTCACTTTTCGTCTCTCAATTAAAAAAAAGAAAATGTAAATATTTCAGTAAGTTAAAATACATCGATGACGTATATTAAAGATAGACTTCGAATCCTATTGTTAATAGCGCCACCAAAGTGAAGCAAATTGAAGCCATGATAGTCTGGGCCGGAGTGAGCCGTGGAGTAGTTAGCTGTCTGGCTGCTTTGTTTTTGACGATTTTGGGCCTGAGGAATAATTAATTCAAAACCATTCCTCAAAGTTGTTCTAGTTGAACTGTACAAACAGACACGAGAAAGGATCATTTTCCACAAGCAGAAATCA
This sequence comes from Rhysida immarginata, assembly GCA_023313115.1. Taxonomy (NCBI): domain Eukaryota; kingdom Metazoa; phylum Arthropoda; class Chilopoda; order Scolopendromorpha; family Scolopendridae; genus Rhysida; species Rhysida immarginata. Next base: position 428,639 of record JAHWFO010019727.1, on the reverse strand, counting down.
AAAATAGATAACTGAAATGAAAATACGTAGCTGAAAGATGCTCGAAACAAAATTGAAATTAATCGAAACTAAATTGAAATTGAAAGCATGGTCGAAAAATGGTTTATAACATTTAATAAAACACTTGAAATACAAAGTTAACAAACAGATAAACTTATGACTCCGTGATCGGCGTGTGAAAGAATTATTAATCAGCTACCCTCATGTTAGCCATGCGTTTTGCATCATTTTCACTCAACTTTGGCCATGACGATTCTGGGCGGCAAACTTCCCAATTTGCTTCAAGTATTGCGGCTGGTTTGGGAGTCTATCTTTAATATAAGCCATTGGCATAGCCTACAATGATAATGGAAAGCCTGCTCATTTACCCTTCGTCCATTGTTCTGAAAAATCAGTCGCAAATTACAGGATTTAAAATCGTCTAGCAACAAAATTTAACACTGTTTCATCATATCATCAATGACGTACAATGCGGACCCGGTCGAACGCTGTCTTCGGGAGCCACGATTTCGTGACAGCGTTAGATCGAGCCACGGTCGATCCGGATCCCCCCCCCCTCCGCAGATGACAAGAATCGCGTTCTCATATGCACATGTACATTTTTCTGTTTGTTTTTTTTTCATTTATTTTTACTTAAACATGCCAATTGAAGCTACAGTATTGAATGTAGAAGCTATTCAGTCTAAAAGAGATAAATCAGCTAAAATAGGATCGAACGTGGTCGACAAGACCCACGATTTCATATGACGTGTACCCTTTCCTGTTTGTTTTTTCTTTTCACTGAATAAAAATGTCAATTGAAGATACAGTATTGAATGTAGAAGCTATTTGTTAATTGTTGATTTGGATGTATATGTTGCTTTGTTGTTGTATTTGTTGAGTTATGTATGATAAGTTTTTGTAATTTTTTGTGTATGTTCAATTTAGGCTTCCGTACTTGTAATGTGTAAATTTTCAATATGTGCCTTTTGAACTCCCGTATTCTGTCATGGCTGCCAAGAGAAAGATAGCTGTATATGTTATCATATTTTTGTAATGAAAAGCAAATAATTAATGCAATTAAAGTTCAGAATTGAGTTTGTTTAATCTGCATAAGTTGTCCATTCTTCCCACGTCTATTTGAGATGTCATCACTCGGCAGAGTTGGTCGATGTCAGCCAAGAAACGCGGATGAAATCGCGGATCGATTCAACCAAGAAACATTGGACAGATTTTAGTTGATTTATCGCTTTTAGACTGAATAGCTACATTCAATACTGGATCTTCAACTGACTTTTTATTAAGTAAACATAAACGAAAAGGAAACTGTGCATGTGCATATGAAATTGTGGCTCTTGTCAATGGCGTTCGAACCTATTTCAGCTGATTTATCTCTTTTAGACTGAATATGAAATGAATAAAAATACATATTATACTATGTCTGCACACACAACAGTTTCTTTTTGTATTCTTTTAATTTAATAAAAATGCCAATTGAAGGTATACGATATAGGACAAAATGCAATCGGACAAACCTTATACTGAAACTGGATTTCTTTTTCATTTTATTCAGAACTACTTGCAAATACATTACATTTTATACATATAATCGCCTTTTTGTCGATCGCGTTTTCCCTTTTCGACTGAATGGCTTCTACATTCAATAGTGTTTGGGGTGGGGG
>JAHWFO010019727.1:395935-424842 GCA_023313115.1 Rhysida immarginata | reverse complement strand
ATTTCGGCATTCCATTATCCACACTTTCGACAATCCTAAAAAATTCCAACAAAATTAAATCGCTAGCGGAATCTTCCACTTGTCGTAATAGGAAAAGAATGAGGACAGCGACTTATGAAGACATCGAGGAAGCACTGCTGAAATGGGTCCACCAGGTGAGAGCCATGAACATTCCTATTAACGGTGTATTAGTGAAGGAGAAAGCAAATTGTTTTGCAAAGCAGTTAAATCATGAAACTTTTATTTGTTGAAACGGGTGGCTGGATCGGTTTAAACAGCGACACGGACTTGTTTTTCGAACGATCGCGGGCGAAGCAAATTCTGTCAATGAGGAAATGGTTGACGAATGGCAGCGGAAAATTCTCCCGGTGCTTGTAGAGGGTTACAAGGCCTGTGATATCTACAACGCCGATGAGACCGGCCTGTTTTTTAAATGCCTTCCCGATAAGACTCTCCACTTCAAAGGTGAAAAATGTTCCGGAGGAAAGTTGAGCAAAGAACGAATCACCATCCTCCTATGCTGTAATTTGGATGGTTCCGATTGTCTGAAACCGATTGTGATCGGAAAATTTGGCAAGCCAAGATGCTTCAAGAACATTAAAACTCTGCCTTGTGAGTACTTTTACAACAAGCGTGTGTGGATGACAAAAGAAATTTTCGAACAATGCTTATCGACATGGAATTTAAAGTTTAAAAAAGAAAATAGGAAAGTTATTCTATTTGTCGACAACTGCACCTCGCATAAAGTAGCAGAGAGGATGTATAGCAATTTGACAGTAAAGTTTTTCCCGCCAAATGCTACATCTTGCTTGCAACCGCTCGATCAAGGCATAATTAAGGTCCTTAAAACATATTACAGAAAGAATTTAGTACGCGAGATATTGCAGTCTATTGATGACAACAAGCAATTACCCAATCCGAATGTTTTAGATGCCATAAACAACATTATCAGTGCCTGGAGATTAATTTCAAAGAAAACGATTGAAAATTGCTTCCGTAAAGCCGGTTTTGTTGTCAGTTATGTGTATAACGCAGAGGAAAACACCGATCCTGATTTTGATGGTTTTGATGAATGGGAGATCATTCGAAGCAAGGAGGCTTACAGGCAGCTTTTGTCTGACGTTCAGTTTGACGAATTTGTCGCTGTGGATGATGATATTATTACTGAAGAATTTCTTTCTGACGAAGCGATCGTAAATGATGTCACAGGGAATCAAGATGGCGACTCCGATGGCGATGACCAAGACAATTCTATGGAAGAAATTGTTGCACCTACCGCGAAAGCACTGCGTGAATCGTTAGAAATTTTGAAAAGACATTTGATGTGCCAAAGCGAAACACCTGATGAAATGTTCAACATTTATTACCGTTTTCACAATCATGTGAATAATAATATTGCAAATATGTCTAAACAGACAACACTTACGAAATATTATAAAAAGCTTTAATGGTAAGAATAAAATAAAATATCTTTATAATATATAGCGTTGTTTATTTCATAAGTACTCTGTTAATTTCTCATTGCATGAATTTCTATAAAAAAAATTAAAGTTTTGACAAGATTGGATAACTCAAAACTCGGATAATTCGAAGAAAATTCTTGGTCCCCTCAATTTCGAGTTATCAGAGTTTCACTGTACGTCATTGCGATTCATAGCCTATAATAAGAGAAAACTCCTGTCTATTCACATCTCAATAAAAAAAAATAAGAAAAATCAGTTTTGTATATGACAAATCAAGTAACTTCTATTTAGTTTTAACATTTTTCATAACTTGACAGCATAACAATGTTACATTTTGTCACTAGGTGGTGTTATTTGAGGCGTTTTTTTGAGACCCTGTTTGAACAATGGAAGAAGGCAATTGGGCAGGCTTTCTTTTCTCATTGTAGGCTATGTGCATAGCAACAATTTCAGGCATGTTCTCGTTATTCTTGGCGTTAAACTGGCAGTAAACCAATTCACAGAATTTTTGTTTTACGATAGGAATTGTTTTGTTTTATACTATTTTGTATTTCTATGATTTTGATTATCTCACTTGAATTTTATTACCTGATTTGGATTTTATTACCTGACTTGGATTGTATTACGTGTACCTGATTTGAGCTTCTTTATTAAACTTTTATCTGTAGTTTTTTTATGTTCTCACTATTCTTGGCTGTTTTCATTTTGTGTTCTTGCTTCATAGAATTTGTATTTGTTTTCTACAATTTAGTAACTGTTACTGATATTATGGAGATCTATTATCTTACATTAGAGGGCATTTCAGTTCCTCATTACGTACACAGAATGAGGGGGGATGGAGGTTGTCTATTTTATAGTTTGTCGTATCTGGTTTGTGGTTCTGATATACTTGGTCGTGAAGTTAGAGAGGAAATAGTTAGTCATGTTGTCAATAATTAGGAGCGTTTCATATATTTACAGACAATTACGAATCGAGGTTTCAATATTTAGAGCACATGTCTTATGCTGACACATACCGAACAACTTGTGAACTAATGCCTGCAGGTGAATTGTACAAATATAGGTTTGAGGTCTATATATGTGATACTTTATTTGCCCAGTTTGGAGAACTTATGCGAGGTGTCCGAAGACTATTGTTTTCAGGAAATTGGCGTGATGGTCACTTTGATTGCTTGATGCTCGTGCGACCTTTAACTGAATCCGTTTCACAATTTAATTTATCTGCTTTTTCAAAGAAGAATCGGAAAAAAAAATGTAGATCCAGATTTACTTATTTTATACGAAGAAAGCAAATCAGAAATTGCGCAGTTGCGTACCAAGAGAAAAGACCTGAAGTTCATAAGAAGAAATCTACTAAGTACACACTCGAACATCCAGAGGTGCACAGGAAAGCAGTTCGGAAATGTTCTATAAATAAACCAGACTTGAACAAAATTGCTGTTAGAAAAAATCAGATTATGAAAAGTGTCAATGGAATTCTATGCATCGATCTGCATTTGTGTATAATGCAAATATAAATTATGAATCGGATCCAAGTACCGCTCTTGGAAAAATGACAATGTGTGTAAGTGGTGCGATGCAAAAAAAATGGAAGGACGAAACTGTAGGTTTGTGTTGTAGCAATGGCAAGGTTGTGTTACCTCCATTACAACAACCACCCGAGCCTCTGTACAGCCTCATAAGAAATGAACATCCAGACTCGCCACATTTTCTTCAACTGATTAGAAAATATAACAGTTCTTTTCAGATGACGTCGTTCTGAGCAAAAGAGGTGTGAGAAGGAAATTTCATGCCTAGCTTTAAAATTCAAGGGCAAGTCTATCACCTTATAGGATCTCTATTACCAGCACTGCAAGAAGAGCCCAAGTTCTTGCAAATTTATTTTGTTGGGGACGAGTATAAAGAAGCAGATATTAGATGCACATTTAACAATTCTTTGAAGAAAGGTTTAGTTCTGCAGCTACACACTATGTTACATGGCTCAAATACATATGTTCAGGACTTAAAAGCAGCAACAGATAGCATTGCAGAAAAAGATGATTTTCAAGCAGTGATTCACTCAGAATAAAAACTAATTAAGGACCACAAAGGTAGATATAATGCTCCTGTAGTTAATGAGGTGGCTATAGTCATTGTTGGACAGGACTTTGAACAGAGGGATATTGTTTTGAGAACAAGAGACAACAAATTACACAAAATTTCAGAAATTCACCGGGCTTACGACATGCTTCAGTACCCTCTTATGTTTTGTCACGGAAAAGATGGTTACACTATTGATATTTCTCAATTAGATCCACAAATCAAGAAACCAATTCAAAAGACTGTGTCTGCGGCACAGTTCTATACTTACCGTATCATGGAACGAGAGGGAGAGAACAATCATTTGCTGCTATTTGGAAATCTATTTAATCAGTACCTGGTAGATATGTATGCAAAGATTGAAACTGAGAGATTGCAGTTCATCAGGAAAAACCAGAAGAAACTTAGGGTCGAGAATTATGTACACCTTTTAGATGTAATTAGTAAAAAGGATGCATCAATGCATGATATTGGAAAGATGGTTTTGTTGCCCTCTACTTTTACTGGTGGGCCACGCTAATTGAACGAAAGAACTCAAGATGCTATGATGTATGTGCGACATTATGGGAGACCAGATCTCTTCATTACTTTTACATGTAATCCGAAATGGATAGAAATATGTGATAATTTTGCATTTGGTCAAAAGGCTTACCATCGACATGACTTACCGGTAATAGCAAGAGTGTTCCACCTAAAAGTTAGGAAAATAATAAATCTTTTGACAATAGGAAGTCTATTTGGAGAGTCGAGATGCCACATGTTTACAGTGGAATGGCAGAAACGGGGCTTACCACATGTACACATATTACTTTGGCTAAAAGAACGCATCTCTGTAAACGATATTGATAAAATAATCAGTGCGAAGATTCCTTGTCGTGAGACTGATCCTACTCTTTACAAAATTGTGAAGTCAAGTATGATACAAGGACCTTGCGGTGTTTTTAACAAGAATTCTCCGTGTATGGTAAATTATAATTGCAGCAAGCATTATCCACGAAACCTTCTCAAGCAGACACAGACTGGACAAGATGGATATCCGCAGTATAAAAGACATTCTCCTGAAGATGGAGGATTTACAGTGAATATGAATGGAGTCATTATAGACAACTGTTGGGTGCTGCCATATAGCCCTGTCCTTTCGCTAACCTTCAATGCCCATATAAACGTGGAGTTTTGTAATCCTGTTAAAAGTATAAAATACATTTGTAAATATATTAACAAAGGCTCTGACCTAGCTTCTTTTGCAGTCCAAAATGATCTCGACGAAGTTACCGCCTGTGAAACAGGCCGATACATCAGTAGCTCAGAAGCTGCTTGGCGCATTTTTTGCTTTCCAATCCACGAAAGATATCCACCTGTTGTGCATCTGAGTGTTCACCTTGAAAATAGCCAGAAAGTGTATTTTACAGCAGATAACGTAATGGAGAGAATTCAAAAACCACCAAAGACAACTCTCATGGGATTTTTTAACTTGTGCCATGTTGATGATTTTGCAAAGCAACTTTTTTATCATGAAGTTTCAGGATATTTTGTGTGGAAGAGTGGTTCATTCTGCCGGAGAAAAAAAAGGAGAACCTGTTGCAAATTTTCCTGGAGTTCGAAAAGACCATGTCCTGGGGAGAGTATATAGAGTGCATCTGACTAATTTGGAGTGCTATTACCTGCGACTTCTGCTTCATGAGGTTCAAGGGCCTACTTCTTTTCAAGACATTAAGACAGTCAATGGAACACTTCATAACTCATTTCAGTCTGCATGTGCAGCACTCGGGTTACTCGAAGACGATGAACATTGGAATAAGACTTTACAAGATGCCGTTGTCTCACAATCTGCGCATAATCTCAGAGAACTGTTTGCTATAATGTTGGTGTTTTGCAACTTATCAGAACCAGTGGTACTTTGGGAGAAACACAAAGATAGTTTTTCAGAAGATATCACAAGTCAACTTTAAATTAAATTGCCTTCTGTAAACATAGATGTAATGAAAAATGAGGTTTATAACGAGTGTCTTATTCTGCTAGAAGATTTCGTGCTCACTATTTCAGATAAATCACTCAAAGATTTCGGTTTGCCCGTGCCTTTACGTTCTCCATCGACTGTAACCAGCCGGGACTATCTCATGGAAAGAACATACGACTTGAAGGAGCTGACTGATATTGTTACGAAAAATGAGCCACTGTTGAATAATGAACAGAAGAAAGTTTATGATGAAGTCTTTGACAACTCACAGTTCCAAATTGGGAATATATTCTTCTTGGATGCACCTGGAGGAACAGGGAAGACTTTCCTTAGCAATCTTCTGCTTTCTAAAGTGAGAGCGCACTGTAACATTGCCATTGCTGATGCTTCATTGGGAATAGCTGTGATGCTATTGTACAATGGAAGAACAGCACATTCAGCTTTCAAGCTTCCTCTTTAAATTTGTGGAACGACCAGTTTGTAACATTAGTAAGCAAAGTGACATGGCACGCATACTTAGAGATTGTAAACTTATTGTTTGGGATGAATGTACCATGTCAAACAAGGGAGCTCTCGAAGCACTGGACAGGACCCTACAAGATATACGAAGATGCAACACTGTTATGAGGGGACTTAACGTCCTCTTAGCAAGAGACTTTTGGCAAACTCTTCCAGTTGTACCGCGGGGGACACATGCTGATGAGGTGAATGCATGCTTGAAATCATCTTATTTGTGGCAAAAAATAAAGGTCCTGACTTTAAGAAAAAATATGAGAGTGCACATTACAGGTGACCTTGAAAGTGAACGATTTGCACATTTACTTTTGACACTTGGAGAAGGAATGATAAAAGAAAAGAATGGAAAAATTGAAATTCCCACAGGTCTATGTCATTTAGTGAAAGATATTGAATCATTCACAGGCATGAAGTATCCAGATCTACAAAAAATTAAGGACAAACCTGTTTCGTGGTTCAGGGAGAGAGCAATAATGACTACTGTACCAAAAATGATATGGCATTGGAAATTAATGACTTGCTGCTGCAAAGATTTGATGGCATACTGAAGAAAAATAATTCAATAGACTCGGTCCTGGAAATAGAAGATGCTGTGCATTACCCTGTGGAATTTCTGAACTCCCTGAATCCTTCAGGTACGCCTCCTCATGTGCTGAGTTTAAAGGTTGGAGCTCCAGTTATGCTCTTAAGGAACTTAAATTCGCCAAAATTATGCAATGGAACAAGACTGCAAGTTACTGCAAGAGAATATTATAGAAGCAACTATTTTCACAGGTTGCGGCAATAGAGAAAAAGTACTTATTCCTCACATTCCTTTAATTCCATCAGATTACCCATTCCAATTCAAGTGTCTACAGTTTCCTTTAAAGGTGTGTTTTGCGATCACTATTAACAAGTCTCAAGGCCAGACTCTAAAAGTTGCTGGCGTGGATCTCAGAGAAGATTGTTTTTCTCATGGCCAGCTCTATGTTGCCTGCTCACGAGTAAGCTCGAAAGAAAATCTTTATATTTTACAGCCGGAAGGGGCAACAGTCAACATTGTGTATCAAGAAGTCCTCAAGCAAGACTAAAATAGATTAGACACATTGGTTGTTACCTCAGGGTTGTGTTGGTTATATTGGAGTAATGGCCAAATGGAGGTATTAGTAGGCGTGCAAATCTTGGATGTAATATGGCTACGTGGCGAACCTCTACCCTGCCTTAATATGCTTAACGCACCGGCACGTTGTACCTCTTTCCAAAAAAATATATACATAGATGGTGAGAAAGCCAACATGAAAAAATATTTTTTTAGCAAGGGAAAGAGTTCCTTATTAGAAGGGAAATGTATAAGTTTTCAGATTTTTAAAACGGTATGTATTTTTGAAAATCGATTTTTAGGGGTGGGCAGGAATCTAATACAACCTGTGACAATAAACTTCGGTGAATGATGGCATATTGAGAGTGGATTTCTTGCTTACATGAAACAGCAGTTACTATCCTTCAAAGTAATCCCCGTCGATGGTAATGCACTTCTGGGAACGCCTGTACAAGTCCTGGAAACTCCTGGCGTAGTCGTTTTTAGGGATAGCCTTCAGTTGGGTCGTAACATTACGGTGGATGTCTGGTCACTTCGGGGGGCGTCTTCTACGGTGTTCCGGCCTCCTCAGAACCGTTTAAACCACTCATAAACACTTCAAAGTAATAGCACTTTCTTTGTAAACTATTGTCATCATTTTATGAGTCTCTTTCGTTCGCTGATCCATTTTGGGTTTCGACCGCGTACTACGCCTTCTCTTTTCAATGTCCTGTTTAAACACAATAAACACACTCGCAGCGCTGATTCTCTCAAATTTGTTTCAACATGTCTCGATCTGTCTGGGGCAGGATACGACGATGGTACACTCTTACGACCGTTAGCAATTTGACGTCATTCACCGAACTTTATTGTCACAGGTTGTAAAATCTCAAAATAGGCCAAATTTTGACGTCTGTGCTGGCCAACCCCTCTCTGTGAAAAATTCATGTACGACTTAGAAATTTGGACCAAGAATAGTGCACATAATTTGCAAAAAAAAAAAAAAAAACAATTTATGCTATTTTTTTTCATGCTTTACCCCTTTGCCCCCGTACGGCCCAACGTAAAAATATGGTGATTCTCGCAGTTCTGGTATTTCACGAGTAAAAATAGCTGCAAATTAATGGAATTTGGTACAATGATGTCAATTAACGAGCTTATCTCACAATCTTGAAGTTCATTTTTTGATTATCTGGATCCACTTTTCCGGCATTTTATGTTTTCCGGATTTTTACCGGATTTTTTTCTTGTTTTTCATAAATTAAGATACAAACTCACATGTTGAAAGCTTAGAGTCTTATAAATCCATTGATCATAAAATATGGATTTTGTTCTTTGATTTAAAATTTATTTTAGGTATCTAGGACTATTTTTCGGTTTTTTATGAATTTTAGAAAATGTGTTGAAATATCAATTTTTAAATTGTCACATCCAAAAAACAGTCATAGATACGATGTCGTAAAAAAGATGAGATATAAATTTCATCAGACAAACAGCTTGAGCAATGCCGGGCATGTCAGTTAGTATAAAATAAAATTTACATCTAATTCTGTAAATAAGTTAATGCATGTTGAAGACTTTTTATTTAATTTTAAAGAATGAGGATTTTCAGTAATATACACTCACTCACCAAAAGTCATAGCACACCTGCCTAATAATGTGTTGGCCCCCTCTGGCCCAGATAACGGCGGCGACCCGTCGTGGAAGAGAGTCTACCAGTCCTCAGAACACATCCACAGGCAGTGCAAGCCATGCCACCTCTACCCATTCTCCATAATGATGCTGCATTTACCAGTCGTGTTGGTGACGATCTGACAGATCGTTAGATGACGTCCCAGAAATGTTTAATGGGATTGCAATCTGGGGAACGTGGTGGCCAAATCATTGTTGTGAAGTCGGTAGCATGTTCCTCCAGCCACTGCCGTGTCACTAGGGCCATGTGTGGAGGCGCATTATCTTGCTGGAAACTTATCGCTCGTGGAGTAAAAATAGTTTATGAAGGGGTACAGGTGGTCCCCAAGCAGATCGATGTAGGAAGTAGCATGCAGAGTGGATGTCAGATGCGCCAATAGGCCCATTGCATTGCATTGCATGCCCCAGAGTGTTTGGAGTCTCCATCTGCCTGAGTGGCCCCCACCTGACAAGCAGGATCCGTGGCTTTGTGTGGTCCGCCAGACACAGACGCGACCATCGGCCTGATACAGTTAAAACTGTGACTCGTCGGGCCAGGCAACCCTTCGCCTGTCCTCAGCGGTCAATGTCGATGTTGGTTGACCCAAGCTAGGCGTTGCCGACGATGTGCAGCTGTCAAGAGCGGCACCCGTTGTGGCCTCCTGCTCCCAAAGCCTGCAGCTGCCAAGGTTCGCGAATTGTTGTCACGGACACAGTTGTGAGACGTCCCTGACTGTACCGCATAGTGATTTGGCCTGCTGTCGCCCTTCGGTCAGCAGTTGCAAGCTGGGTGACCCGGCGAACACCTCTGGCATCAATGAGGCGTGGGCGGCCCATCCGCTCTCCGACATGGGTTGTAATTCCTCGTTGGGTGTACTCTCGATAGACCCTTGCAACGGCTGTGCGGGAAAATTGCAAGATGTTGGCTACATCTGATATTGAGGCACCCATCCATCTGGCACCAACAATCATCCTTTGTTCAAATGCGGATAGCTCTTGGCGTGCTGCCATTTCTGCAGCTAGTTTTGCTTACAAAGATTGTGTGATATCAAAGAGTCCTGTGCACCTGCATTCCGAGAATGGAAACAGCGGGATCTGTCTCATTAAGGACAGGGAACTTGATTGGAGGGGTGTGCCATGTCCTTAATAACATAAAAAATGTTTGGAAGTGGTATGTACAAAATACACTACTGTTTATAAAAATCGCAACACCCTGATGGAATGGTCTAATCCATATGCAATTTGCAATATTTGCATACAATGGGTCAGAGTATAAATGATTAGATTTTTAGAGTAATTGCTTGAAAGAACACCATGCCTCGACGACGACGAAGTGTACCATATCAACAGCTGACAGACTTTGAAAGAGGACGCATAATTGGTCTGCGTGAAGCAGGATGGTCGTATCGTGACATTGCTGCTCGTGTAGGACGTAATGCAACGACAATTATGCGTGCATGGAGGCAGTGGAGCGAAGAGAACAGGGCACACCGAAGACCAGGCTCAGGAAGACCCAGCACGACGACACCGCGAGATGACAGACACCTCTATCGCATGTGTGTAGCAGATCGTACAGCCACTTCCACAGTGTTAGCACAACAGTGGGGTGCTACAGTAGGCAGGACAATGTCTGCTAGCACTGTACGACGCCGTTTGATTTCCAGAGGATTCATGGCACGAGTACCATTGTTGCGGATTCCTTTGACTCAAAACCACCGGCGCCTCAGGTCGCAATGGGCCCATCAACACCAACAGTGGCAAGCTGAATGGCAACAAGTTGTGTTTTCGGATGAGTCAAGGTTTAACTTGCAGCACCATGACGGCAGGTTACGAGTCAGAAGACATCGTGGCGAGCGCGACCTTCCAGAATGCATCCTGCAGCGTCATTCAGGACAAGCGCCAGGAGTGATGGTGTGGGGTGCAATCAGTTACCATGGCCGTTCCCGTCTGATCAGAATCCATGGCAGTCTGAACAGTGACCGGTACATCAGGGAATTTGTGCAACCCGAGGTCATTCCCTTCCTGCAGAACCTTCCAGGCGCTGTATTCCAACAGGACAATGCCCGACCGCATGTGGCCAGAAATGTCCTCGCCTTTTTCCAAGCACATCAGACGCCCTTGTTCCCCTGGCCTGCTCGTTCACCAGACATGTCTCCAATCGAACATGTGTGGGACAGGGTTGCTCATCGATTGGCTCGTCAGACTCCTGCAGCAGCAACTGTGGATGAACTGTATACCCGTGTAGACAGAGCATGGCAGGACATTCCCCAGGCCCTTATTCAGAGCTTGTTTGACTCAATGCCACGATGTTTAGAGGCTGTAATTGCATCCCACAGTGGTTTCACCCGATACTAATGTGACAATAAAACGCATTGTATTGACCTGAAAATCTAATGGTTTCTTTTCTGACCCATGATATGCAAATGCTCCAAATTTAATGCAGATTGGGCTATTCCATCAGGGTGTTGCGATTTTTATAAACAGTAGTGTAGAAGTTATTGTTGAAGACTGAATTTTTATTTTATTTGAAACAAATAATTTAAAGTTGAACTGGGTGTGTTCAATTTAGCTTCAGATTTCAATTTTTACACATTGTTGCAAAATAAAATTTTTATTGTGTTAGCATTGAAATTGGAAATTTTATTGGACACAGCCACTTCATCTTTCACCCATTAACAAATTTAATTAGAACTTTTCTAATACTTCTTCAACTTGAATGTGAATCCTACTGATGGTGGAATAGAATATATTTCTTTGTCCCTTTTAAGTCTGGAAAATTTTGATCAAAAACGGAAAAATTGCGCTAATTTATTCAAAAAATTTTTCCTAGCCAAAGTATATCTATTTGTGGCAAAATTTTTTTGTGTAATATTTATAGATATTCAGGCCACTATGTGAAACAGTATATATTACGTTATGCGTATAAATTTATTTATAAAAATAACTGAAAAATACAAATATGAGTAAAAAAAAAAAAATAAGGAATCTTGTTTTAATGAATTTTTATTTAAAAAAAAAAAAGAAAAATATTTTCAATTAGCAAGTTAGGCTGAAAAAGTAAAGAATTTCATTGTCTGTATGCGAATTAAAAAATAATTAAGATATTTTATTTATAATAAATGCTGTGAATTTTTTTTCATAACTATGTAGAGATTTCAATGGTTTGAATTTGGCACCGTGAAGTTATTTAATGCTACGGTGCCTGGCACGAAAGAAAAAGGAAACTGGCGCATGTGTAAATGAATAAAACTCGTTCAACCAATCAGAAACGGACAGGAATCAGAGCATTACTTACTACTGATACCAGGAATAAGTAATACATCGTTTCCAGTCTGTTTCTGATTGGTTGAACGAGTTCTATTTATTTATACACACGCCAGTTTTCTTTTTTCTTTTGTGGCGGGCACTATAGTTGACATAATCGTGTAGATCTCCAGACAACCAATCAAATTCCAGGCTTCGCCTCTATCCACCGGAGAGCCGTTGAGAATATGATTCTAGGAGCATTTTATAGGATAAAACAGCACTTATACAGGGTGTTTCAAAATTATGTACAATAAATTTAGTGACATATTCTTCAGGTCAAAAGAAGACGAAAATGTTCTATAGCACTTTGTCTGGAAACGATTTATTTACGCGATACAGCCAACTAAACCCGTGGCTCCAAATTACAGGAATTGTTCAAAGTGCCCGCCACCAGCTCACACGCACGCTTCGGCTCGTTGCATGAGCGACCGTCTGATGTCATGGAAGAGTTCGTCGCCAGCATTACGAACGGTTTGGCATGCATTTTCAATTCGTTGTCGCAGATCCATAATGTTAGGAACTTCTGTGCTGTAGACGATGTTTTCACATGACCCCACAGAAAAAAGTCCAAGGGATTAAGGTCGGGTGATCTTGCAGGCCAGGTTACCGGTCCACCTCGACCTATCCACCGATTCGTGTATGCAGCATTAAGGTGTGCTCGCACAACATGGCTGAAATGTGCTGGAGCACCATCATGCATGAACCACATGTTAGAGCTTATCAAAAGAGGAACATCTTCCAGTTGGTTTGGTTTGTTTGGTATTTACGTCCTTTTCAACTGCTATGGTCATTTCAGGACGGCGTTATAGGGGCTGCAAATTTTGCCTCGCAAGGGTTCTTTAACGTGCAGCCGGCAAATGACTGCACGGGACCAACGGCTTTACTTCCCTTCCGAAGGAAGTGTGTGATCTCAGGATTTCCCCCTGAAATATCCTCGTCGTCCTCGGCCAGGATCGAACCCGCGTACACGGGCATCAGAGGCGATCACGCAACCGCTGAGCCACCGAGGCCGATACATCTTCCAGTAATTCTGGCAATGCATTCTGCAGAAACAAAAGATACGTTCGCCCAGTCAATCGTGGCGGCAACACATATGGGCCAATTAAGTTATTTCCGACAATTCCACACCAAATGTTCACGGAGAAACGCTCTTGATGCGCTCGAGCTCTGGTAACATGCGGGTTAGCATCTGCCCAATGGTGCTGGTTGTGAGAATTTACGATTCCTGTCCGGGCGAAGGTTGCTTCGTCCATGAAAAGTATCTGGCTGAGACAACTAGGGTCTGCAGCATGACGACGTTGTATCCATTGGCAAAATCGTTGTCGGTGTGGATAGTCCGTTGGGTTCAGTGCCTGAACCAGTTGCAGGTGGTATGGATGCAAAAGCTGATGGTGAAGAATGCGCCAAACAGATGAGTGCAGAATGTGTACCATGGAAGAAATACGACGGGTGCTTGTCTGTGGTTCATCATGTATGATGTCAATTATCACATCCTCCTCATCCGTACAATGTGCTACAGGCCGCCCTTGTCCTGTTTGACGGCCAAAGGAACCACGCTCCCTCAAATGTCTGTCGACAGATACAAATGTTCGGTTATTTGGCAAATGTCTATTCGGAAAGCGTTCTTGGTAGAGTCTTCTTGCTTCCACAGCATTTCCGTCCACAAGACCATACATTAGGTGCATGTCAGTGTATTCTGCACTGGAATATGTGTACATGACTTTTTTTTACGTAAATCGTAATGCGTATGTCAAGGCACGCAAACGTTCTGAAATTGATATTCCTAGTGGATGTACAGTAGTGAAACTACAGTAATGGAAACAACCGTACACAACTAATGGAACAACCCTAAAGTAGGTTTAAATGGAACAAACCACTCAACCTAGTGTTGGGTCGAAACGCTGGAACTGCTAAAATATCGTCCGCTAACTACCGTGCTTCCCTACTGTATGATATTGGATTATTCGCAAACAAATCGTTTCCAGACAAAGTGCTATAGAACATTTTCATCTTCTTTTGACCTGAAGAATATGTCACTAAATTTATTGTACATAATTTTGAAACACCCTGTATATTGCAAATATGCAAAAATAATGTGAATCTTAATATTAATAAAAAACTCTTTAACCACAACAACACTAAAAAATAGGATAAATACAACCTGATTCTGGAAGTACTTTTCGGAAGCAATTGCTACCATCATTCAGCAGTCCAGTACAACGTGAGAACTGCCTGAGTCTTGAAGAATTTGAGTATATATAAGGAACTAAGACCAATCTGAATTCAAAAGAAGAATGACACGAAAAATGTCAATTCTGTTGATTGGTTGTTTGGGTCGAACATTTCATTAAAGGTGAATCGATAATCGGACCCATATCTAAGTTAAGTAGCGTATTTTTGTCTGTACGCTGGATCGCAATGCTTTCAAACGCATCCAACAGGTGTCTTTTATTTATTGATTTTATCAGTTTAACATTATTGATAGGAAAATCATGGCCGGTGTCGATGGAGTGTTTGGCAACTGAAGACTGCGGTTACTTCTTCCAAACTTCCTGTCTTAGGTGTTCCTTGAAACTGGTTTCTATGCTTCGATACGTTTGACCTTTGTAAATCTTATCACATTGTGCACATTTTATCTCATAGATTCCTGACTTGAGGAGCGAAGGGATCTTGTCCTTAGGGTTGGGGAAAATGTCCTTCATTTGATTGGGATTGCTGAAACAAATTGAAAAACAAAAGATTTTAATGCTGAGCCCAACCCTCTGATGAGTTGTTTATTATAAGGTAAAGAAATAATACTGCCCTGGTTCTTGGTCATGCCATGCGTAGTGCTGTCCTTAATAAATTTCTTAAACTTTCTTTTTCTAAGTAAATCCGTGATGGTGCAATTGTTGTAGCCATTCATAGTTGCAATATTTTTGATAGGGAAATTTCTTTCTTAAATCGTTGTTGGCTGAGCGGAATGTTAAGGACTCTATCCAACTTGGAAATAAAAGTGGCAGTCTTCTGGTTCCAAGGGTGGCTAGAATCACTTGGAATGTAGTTGAGGCTGTTAGAAGGCTTCCAGTAAATGTCGAACTCTAAGTGGTCTTGACTCCTAATGATTAAAACGTCCAAGAAACCAGATTCAAGGAACACCTATGACATAGGAAGTTTGGAAGAAGTAACCAGTCTTCAGTTGCCAAACACTCCATTGACACCGGCCATTATTTTCCTATCGATAATGTTAAACTGATAAAATCAATAAGTAAAAGGCACCTGTTGGATGCATTTGAAAGCATTGCGATCCAGCGTACAGACAAAAATATGCTACTTAACGTAGATATGGGTCCGATTATCGATTCACCTTTAATTAAGTGGTTGACCCAAACAACCAATCAACAGAATTGACCTTTTTCGTGTCATTCTTCTTTTGAATTCTGATTGGTCTTAGTTCCTTATATATACTCAAATTCTTCAAGACTCGGGTAGTTCTCTCGTTGTCTTTGAGGTGCTCCTGGACTGCTGAATGATGGTAGCAATTACTTCTAAAAAGTACTTCCAGAATCAGGTTGTATTGATCCTATTTTTTAGTGTTGTTGTGGTTAAAGAGTTTTTTATTAATATTAAGATTTACATTACAATTATCCACATTAGTCTTTATCTTCGTCTAATGCTAAAATAAAATTAAATATTCAATTATTATTATAAAGTTTATATTATTTTTAATAGACAGATATATATGAAAGAAGGACGAGACACAAAAACCCTGGAATACAATAAAAGTTATTAATTAAGAAATAAAAAGCAAATAAATAATAATTAATAAAAAATAAAAAAATTTAAATTAATAATCAAAATCAAATTTTATTTTATTTATTTTGATTTTATTTATTAATTTAAAATTTTTTATTAATTATTATTTATTTGCTTTTTATTTTTTAATTACCGTAAATCTTCTACTATAACGCGAATTTTTTGGCCTAAAAAAGCATCTAAATTTGCTGGGTCGTATTATACTAGAGGATAAAAATCAGCCCTCCGACGGCTGCGGCCGGAGGAGATTTTGTCCGGAGGAGATTTTGTCCTGATAACATTACCGTACATTAATTACATTGCATATTAAGTGTCCAGTTCATTATACAATATATTAATTCACTTTTTATTCGAATTACTCGTCGCCAACATCTAACAACATCGATAATAACTTCTCCCAAACATCGATACTTCTAAATAGGCCTACTTCCAAACTGCCTCGAACCAAAGCCTACAAGAAAGCTTATGTAGTGAAAATATTAAACTGAATAAAGATTACTTGTCTTTTTATTAAGAAAATTGATGTACTGTTGTGTTTTTTTGTCGATGTGCGAGTGAGAAAGCTTTCCCTATCAATGTAGGGCTATAAACTTCCAAACTGCCTCGATGAAGTTGAGGCAGTTGTTTTTGTCGAAGTTGCTTTCTGTTGCTTGATTATGGGGCAAATGTTCCAAAATTAAATTGAATTTTGGTGTAAAAATGCATGTAACTGAACTTTTAATTTCCCCCATTAAAATCATTTGGGTTACAAACAGGCACGATATGCTGATTCATTCCATAAAAACATGTAAAAAAAGACTCTTCAGCCAATGGACATTGCCACCCAATATACCACTTTGTGTTGATTGGTTAGTTTTGATTGACATTAGCACTGCAAGCACTATATAAACTCTGGCAATGTGAGTCTGGGCTACGATTTGCAAGACAAGATGGAAGGAACTCCAAACTTTCCAGAACGTTACCCTAAGGACTATTGCACAATTAGATAGGAGAATTGCTCGCAATTACTCCATTCATAATGATTTCGATATGACCCATGTCGGGAAATATGTTCAAGAGCTCATGAAAACCGTGCTGCCTATTATGGCAAATCATGATTATGATCTAGTCTCTGGCATTCTAAAACATTCTCTACATAGAAAAAGGCATCGTAATCCAAGACATATCCTTGATGTCAATTTTGATGACATTGATAATGTCATCTTCCCAGATTACTGGGTTTCATAAATTCTTTCGTTTTTTCTGTGGCTTACTATGTAATATACTCCTACTTCAGACAATCGTCAATCAAATTTTCCTCCACCAAGAGGAGGCAATTTTCTTTCATACTTTGGATGACCTTTGTGGGTACATCAGGCTTCTTTTCTAGTTCAGTGTATTTCCCTTGGAATATGATTATGAAGGGTGAGATTATGGAAGCTATGCTTCAAGTTCCACACGAATACCGATACACTACACTGTTCGATTGTCGATTGTCATTGCCTCCTTGCAAATTTAAAAACGAGAAAAGCTCCAGGTAAAGAGTGTAAATAACGTTTCACTACACTGCTCGATTGTCGTCGAGTGTAAATCAGTACAACCTATTCATCCGGTTCATCAATACTTTTAGATTCGATCTCCAGCATATTTATTTAGTGATTCTTCAACCTGCATTTAGTGATTCAGGACTTAGAGATTCTTCACTCAGCAGAACTAAGGTACTTTTTCTTTTTTTTCTTTTTTTTCTTTTTTTTATTATTATTTAGTTTCTTCTTTTTTTGTAAATGACATGGTTCTTAATAAGCCATTTAAGGACAGAGTGAGGCAGTACTGGATTTTAAAGACTCAGATGAATCAGATTTTGAAGGTTTTTGAATATTAAATATCCAGACTATTTAAAAATAAAGATTTTTTTTCTGTATAAGTTTGTACATTTTATTTCTCGCGAGGAGTCAAAAATGGGGGTCGCGTTATACAAGAGGATAGGATTTTTGCCGATTTTTTTGGGCCGAAAAAGTGGAGTCGCGTTATAGTAGAAGATTTACGGTAATAACTTTTATTATTTTTAATAAAATTCAATGACATGGGTATAAACATGAAAATTCATATAGAAATCCAAATAAATGAATACTGTTTACATTTTTAAATGAAGCTAATTGAAAATGAGCTTATTTTCAAATTTTAATTAAATTTACAATTATTTTGGATATTGTAAATAAATCTTTACAATAGATTTTAATTTAAAATTAAAAATATTTATTACAATTTGGTGGATAAATGAAAAAAGAAATTTTTTGGGGGTTCAATAAATGTTTCATTATTTATGCAAAATAATGAAATATTAACCAAAAATTTCTTACTATAATATAAACAAAGATTTTAGCTGCATTTACTAGTCCGAATCCAAAATATAAAAGTCTTAACGTGACGTGAACAATTCTTTACAAAGTAAACAGTAAACAGAGAAAAACAAAATTACATTTTACCCTTGGAATGTGTTGTTCTAAGCATTGGAGTGGCCCTAGGGAGGGGGGGGGGGGGTATTTCAAGTGAAGTACATTCCGAAATGACGTCATCACGGCAGCAGTCACACCTGTTTGCAGTGAAACTGCGTGAAGTTTACTTTATTTCTGTTTTCTAAATTCATTTTATGAATAATAATTATACTAATAATAAAGAATAGAATCTCAGAATTAAAATTAAAAAAAATTCCCTATACCTATCTGCAATAACAGACTTGCAATAAGGCGAGAAATTTCAACTTCATAATCGGGCGACAATAAAATTACAAGGGTGAAGTGATGGTAAGATAAAAAAAATTTTTATACATATTTATGCAGTAAAACTTGTATGGAACTAATAAGGAAACTACATAATTTCATAAAATGCAGGTTCTGAATAAGTAGAAAGAAAATATGATTTAAAATGAAGAACCAGATAATGGCTATATGAGATCGACGTTGGGTTTCTAATTTTGATGCCTGTTCAATTTAAATTAATTATAGTAAATATAGTAATTCATTCTCTAAGCTAATTATACTGTATTATTATAGAGAAAGTGTACTGTATAGAATACAGTAATTTTAGTTTTCTTAGACCTAATAATTAAAAAGACAAAACATTTTTTTTCTGACTATATTATAAAAACATGTAAGCGTGCCATTCGGCACTCTCAGTCCTTTTAGGACGGGAAAATTGCGCTATTTTATTCAAAAAATTTTTCTAGCCAAATTATATCTATTTATGGCGAATGTTTTTTTGCATAGTTTTTATTGATGTATAGGCCACTATATGAAACAGTATATTTTATATTATGTGCATAATTTATTTTTAAAAATTACTCTGAAAAATACAAATATGAGTAAAGAAAAAATATGATTCATTAATCTTGTTTTAATGAATTTTTAGAAAAAAAACGAAAATTATTTCCAATTAGTAAGTTAGGCCGAAAATGTGAAGTATTTCATTGTCTGTATGAGAATTAAAAAATAATTAAGAAATTTTTTTATTATCAATGTTATGAATTTTTTTTCATAACTATGTGGAGATTTCAGGGGTTTGAAGTTGGTGCCATGACGTAATTTAATGCTAGTTGACGTAATCGCGTAGATCTAACTACAACCAATCAAGATCCAGGCCCCGCCTCTATCCACCAGAGAGCTCTTGAGAATGTGATTTAATACACTTCAAATTTTTTTAGTTTTAAACTTCCTTTCCTCCTATTAACAGATGTGTGACGAATTCTTATATTTACATAAAATTTTATTATTAATTTCATGAAGCCCATTTTGTGACTGGGCGAATTCCTGATCCTCATTTAAATCCCAGAAAATTGTAGCAGTAATGTTACAAATTATTCACTGGATCAGGATTTTTTGCGTAGCTGCTTAGTACAAAGAATATTCTTAAAATTTGTGTGTCAGTCATTTTGCATAAGGTAATATCTTTTGAAGGGATGATCAATCTACTGCTATCTGTATATATTTTTTCATTAATAAATGAGAAATCTTCATATATAATATTCCCGTTGTCCAACACTCTTAGGCATGTGCTACATTTAATGAGTTTATTTTTATGCTCGTAGGTCTCCATGCCTTGAGAAACATGCCTATTCCTTCTATTTCTATGCTTGAAGCAACAACTTTCTTATCAGTGGATGATTCATATCACACAAAGGGCTTGACCGTGTCGAGTAAAGGATTTTATTCAAAACTTAGCTGGTTGTTGAGCATTTTTCTACTACCTGTCTTGAGGTGTTTTCTGATGACCAGGGCTTCATACGTGAGAGTCTTGCGTGGATCTCTGATGAACTTCACCATGGACATGATATCTTGGATGGGGCTGAAATTGTGTTTGTTGGTGAGGATATGTTCAGAAAATATGTGGTCCCAGTTGGGCTATGTTCACTGAACCTCTCACGGAATGATCTTCTAGTTGATCCCACGTAGAAGAATCCACAAGACGGGCAGGTAAGTTTGTAGACTCCACAGCCGGAATAGATGTCATCCTGTTGGATCCTGTGTCTTGAATTTAGTAGAAAGCGGTGATTGTTCACCTTTCTGAAAGCGACCTTCAGTTTGTAATTCCTGAATACAGGGTGTTTATGAATTCCATTGCCAGACATGGAGAGGTGGTAGGGCAGGTCATAACTAACATCTAATTCTAATACCATTTTTCCCCACAAAAAGCGTTGTAAACTAGTTAAAAAGGTGTAAAGATCCCGACCAACCCTGTGAATGCTGCACTGCACAGCACCTGCAGAGCTGCTTGCAAAGCAGGAAATTAGCAACAAAAGCACTAATTGGTGAATCATGACATGCAGCTCCGGACAATTTATTTGTTCAAATGCAGAAACAGTTATTACAATGTTACATTGAACAATTACAGCAACTGTTTGAAGTGGCAGCCCTGGGCTTTGATGCAGAACATACATCTCCGTTGCATGTTTTGTCGCAATCTCTCAAATACTTCTGGTTTTTGCTGAACCTCTCTGCAGGCGTCAAAGATTCTTGCTCTCAGCTCATCAACACTGGCTACCAGAATAATATAAACCAGGCTTTTCAAATGTCCCCATAAGAAAAAGTCCAGCAGTGTTAAATCCAGTGGCCAGTTAATGGGACCACCTCTACCTATCCGACGTTGAGAGAAGGTTTGATCGAGAAACTCTCGCACGGCCCGGGTAAAATGTGCTGGTGCTCCATCGTGCTGCAACAACTTCTGCCATCTGACTTCCAAAGACATTCCAAGGCATCTTCTTCCAGTCCAGTCAGGATATCTTGAAGAAACTTGAGGTAATGCTCTCCATTCAGGTTTGGAGGTAGTACATGCGGTCCGATAATCTGGTCAGGTAGAATTCCAGCCCAAATGTTGACGTGAAAGCGTTCCTGATGGCTGGAGATTGTTTGTGGCATGAGGGTTATGTGCGTCCCAGCTATGGCTGTTGTGGCAATTGAACATGCCCTCCTTGGTGAATCATGCTTCATCCAAAAGTGACACAAGTGTGCCAAATGCAGGATTGTTAGTAACATCTGAAGATACCATTCAGAAAATTCCACGCGTGGTACATAGTCTCTGCTTCGCAAAGCCTGAACTTTTTGTTTGTGATAAGGATGTTGTCGGTGCTCATGTAGAACGTTCCATACAGTCGTGTGATTAATGCCCATATCATGTGCAACTGCACGGGTGCTTGTGGATGGGTTATCTGCAGATCTTTGCAGCACGTCCTCTTCAACATGTGTTCGCACAGTCCTTGGAGAACCAGCGTCATGCCTGCTGGGTAGAAATTGTCCCGTTTCTCTTAAGCGCCGGTCAGTCGCCACAAATATTGCACAACAAGGATGTCGTCTACGAGGGAACCTCTCGTGGTAGAGTCTTGCAGCTTCTCATGCATTGCCATGAGCCTGGCCGTACAACAGATGCTTGTCTGCCATCTCTCCGTACGTGAACTTATTCACGATGAGATCTTTGCAGGTGTGGTGCTTCTGCTTGTACGTACTTCACAGACTCTGCCTGGTCACCCTCGACGAGGAATGTGATCACCTGTGCGTTCTGATTTACCAATTAGTGCTTTCGTTGCTCTTTTCCTGCTTTGCATGAAGCTCTGCGGGTGCCGTGCAGTGCAGCATTCACAGGGTTTGGTCAGGATCTTTACACCTTTTTAACTTGTTCACAACGTTTTTGTGGGAAAAATGGTATTCAGAATAGTAGTTAGTTTTGACCTTCCCTGCCACCTCTCCAAGTCTGGCAAAGGAATTCTTAAACACCTTGTATATTGGTTATCCTGGTTATTTCCGGACCTATATATGTGAATGTGGTATATCTGGATGGTTCAGATACGATGTCAGCTGCATGGTTATGGGTTTCGATTGCACATTTCTTTTTTCGGAAAATGGCTCTGGCTACTTTGTCTGGGAAAGCATTCCTTCTGACTATTTCATATATAAGTCGTAGCTCTTCGTTTCTATCTTTCTCGGTGACATGGTATGAGAGTGCACAGTGGAAGAGGTATTTTATGGCAGCCGACTTTTGTTGTGGCGGTTGGTTTGACTTGAAGTTAATAATATTAGCAGTGGCAGTGGGTTTTCTATAAATCGAGAAATTTTACCTTTTGGTAACTTGGCTTTTAGTAAGGGTCATGTCCAGGAAGTTGATCAAGCAGTCCTTCTCTTCCTCCATCATGAAGGATATATTACCGTTGAAATTGTTGAACAGATCGAGGGTCTGTGTTGCTGTTGTTCTATCTCGGTTGAAGATGATGAGGGTGTCACCAACATATCTTTTGTAATATGTGATCGTACCATCCTCCAGTAACGAGGCAACGTATTTCTCTTTGAGGGCTTGTAGAAAAAACTTGGAAATGAGAGCGCTGATGGGTTTTGTAGAATTTATCATCAACGCACTGGTAGGGATTTTGTATAATTTGTCATTGAAGGTGAAGTAACTTTGTCTGTGTATGGTGTTGAGGGCATTGATAATATCCAGTCTGATGTCTTCATCTGTATTCAAGAGGTCAGATTGTTGTTGATGATCTTGATGGTTTCGGCAAACGGTATATTTGTATAGAGTTTGACGAAGACCAGAGAGATGATGGATAAATTATCCTCAGGTATGATATTCGCAAGGGATTTGGTAAGCTGGATACTATTCTTGAGAGTGTCGAAATTATTCATTGGGCATACGTTCCTGATGATTTCTGCAACTTTCTTGGCGAGGATGTAAAAGGTGAAGGATATACACGGGGTGGATAGGTTGCAAAATTTTATGTACCTTGATGAGCGTACGGATACAGGGTGGAGAGGTTTGTGTAGTTTTAATTCTACCACTAATGTCCTTAAATAATTGGGATTTAAAATTTCTGGACACTGATCTGATGTCTTTTTGGAAATTCGGTTTGGGGTCCTTAGTGAGTTGTGTGAAACCGTTACCTGAATGAATGTTTCTATTTTGTTATGGTAGTCCTCGTTGTAAATTATTACTGTAGCATTCCCCTTATCTGCTCCGACGAGGGTAGCTTGGTTTCTTCTAACTTTGAGGCAATTCTATTGTCTTATGAAGGATGAGCGTTTGAGATGATTTTACTGATTTTTTTTCCATTTCCTGGCACTGGAACGTTCATCAGGGGCGGGAGGTTTACGTAAGGCAAGTTCAATTTCTATGGCTAAGTTTACATAGTCATTATTGTCAATCTTCTTGTTGATATTGTGTTTGAGTCCTTTCTCGAGGATGAGAAGCGGGAATATACTGTGGATAAAGACATAATGCAACGGAGAAGAACCTTTTGTCCACAAAAGATTTATTATGCGAATACGTATTTCGATCTTTTAAGATCATTATTCAGTGCAAATACATAAAAAATTAACAAGGCAAACTGTTTATAAGAACAAGAGGGCTGCTGATCCTCAAACACTGGCCAATCAACGGACAAGTTGAACGGCCAATTAGAGAATCAGGAGGTGCCTCGTACAAAAGCGCGGACCTAAGAGAAATACAAATAGAAAAAGCGTGATACAGAAAGCTGGCAAAATTCTAAACAAAGAAATTGAATGCAAAATTCAAGCAAAAGTTCCAAATTATACAAACTTAAAATATGATACCAAAAGTAATTACAAACAAGTTAAGTAAAGGAAAAACTGATAAGAGGTTTTTTTTTAAACAATAATAAACAGGATACTGAATGATAAATTATACAGCAGAACAATTAAAAAAAATTTTTTTATACAGTACTAAAATATGTTCCAAAGTTAAGTTATACAGAGCAAATTTTGAAAAGGAGAACATATTAAGGGAATTTTAGCAATTTTAATAAAATAGAATCGCTGAGGGGGCCTGTGTCCTTGTTCAGCAGTATTTCAGGATCCTTTTTCCCTGATCTCCATGGTCTCGTATGCATCCAACATGTTCTTGTTCCTTACGTGTCTAAGTAAACGGCAATCCTTCATCAGAACATAATGTCCTGTCTCTAGCATATGTTCGGCGACTGCAGATCTCTCAGGCGTGGGCTATATGTTCCTTGAACCTAATTAATAAATTGCGGCAATTAGGACCGCTTGTGCCCAACAGTTAAAGAAAAATTGTTCTAATTCTATTATAGATCATAAGAGTTTAACTGCACTCAAGGCACTTAGAAATGAAGGTTGTTTTTATTTAAAATCAAAAACGACCCCCTACCATAATTGGTTAGAACTGTTAAGGCTGCTTTGATGGCATCTAAGAATTTAATCAATCCCCCCCCCCCCCCCCCCCTGGCACATCATTTATCTATATCTAACCCGATTATTCCCAAACGTTACACGCTTTCTAAGATACACAAACCGGGAAACCAGTCTGGCCTATTATATCGACATATGAATTAGCAAAGTTTCTAGCGGGTTCTTTTTAGGTCTGTTAGACATTGACCACTTGGACCTTTCTGTCAAAAATAGTGTGGACCTTGTGGAAAAATTGAAGAATGTTCGTGTTTCCTATAGTTGTATCTTGGTCTCCTTCGACATCACCTCTTTATTTCCAAATTTATCCATTCAAGAGACTTGAGTTTTTGCATACTGTCTTGCTAGACAATAAGATTGAGCCTACGTTGGTATCTGAAATAATAAGTCTCTGCAAACTTTGCGTTAACAACAATTATTTTCATTTCAAAGGGGAATTTTACCACATGTCTGCTGGAACTCCTATGGGGAGTTGCTTAAGCCCTATATTGTCAGAAATCTTCATGAGGAAATTTGAGGCAAAACTCTGTTCCTCCGGTTCATATTTTCTCAAGGTGTGGTATCGTTACGTAGATGATGTTTTCGCGATTACTGATACGGATAAGTTGACCTCCAGGTTTTTTTGGAATGACATCAATAATCACTACCCAACCATACAGTTTACTGTTGAAAAAGAGAAAGAGGGCTCACTTCCTTTCCTAGACTTGAAAATCATACGTGTAGACAGTGGTTTAGAATTTGATATTTATTGTAAACCTACAAACACTGACATTTACATACACAATGCTTCCAACCATTGCTGGAGCCAAAAATTGGATTCTTTCATCTTTTTAGTGGATCGGGCTTTAAAACTCCCCCTGTTTAAGAGTATGTTAAATGCGGAAATCACACGCATTCAGAAAATAGCAGTTAACAATGGCTACAGATCAGATTTGGTTAAAGATCTGGTCCGTAGATGAAGGTTCGTAACACTAGTTAAGAGATTCCACTAAACTTAGCAGGAGCGAAGATCCCAAATTCAGACTGCCTATATCCTATAACAGTGGTCTCAACGTCAACCTACAGGCAATCTTTAAGGAGGCACAGCTGGCCATAGCATACAAGAATCCTAATACTTTGAGGAACCTACTCGGAAACCGTAAGGACAAAACACCACGACTGTCACAGGTGGGTATCTATGAGATTAGTTGCAGCCAGTGTCCCAAGATCTACAGAGGAGCTATGTGCTACAATTTAATAACTAGGTTCAAGGAACATACAGCCCACACCAGGTTTGGTCGACCTGAGAGATCTGCAGTCGCTGAATATATGCTAGAGACGGGACATGACGTTCTGATGAAGGATTGCAGTTTACTTAGACACGTAAGGAACAAGAACATGTTGGACGCATACGAGACCATGGAGATCGGGAAAAAGATCCTCAAATACTGCTGAACTAGGACACAGGCCCCCTCAGCGATTCTATTTTATTAAAATTGCTAAAATCCTCTTAACACAATCAAATCCCGTTATAATGAAGTTCAAGGGACCACCGGTCTACTTCGTTATAATGAAAACTTCGTTAAATCGAGATTGCAAATGAATTTGAGAATGAATGAAAAATAGCTTATTTTAAACTGAGTATATACATTTTTAATGTTTTATCCTTAATTATGGTAAATACCAATCAAAATTAGAGTTTTAAATGTACAGTTAGGATTGTGAAATGATCTGTAATGTAACAGTAATGCTTCATCTTTACTGGAAATCATGATTAAAAACGGAAGTTGTACTTTTCGCTGTTAAGTTTTGCTGCTGTAAATAGTAGTCTGTGTGCATTATTAAGTAAATAAATTGAACATGACAAAGATTTTATTTTTTAATATTCTTGTTTTCAGATATTTAGTTTAACATAATTACAACAGTACAAGCTTTACATTGGGTGTCTCATTGTTTGCATCCTTCATAACATTACACGAATAAAATAGTTCCATTTCGCGCGACTAAAATATTTCCATTTTAATGCAATTCTTTAAGTTTTTCCTTCTGTTTAATACTAAACATCATAGATTTAGTTCAAATTTTATAGAACTGTATTGCACGTATTAAAATAATTGGATTTTTACTACAGTATTTTTTTTGAAGAATTTGTAACCATGCCCCCCCCCCCCCCCCAATTAGCATATGCAGCTATAGTTGGAGACTAAAGCTGTGGGACGCAGAAACTGGATAGGTTCGGAACTGATATTAAACGTGGCTGACTCATTGATTTAAGACATAAAACTTAATAACAAACACCTTTTATTACGAATTGCTAGAGGAATATTTGAATACAAACATTAATCAAAGTCACGCTATCATCGCTAACACACAAGAGGGGCTCCTTAGTCATGCACAACAAAAATAGCAGCAGTCAATCAGCTGACACGGACTCATGCTGTCCTTACAAATTAAAAAAAACAAAACAATCAAAATGAAAAGACTTCTTAGGTGTCTGAGGCAATAAATATACTATATTGTGACTCCTGTCTACAGTGTCTGGTGCACCAACACACGAAATGCAATTGAAAGAGTGATGAGCAGTATAGAAGCAATAACACACTATTGCACGTTGCACAAAGACATGAGATTAACAGTCCACGATTGACGTTGGAGAACATCACATGGTTCTTTTCCACCTGCGCTCACAGCTGCGACAGGTCGGGGAGAACCACCGAAACCCCTACACACATGACTTTGTGCAGATCACAGCACCTTAAATATAGTTTTTGTGTTAATTGATACCTCTTCCTCGTGGTGCCACTGTTCTTAATCGAAATGCTGAGCGCGTCGCAGAGCAAGCGCACGCAGTGTCGAAATGCTCAGTGCACACCACCTCTGCATGATGCGCTATTTGCCAATGTGCCTAAAACTGCTTAGCAGAGCCAGCAACATGATTTCCCTTCAGGATTCATTGCCCCAAATCATAGGCTTAAATTCTAATTTAAATTTACTACAGTCGATACTTGTAGCACAAACACAACAATCTCCTATTCAACTGGAGAAACACTCACGCAGACTGTTTTCTCACGGGACTTAGACAGTATCGGTAACATACACAACAGGCGGGTATGACTGTTCTAATTCAATGTGAACACACATTTTCAACAATTCTTGTGCCGGGCGTAGGAGGAACACCTCTAGGGACTCGTGTCGAGGAATTTAAGTAAGTAAAGTTCACTCGCCATATTGTCGTCGTCATAATGGGCAGGAAAAACGCAGCTGCTTAAACAGCGATACCTGTTCATGGGTTGAGATGCAATGCGGAGGCCGCCGAAAGTTTCAAACGTCGTCATTACATTAGATTCAATGGTTGTCCTTCTTCATTACGAAAACTACCCTTCAAACTCAATTATACGTTTAAATTAAAAGATGCTCAAACAGAGCTTAAACTTATTGCTAAGTTGAGGAATACTATCAGAATCCCATCTATATCGGAAAGTTCTGACATGTCTCAAGGCTTAAGATGGCCACAACGTCATGACTGCCGACAAAAAAGGAACCTCTCCCTCTTTCTCCAAAAAAACAAACATACAGTGAAACTCTGATAACTCGAAATTGAGGGGACCAAGAATTTTCTTCGAATTATCAGAGTTTTGAGTTATCCAATCTTGTCAAAACTTTAATTTTTTTTATAGAAATTCATGCAATGAGAAATTAACAGAGTACTTATGAAATAAACAACGCTATATATTATAAAGATATTTTATTTTATTCTTACCTTATTAAAGCTTTTTATAATATTTCGTAAGTGTTGTCTGTTTAGACATGTTTGCAATATTTTTGTTCACATGATTGTGAAAACGGTAATAAATGTTGAACATTTCATCAGGTGATGCAAAAAACGAACCTCTTGTCCACAAATGTTTTAATGGGCGAATACGTATTTCGATCTCTTTGAGTTATCCACGAAACGTTTGTGGACAAGAGGTTCGTTTTTTGCATCATGTCTTTATCCACAGTATATTCCCACTTCTCATTTCATCAGGTGTTTCGCTTTTTTTTTCGCTGCCATTCGTTAACCATTTCGTCATTGACAGAATTTGCTTCGCCCGCGATCGTTCGAAAAACAAGTCCGTGTCGCTGTTTGAACTGATTCAGCCACCCGTTTGAACAAATAAAAGTTTCATGATTTAACTGCTTCGCAAAACAATTTGCTTTCTCCTTCACTAATACACCGTTAATAGGAATGTTCATGGCTCTCACCTGGTGGACCCATTTCAGCAATTCTTCCTCGACGTCTTCAAAAGTCGCTGTTCTCATTCTTTTCCTATTACGGCAAGTGGATGATTCCGCTAGCGATTTAATTTTGTCGGAATTTTTTAGGATTGTCGAAAGTGTGGATAATGGAATGCCGAAAT
>JAHWFO010019727.1:346077-361510 GCA_023313115.1 Rhysida immarginata | reverse complement strand
TTTGAATTTCCCATCGCCAAAAAAAAAAAAAAAAAAAAACTGGTTAATTTTAACTATCCGCACAAATAGTGAGTCAAATCGCAAACGCAAGTCTCACTCTCGGCCCTACGGGCCTCACTGGTCAGTGTTTTCCGTTATTCGAATGCCAGTCCCACTCTCGGCCCTGCGGGCCACGTGGGTCACTGTTTTCCGTTACTTGAACGCTTTCGGCGTTCTGTCTACGCGTCCCCCTCCGGGGGCAAATAACTGATATATACCCCAACCTATTTGGTTACAGGGGGCAAGTGTTGTTTTCCCCCCGGCTGGTTACAGGAATCGCGACAATTCAGTTTGCGGAATCAGTCATCGCACGATCTGTGCGGATAGTTAAAATTAACCAAAAAACGAAATGACTTCTCAATATCAATGGCTAATACGAAAATAACTTCAAAACTGCGTCGATCTTATAATTTCCCCACTTAAATTTTATTAAATTAATATACATTTATTATTGTTAACAGTAGCCACCTATAAAAAATGTTGGATATTTATAAATATCACTAAATAAAATAAGGAAACTAACTTAAAGTTGAAAAACACAGCTCACTTCACATGCTGCCATTTTGAATAAATTAATGAACATCTAAAAGGAAAGCCTGTGCCCTGAAAATTCATACATTGTCACATCATAAA
This sequence comes from Rhysida immarginata, assembly GCA_023313115.1. Lineage (NCBI taxonomy): Eukaryota > Metazoa > Arthropoda > Chilopoda > Scolopendromorpha > Scolopendridae > Rhysida > Rhysida immarginata. Next base: position 360,838 of record JAHWFO010019727.1, on the reverse strand, counting down.
AAGGCTTGTTATTCCTATTTCTACCAATAATAAGCCCTAAATTATGACTACCTATGGTCATGTAACAATGTATAAATTTTCAGTGCATAGGCTTTCTTTCTAGAAGTGTTGTCAGAGACTAACAATAAGCCACTCTCCCTCTTCCCTGCAATGGAACTTTATAAACGTTTTTCAATGTTCTGTAATGAACTCATGATGTTTTCCATTTTTTATGACCTGAAAAGCAGTGACTGGTAATAGCAATAGTAAAATAATAAGGTTTTTTTCCCCTTTCTTTTTTCTTTTTCTGTATATTCTTGCCTATTTTATTTCTCGCGACAAGTCAAAAATGGGGACCGCATTATACAAGAGGATAAAATTTTTACTGTTTTTTTAGGCTCTGAAAGTGGCATTATAGTAGAATATTTACGGTAAATGCTTGCTGTCTGTTTTGCAGGTACAGGTTCAAATCCCATCTTCGATATTTTTTTTTTCTTCGTAAATTTTTTTTAACATGTATGGGAATGTGTAATAGAGCCGGTAAGTATGATATCACTTCCTGGCCAGTTGCCTAGCGGTTCCAAACATTAGGTTTAACAATGTGGTGTAAGGCCATTGAAAAGCATAGAGAAGTTAAACCTAAGTTTGGGACCGCTAGGCAACGGGCCAGGAACTGACGTCACCACTTACCAGCTCTATTCATTTACTAAATATATTTCTCATTTTCCAATATGCTACCATCATTTCTTTATAAAATACATATGCGAATTATAGTTAATAATCCAAGGTGATAAATGAGCATGTTTATCCACATTTAATTATTTTTATAAATTTTGTAACTTTTGGGATGATATTTAACTCGCACAAAGATTAAATAATTATTGCACCACTTACTTACTATTAAATATCGGTATCTATTGCTTATCAATCACCCTTCATTAACATTTCTAACTATAGTCAGGTGCATGAGAATAAAGACTAAAGAAACAACTCCTTAACCACAACAATAATTAAGTAAAAAGAAAAATACAACCTAATCCTAGAATCGCTTTTCGAGGGCGAAGCTTTCATCATTCAGCTGGTGGAAAAAAAGGGAGTAACACACCCGATGATACTGATTGTGAAAAAGAACAAGACCGATATTTATAGTCTGACTGCACCAATGACAGAATAAAGTGATAAGCCCCACCAAGGGGGAGGGGGGTAATTTAGTGATTGGTCCGTTTGGACCAATAGTTAATTAGTTGAGATTCTCCAATGGGTCCTTTGTCGGAGTTGAGTAAATTTTTGCTGTTGGCTGATGAGATTTCTAAACTTTCAAAGGCATCTAGAAGGCGATTATTTTTTATTGCTTTAACAAGTACAAGATCGTCGAACGATATTTTATGTCCCGTATCCGAGTGTTTCGCCACGGCGGACAAGTTTCTTCTTCCGTACTTCAAGTGGGCCAAATGTTCCTAAAATCGAATGGTAGGATTGCGGGCCGTCTGTCCAAAATAAAACTTCGGGCACTGAGGACACTTAACCTTGTAGATTCCCGTCTGCAGGAGTGGGGGGGCCTTACCCTTTGGGTTGCCCAGTAATAGCTTCGCTTGGTTAGGGTTGTTGAAGGATAAAGCCAGGTCATGAGTACTAAATATGGAGCTAAGGCCCTTAACTAATTGATTATTAAAGGGTATTGATATCGTGGTGTACTTCCCTTTGATTTTCTTTAAAGTCGTGTTGTCTCTGATAAATTTTTGGAACGTCCTCTTTTTTAAAATCCTTATGATGGTCCTTTGGTTATATCCATTCCTGGTGGCGATGCTTCTAATCGTGAGTTTTCTTTATTCGGGGTCTTCTTATTCAATGGAAGGTTGATCGCTGTGTCTATCATAGATATCTCGTCACGTTGATAGAGTGATCAACCTTCCATTGGATAAGAAGACCCTGAATAAAGAAATCTCTTTATTTTAAATTTTGTGTATTTTTAAAAAAAAAAAGGAAAGAAATAAATTTTGTAACAATCTTTCAATTTATGTAAAAAAAATAACCTTAGCAAATCGAAATTTTAGATTATGTTTAATTATAATAATTCTCATATGCATTATAAAAAAATGATGGTAGCAAATTGGAAAATTGGAAATGTATTTAATAAATGAATTACACATTCCCATACATGTTAAAAAAATTTACGAAGACAAAAAAAAATTATCGAAGATGGGATTTGAACCCGTGCCTGCAAAACAGAAAGCAAGCGTTTTACCACAAGACCACCTGAACATGATAAAAATCTATGCTACAATTAGGATATTTATAAAGTGTAGTCAATTATAAGAAACTTTATGAATTTTTTTCTCAGAATATTTTGAGAAGTGCGTCCAATGGCTTTGCATGGGTGTTTAATTTGTTGAAAGCTACACGTACAATTTTTTTTTTTTTTTTATTATTATCAAAATTGGTGAGTCAGAGTATTTGGAGTCTGCTTGTTAGTGGGCACCAAAATTCAAAGTATAAATGAAAGAACTGTACAATGAGTATATAATAAAATTTTTAGATATATATAAAGGGGTTGGTTCAAGTAATACACCATAACCCGTTTAATACGAAATCCTAAGGAATAAAAAATCTTTTCGTAATATCCGAGTTTTGTAATATCAGAGAAAGAAAAAAAATAGACAATTTAAGAAAGGTGATTTTTCTTTTATTGTTATTCTGTGTTCTGGACAAAATAATCTGTTATCATGGTTTGTTTACTCTTAACAATTAATATTTTGCTTACATAATCGTTCCATTTATAAAAGTAATTTAGCAATTCATCCAGAGCATCATCTTGGGATAGGAAAAACAATCTTAATTCATTCAAAGCAGTATGCGCACACATCTTTTAAGAAAATACACTAAAAAATTCGAACATTTGCATGCTCAATTTCTTAGAAAATTTTTTTATTTGCGTGCCTTGATAAGATTTATTAATGCATGGCTGAAATGGAGTAGCCGAAAGTATCGATGTTCAAAAAGTTTCGGCCATCGAATTTTCATTGCTTTTGCACCAATGATGTTTCATTTCGATTTTCTTAAACCCTTTTGAAATCATTATCTATTGATATTGAATAACTGTTTATGTTAATGTATTGTAATGAAGGAACACGTAATTATACTAGGACATTTATTACCGTAAGTATTCTACTAAAATGTGATCTCTTGTGTAATGCAATTCCATTTTCAGAGGCCGAAAGACCAGTAAGAAGTTTACCCTCTTGTGAAATGCAATCCCCATTTTTGATTCGTCACTAACTTAGGAGAAATAAAATATGCTAGAATGTACAGAAAAAAAATCTCTATTTTTTTACAATTTGAAAAATGAATAACCTGGATGTATTCTTCAAAATCTGATTCATTATCACCTATTCTTCAAAAAATTCCTTAATACAGTACAGATGGTGGTTTATTATGAAAGTTTATAATAAAAAAGTTTATAATTAAATAAGAAATTGTTATTTAATTTTTAAGAAGACAAAAACACTACAGTTATGGTAGATTTATGTGTACTTTTATTGTATGTTCATTTTTTGAAATTATTAAAGTACACATGTATTAAGTACTGTAATAAATATTCATTTGAACTTTAGAAAACGTTTTTGGACAATTTCAGGAGATAGAACATAGTGGTTGTTAAAAATTTTACTGATCGAAAATTTATTTCACTTTTCACCTTTATTGTTACAAATTTATTTAATGTCATGCCTATATTGTTCAATTATTATCAATAAACAGCAGCAAGAGAAATTGTAATAAATAAAACGTTATCCAGTGATTTTTTTTTCCCCCCCAATGGTGTCACCATTTTGTTTTTGAGAATTCACTTTTGCATTAGCTTTTGGGGACGAAAAATTGAGAAAAAAAAAGGGAAATTAATGTGCTATATATCCTCTATACTACATAATATACTGTAATATGCCAGTATATTAAATATTATATATTAGTTTTCGTTTGAAATTCATCACATCGAAGTTCGTTTGAAATTAGCGCGCCCGGGTGGTGCAAGTTAACTTTTAGTGATGGAAAAGTGGATGGGAAATTTAAAAAAAAAAGCAAATTAATGCAATGTATATTGTTTAAACTGTATGATATACATACATCACATATGGCGAGTGAAAGGAACTATAGAGGGCGCCACAGTCGCTCTACTATGGCTGCCGTGAGTGGTACAGAAACGTGCGTTGGTGAGGGAATAGATATTGTAGAATCAAGAAATATAAATGTAATTTTTCAAACAATTCCTTTGGCAGAAATTTTTGACCATGCAGGAGAGGGTAGATGATGTTTCGTATAAGGAGAGGCGGTGGCAGGGCCGGATTTTCCTATAGGCTAACTAGGCTTCAGCCTAGGGCCTCAAGATCAAGAGACGCCTACATTCAAATTGTTAGCATTAAAAATGGGAGGTGAAAGGGCCTCATAAGTGGAATAGACTAAGGGGCTCTTTTCATCTAAATCTGGCCCTGGGCGGTGGTGGTTGCGAAACAAATCGTTACGTGCTGTATTGTTCATCGCACTAACGAAAACATGAAGTTACTTTCTCTCTGCCTACAAACATCCATTCCAGTCTGTCATCACCTCCGCATGAAATTAACATTGTTGGGGAGGCTACAGCAAACAGAAGGATTTTCATCTGTATCTGCACATGCAAATCTGGAAATTCCGGAAAATGCAATCATATATTTAGAACTTTTTTGGTTAAAGTCCCGAGTCGCGTCCCCTAATTTTCTCGGATGACATCGATCAGCCCTGTCGCGTTTATGCTCTGAATTTATTATTGGAACATATCTAATTAATAAGTAAATGATTTATCATATTATAGAAATTGTACTTTAAGAAATTCATGCAGGAAAAACTCACTAAAGGCCCGCAACGATGTATGTTAAATGACGGGCAGCCATATTTCCTCTATCATTGGTCATTATTGTCGGCCTGGCCGCCCGTCATTCAATGTACACCGTCACGAGACTTTCGTGAATTTTCCGCATAAATATCTTAAACTACAATTTCTATAATACGATAAATAATTTACTTATTAATTAGATATGTTACAATAATAAATTCAGAGCATAAACGTGACGGTGCTGATTGATGTCATCCGAGAAAATTAGTTGACGCTACTCTGGACTTTCACCTTGCGTTATCTGGCGTGATTTTCTTATAAAAAAAATTCTAAAAGAAGGCGAATCGCTTACTTATTAACTAGAGGTGAAACAGTAATGTATTTAAGACCGAGAAAAAGGGGGCCTTTTAATTTGATCTACTTTTAAATTTTACTAAGTTGGATCATACAAGATCGCAGGGCCTGCTGCAGTCACTCCGCGTGCACTGCCCTCCGGTCGACTAACAAATGCTTTCATTCCCACGTTTTCGATAATGTATTCACACCAAAGAAATAACGTGCAATAGAGAATTATCAGGTAAAAGAAATGTAAATCATCTCCTTTAAAATCCAAGGAGCAGATGTAGTTTGGTTCTTGCTTCACAAATCTTAAAACACGCAGCCACACCTTCGTGCGCATTATTCTGTCGGTTAACGATGACAGGATATGGCAGTGCTCTTTTTTTTTTTTTTTTTTTTTTTTTTTTTTTTTTTTTTTTTTTTATATATACACATTGTGGCACGCTACAGTATTTGTTGGAAATACAATTATTCTTCTTCGTTCTTCCAAAATTCGCACCTACAGAACTTAGTTCTTCATTCATTGCAGACTTACGTTGCACTAAATAATTCACAGATTGTTTTTTGAAATGAATTGTTTTAATTTCTTTCGTGTCTGAACGGTACACATAATAAATAAATAATGAGATACCACTCCTAGTTTATGTTTACACCATTTAATCTCAGGTCCACGAAAAATAAATTCGCAAAAAAAATTGCCTTAAAACTACGATTATGCCAGCTTATACACTTGTTGCTTTCCACTATCGAATACCACTCCTGTTTGTTTCGCTGTGGAACATCAGAGGACAGATCGATATCTTCCACTCGTGAATATACTGTAATGTGCCAGTATATTAAATATTTTGTGCTATTTTTCGTTTGAAATTCATCAGATCGAAGTTCATTTGAAATCACCTCCCCTCCTCCAAGTTAACTTTTGGTGATGGAAAATTGAAAAAAAAAGCAAATTAATGCAATGTATATTGTTTAAATTCTATGATATCATACATACCAGGTGTTTCAAATACATGTATGACAGTGTATTTGAAAAATCAATGAAAACTAAACTGGCAGCGATAGAAATACACCGTTTGTTGCAATATGCTTGGGACAACAGTAAATTTTCAGGCAGACAAACTTTCGAAATTAGTGGCTACAATTTTCAACAGCAGATGGCACTGCAGGCGATTTGAAAGATATAGAATAAAACGCAGTCTGTGAGTTCGCCATTCTGTAAGTTGTCTTTCTGCTGTAAGCGTGTGCTGTTCACAGATTGCAGGTTTGCTGTGAAAAAATGGATTATTCCTTAGAACACAGGATTTTTCTGGTGTTGGAATTCCACCGCCTAGAACACAGTATTGTTGCAACAAGACGAAGTTTTCAACAGAAGTTTAATGTAACCAAAGGACCGAAAAGCGATACAATAAAGGATCTGTTTGAAAAATTTCAACGGACTGGGAACGCTGCGCATGGTGGATATGTGGAAAATATCATAGTTTAGATTTTTCCAGACTGCAGCACCATCTGTTGTGGAACATTTAACTAATTTCGAAAGTTTGTCTGCCTGAAAATTTACTGTTGTCCCAAGCATATTGCAACACACGGTATATTTCTATTGCTGCCCGTTTAGTTTTTATTGATTTTTCAAATACACCGGTCATTTTTGAAACGCCCGGTATGTACTGGTACATTACAGTACATTTGCCACTTGGACATTTGCTCCTAACTGCTTATACTGCTTCAGTATCCTTCTTGTTCAGAATGTAATTAATAACTATAAACGAAATACAACTAACTATTCACATACAGGAAATAAATTTTTTTTATTAATAAAAGGTAAACAATAATACTAGAGTTAAAAAAAATAATAACATAAATACTAAGTGAATAATAACTATAAAAGAAATACGACAAACTGGAAATATTTGTAAATGTGATCACATACTGGAAATGAAATTTTTATTAAGTTAAAGGTAAACAATAATACTACAGTGTAAAAATTAAATAATAACATAAATACTATGTGATTAATTACTATAAAAGAAATACGACAAACTGCTCACATACTGGAAATTAAATTTTTATTAAAGGACAACTCTACGCAAAAATTAGATTATAATTTTTTTACAGAATATCAATTTTTGATATAAATTTAAAACGATTCTGTTGAAATTTTTAAATTTGGTCCATATTTTCTATATAAAAAAAATGCTTTGAAAAGCTAAAAATAGCACGTTTGCACTCCCCTCGCGCTGGCCATTATTTTTCCGGAAGTGACGTAGTGCGAGGTTAGCTGCTGGGTCGATTTAATGTTTTAATGCTAATCCCAGTTGTTTGTAAGGTTCCATAGCGTGGTTTTTTAAAGTAAAAAAAGAAACTAGAAAGAGTTACCAAATATTACTTTGGTTATAATACATAAATGTGAATCTCCTTTTTGAATGAAAATAAAATAAAATAAAATAAATAAATGAAAGGGGCCAATGTAAGTTCTAATGAAGGAGGGGATTAAAAAAGGTGAGTCACATGCTATTGAAATATTATCAAACCATTCCTTTTATTATATAGTAATTAGTTGGTCATTTTAATTCATTTAATGTACTCCATGTAAATGAATATTTATTGAAATGTGTGTAGCTTTTAAAGCGAAGTCACGAATGGATGATTTTAAAAAATGAGACGTTACATGAGTGACACTGAATGAATTTTGAAACTTTTATTAGTTTGTTTACTAAAAAATCACACTATGGAAGCTTTCAAACAATAACACTCATAAACAAGCTGTAGATATCTGACATGGTGTTAACTTTTTCTATTGTAGTTTGTTATGCTGATTTCAAATCTGAAAACGGTTTGTCTCTATCACCTCAGGTTTTGAAGATATCGCCATTTTATTAATCTTTTTTCTTTTACAGATATGGCATCCAGAGGCTGTAAAAATTCTTAAATGTATCTTGAATTAAGTTAATATTGTTCTAACACCATGTATGTCATATGTCAGATTTATTAGAACTCATTGTTACAATAAATTTTCCAGTTAAAATTCTGTCTGTCAATTTATTGCCTTCATACAATGGTAGACTTAAATAAACCATTCATATCAAATATCTAAAAAACGAGAGGTGATAGAGAGAAACAATTTGCGTATTATTAATCAGTATGTTTTAATTACCTAAGAACAACTGTTGAATACCAAGATATCCACAAAATGTTTTTTTTTTGTTTGTGTGTGTAATTAATGCTAATTATTTCTCTAATTCACTATGTTGACTTGGATTTTACTGCCATGCCCCAGCATTAAAAATTAGCTCTCTCTCTCTCTCTCTCTCTCTAACATCTCCTGATATTTTCTCACTGAGTAGATCTTTACGACCAATCTTCCTGAATGGTAAATCGCATATTCGTCATGCCTCATTCTTATTTAGTATTTGGCTATAAGAATAGAGGTAGTAATAATAATTTATCATTTCTTCAATTTCCTAGGTAAGAATTAAGAAGAAATGGATAATATTTGATTGAAGAGATAAATGGCTTCCGACCGTGAACTAGTCGAAACATAACAACATAGAGCTCGTTTTCATTTCTAAATACTACATTCGAGAAATTCAATTTTTCAAAAAATAGATGAACTCAGAGCTCCTCCTACTTCGTCAAGGGGAATTATTTTGTTCATTGAAGCATTTAATGGAAGCCAACCAAAAATAGAGAGGGGAGGCTGCCAATTGGTTATGATTTGAAGCCACTTTTTTGGTTAAAATTCACAAATAGAAAAGGGAAGGGGGGACTAGTTATTGGCTATTGCTTTTAACGTTTGACTAAGACCCCATTAAAATTAAATTAGGTAATCTAGTTAAATAAGTAAATGGTGCTAACAGTAGCAAATTTTTGTTTAATGTTTTGAAGCTAATACATTTGTCATTTAAACTGGCTGAGATAGTTTATATTTAGTGATGATCGTAAATTAAAATATATCAGTGTAACAAAATACATTTGATAACCTGAAATTTAGTTCGCTTTTCCATAAATTTCAGTTATGATCAAATAAACAATGAAAATTGCTAGAGAGAATTTTAATTAGTTTTAATAAAATTTTACAGTATTTGAAACCACAATGTTCTTGTGAAGGAAAGATTTTTCGAATGGTTGTCACAACGCAACGGTGAAGAACTTTTCTTTTATTTCTTCCCATGTGCACCCAAATCTAATGGACAAATTAGATTGTTGGTATATCGTAATCCAGGCAGATTTTTGAAAAGACGGAATTTTCGGTGATGCATGCCGAACCACTGGGCATATGCTGATCGATCTCTGCATAATCACGACAGCATACGTTCGCACTTGTGATGTCGGCATATTGTGCACTGATGCCTAATTTGAAAATTAATATCATGAAATTGTTCACATTTAAATAATATATGTATTAATTATACTTGACAATTTGTTGCGGGTGGTACATTTTCCGTCGTTTCGGCGACACTGGATTCCTCGTCTAATGACAGGTGATCGCGCAGGAGAGGTTCTGAACTACATGATATCACGCCTAAACCATCCAATCACCCACAAGGTTCTCCAAATCGTTGTCCAATTCATTATATAGATAGTTGTTAAAATAAGCCTCCATATCTTCGTAAGTCTCAAAACTGATATCTGAATCGCTGCTTTCATGTCCAGAGATTGTGAAAATTGTATGAATGTAGATCTATATTGAATGTTACAGCTTCACTGCAAAGCTGGCTGGGAGCAATCCTCGCACTACGTCATGCCTCCACCCAAGATGGATGTCTCCCGATTTCAAATCGCTTCGTTTTTCACACATTTAGGATTCGAATTTATAAAAATTAAATATGCTACGATGTTATTAATAGGTTAGTCTTTCGATTTAAGTAAAGTTGTATGTGACCGTAGAGTTGTCCTTTAAGTAAAAGGTAAACAATAACATAAATATGATGGTGTAGGACTTTGAATTCAATCGGATAGCATGACCTATACGATTTCAAAATTCTGGCAGTGTCTTCCTACGGTTCACATAGTCCAAGCACAGGGTCTTAAGCCGCCGCTGATGATCTTGCTCGGCACATCTAATCCGCTTTTGTGGAGGTTGTCCGCGAGATGTACTCAAGAAAGAAGCTTCGACTAAACTCTGATCTTTCCGTATATCTTCAATCGCCTTCCAAATGGTTGGAGGTGAGGTGGAGGCTGGGCCCGGCGTGTAAGTGCTAGTGAAATAGTCCAGCAAATCCTGAAGTCCTGCAAAGACAGGCACATTTCGCGAAAGATAATCTGCTCCAACCTTTACATCTTAGACTGGCAGGAATGCCAATCCATCGATCATCCCACAAAAGTGTCTTACCGTTTCCTGATCCATGCATAATTGCTGTAATCCCAGACCCTGAACTTTGCGCCATGTACTCTGGGTTAGGTGGTAAAAGCAACCACGGCATGAAATCTGAATGTAAAACAAAAACAGAAAAAATAAAGAAAAGGAAAGAAAAATAAAAAGTAATATAAATAAAAGAAAAAAATAAAAAAAAATTGTCTTATTTCTTTTATTGTTATTAATCATATAGTATTTATGTTATTATTTAATTTTTACATTCTAGTATTATTGTTTACCTTTTACTTAATAAAAAAATTTTATTCCCTGTATGTGAATAGTTAGTTGTATTTCTTTTATAGTTATTAATTACGTTCTGAACAAGAAGGATACTGAAGCAGTATAAGCAGTTAAGAGCAAATGTCCCAGTGGCAAATGTCCTAAACCCGTAATGTACCAGTATATTAAATATTTTATGCTAATTTTCGTTTGAAATTCATCAGATCAAAGTTACTTTTACCCCCCTCCTCCTCCACGTTAGCTTTTGGCGATGTAAAAATGGATGGGAAATTGAGATAAAAAGCGAATTAATGTACCGTATACTGGGTGATCCAAAAGTATTTCTAATTCAGTATTCCCTGTATATTTATTTATTAGTACTGGTAATCCAATACGTCCATCCAGGGCCTGTATGGCCTGAGGCCGACGAGTTGGGTCCCTGGATGAACCTGGATTAACGACTGCTGTATGATGGTCACAGCAACCCAGGGGGGGGGGGGGGGTGAAGATCGTGAATCACAGATGGTCGCCCATCCAGTGACTAGCCGTGCCTGAAGTTGCTTAACTTCACAGAAGTTGTGTTTCAGTGAAAGGCCAAAAATGTGTGTTACATTTTTTCATGAAACTAAGTTGTTTTGCCATGACGAATTCTTTAGCAAAACAATTGTTTGCACATACCTTGTGATTCTTATGAAGTCATTGAATTGCTGGAAAGCAAACAGTGAAAATATCGTTAATAATGTAAAATAATAAATAATGTAATACACTTTTGCATCACCCGGTATATTGTATCATATTGTATATTGATATACCAATAAAGTATATTGTATAATACACTTTTGTATCATAAAAGTATATTGTATAATATACTTTTGCATCATAAAGTGTATTGTATAATACACTTTTGCATCATAAAGTGTATTGTATAATACACTTTTGCATCACTATAATATACCAATTGGGCTGCAAATGGGTTGTACTCATAACTAGGGGATGACCCTCTAATTGCCTTCAAGGACTTAAAGGAATCAACTAGGAGTAGAAGCCTAATGTCCAATCCGTACCTTCCAGTTGGGGCAGCCTGTTAGTATTCATGCCTTGTGCATGGTGAACGGACGCGGATAGGCTTCCTTCAACACGCACTGGGCCAGCGCGGAAGATCTTGGCCCACTACTCTCTAAACACTTACTGTTCAAAATCAGCGATGATTACCTCCCAAAATCAGCCATAGCCCTCAGTTCCCAGCAGCCAGATTATCCCTGGTTATGGTGGCAACCAGCAAGACATGAAGGCAGAGGGTGCTAAAAATATCCGGTTCGGACCTGGCCACCACAAGACACTGACCCTGGCTACCTATAACGGACGTTCCCTTTCCTCAGAGAGTTGTCTGCAAGAACTAGAAGAAGAATTGGATAGGATCAACTGGGATATCATTGGACTCTGCAAAGTAAGAAGAAAAGGTGAAGATAAAATTGAGCTGAACAGTGGGCACGTACTATACCACAGAGGAACAACTGACGGAAGAGTTATTGGTGTTGGATTCCTTATTCTTAAGAAATGGAAGAATCAAATCATTGAGCTTGATAGTGCCTCTGACAGAATTGCAAGATTGGTCATCCAATTGTCGAGAAGATAAAAGATACAGATCATACAGGTCGATGTGCCAATCACAAGCTACTCTGATGAGGAAGTCGATGACTTTTATGAAGAAGTTAGCAAGATGAACCAAACAGGAAACTATTATCTGAAAGTCGTCATGGGTGACTTTAACGCCCATGTCGGAGAAAAGAAGAAAGGAGAAAATTTTCTTGGTAGTCATGGTTATGGCACAAGAAATGAAAGAGGAAATAAACTTGTGGAATTTGCAGAGTACAAACAACTGTACATCATGAATTCCTTTTTCAAGAAGAAACCCCAGCGTAAATGGACTTGGAAAAGCCCAAATGGAGCAACTAGTGAAATAGATTACATTCTGGCAAATAGGAAGCACTTGATCCAAGACTGCAATGTTCTCAACAACTTCAACACAGGAAGCGACCACAGACTGGTAAGATGCAAGCTTGTTCTAAACATGAGAATAGAAAGACGAAAACTTTTCAGGAACACAAAGAAGATCATCAACATTGCACGCCTACAGGAATGCAGAACGGAATTCCAGCTACAACTGCGAAATCGCTTTGAAATCTTACAGAGCGGCATCCAGGAAGATGACATCACATATATTAACAGGACACTAACTAAACACTTAAAAGAGGCAGCGGAAGAAGTAGCTGGAGAACAAGTTTCCAAACCACAGAAGAAACAAGGAAATTAATGAGGAAACTAAGAGAAATGAAGACAAAAAGAGAAGATACAAGATCAGTAATAGAATATGCAGAGCTTTGCAAGACAGTACGGAAACACATCACAGAAGATATTCGGAAGTTCAACTGCAATCTTGTCAAGAAGGCGGTTGAAGATAACAAAAGTTTGAAAACTGCGAAGAGAAAGCTTTGCATTGGAAGAAGAGAGTAAATGGCACAATCACGAAGAATGGAAGTGAAATCATCGAAATTGTGGAGGACTTCTACAATAAACTTTACAAATGTGAGGATGATAATGACGTAAGAAGAGCAGACCAACTGAAAGGAAAAGATGAAGTATCACCGGTTATGGAAGGCGAAGTTGACAAGGCTATTAAATCCATGAAGAAAGGAAAGTGCCCCGGAGAAGATGGAATTACAATTGACCTGATTAAGAAAGCAGGAGAAGAATTCAACAAGTTACTGGCAAGTCTTTTCACGAAATGCCTTAAGATGTCAGACGTACCAGATGATTGGAATAATGCAGTGATGATTCTATTTTTCAGAAAAGTACAGAGAAAATATCCAGAACTATCGCCCTATTAGCCTTTTATCAGTTGTTTATAAGATCTTCAGTAAAGTCCTAACAAACAAACTTGATTCAGCATTAGACTCAGCACAACCAAGAGAACAAGCAGGTTTTTGAAGCGGATATAGCACGATCAACCACATCCAAGTTATTAGAGAACTTATCGAACGCCACAACGAATATGAAGTACCACTTTGCTTTGCTTTCATTGACTTTGAGAAAGCTTTCGACTCAGTGTTCACACATGCGGTAGTGGCAGCTCTGGAAAGAACGGGAATATCCGGAAGCTATATTAGTATTCTCCAGAAGATATTTAGTAAAGCGACTGCTACCATTCGTTTGGATAAAGGAAAAGCAAGGATCAACCTTGGAAAAGGATCAAAAGAGATACCATCTCACCAAAACTCTTCACAGCAGTTTTAGAGGAAGTCTTCAAGGAACTAAACTGGACAAAAAAAGGACTTAAAATAAACGGTGAATTTCTAAACCATCTTCGTTTTGCCGATGACATAATTATCACCAGTAGTAGTCCTTCTGAATTGGAGGAAATGTTACAAGAACTAGCAGAGGCTAGCCTGCGTGTAGGACTGAAACTGAACATACAGAAGACAAAAGTTATGTTCAGTGCATTTGCTCCAAAACAGAAGGTCATGGCAGGTAGCATCGTGATTGAAGAAGTACAGAGCTACATTTACCTGGGACAAGAAATCACTATGGATGGCAACATTCTGAATGAAGTTAACAGATGTATTAGAACAGCATGGAGTGCTTTTGGCAAGAATAACATAATCTTGAAGAGCAGCATGCCACTTAGCTTGAAACAAAACGTTTTCAACCAGTGTGTTTTACCAGCACTCACCTATGGAGCTGAAACATGGACTGTATCAAGGAGGACAACACAAAGACTACAGACAACACAGAGAAGCATGGAAAGATGCATGCTGGGAATTACAAGAAGAGATCGAAAATGCAACAGCTGGATAAGAAGCCAAACGAAGGTGATTGACGTCATCGAACGGATCAAACATTCGAAATGGCAATGGGCTGGTCACATCGCTAGAAGACAAGACATGAGATGGACCACAGTCATTTTGGATTGGTACCCTCGAGACTTTAAACGCCCAAGAGGACGACTCCAT
>JAHWFO010019727.1:308410-323509 GCA_023313115.1 Rhysida immarginata | reverse complement strand
GGGGGGGGCCATCTTGGAATTCCGTAAGACAGCAAGGTACTGGAACCATGAATGCAGACTTGTGGAGGGACCACTGTGCCATCATATCATACCTTATCCAGCCAAGATACTTGAGTCGTTGATCGCTGACCAACTGACACTTTATGTCGAGCCCTACTTGGCTGATGGAACAACACTGCTTTCGAGCTAAAAGAAGCACTCAGTCTAACTTTGCTTCATTTACCCATTACGTGACTTGTAAATTGGACAATAGAATACAAGTAGATGCTTTGTTCCTCGAATTCTCCAAAGCCTTTGATAAGGTGAACATCTCTTTGTTGATCGAGAGGTTAAAATTTATTGGTATGTCGAATGCTGCTCTCGAGTGGTCCAAATCAATGCTGAGAAATAGAAGCTTTAATGTGTGCTTCCTCAGACAACCTAATTTGCCTTATGCCATCAAAAATGGAGCCCTGCAGGGTTTGCCTCTCGGCCCTTTGTTATTTAACAACTTCGTAGTGGATTTGCGATCGCACTCGTGGGCCAGCATGTTAGAATTCTGCTGTAAGCCGACAATGTGAAACTGTTTCACATTGTGGAAGGGTGGAGCGACTGTACGGGACTTCAGATTGCCCTGATGCAGATTCATAATTGGGCTAGCAATAATGGTTTGGTCCTGAATGATCAAAAATCATTCGTCGTTTCCTTTAGCCACGGTACTGCGCCATTTATACATGATTTTCATGTTCACAACAGTACTCTCACCAGACACCAGAACTACTCCATAAGAGACTTACAAGGGTAGACCACGTCGGTTAAGCTTGGATTTAACTGAAATTTAAATGTTGTTATGCCCCCCCCCCGCCCCCCACTATTATATGGTATAGTAACTCAGGGTAATGGGCATTAGTTTAAGAGATATAATTATAAAAAGTTAGTTACGTAGGAAATTGATGTATATTTACAAATTCGGACAGTGTGACATTCAAGTAGTCTATGGTCATGTGGGTAAGTCGATAGATTACAATGCTAAAAGACCCGGGTTCAAATCCTGCTCCATTCCCAATTTAATTAAATTTAATATTTTTTTTAAACATGTTTTGGAACAAGTTATATATGACTGTGAAACTAAGAACATATTTTTGTACTAATTTTTCGTTTGAAAAATGGAAAGAAAAATTCTGCGACCTGGATTCGAACCAGGAACCTCGACTATCACGGCTAACGCCTCTACCAATTGGGCTATCGCAGACACCGGGACAGCCAAGCTGTCACAAGGTGTCGTAAAGACAACCAAGTTGTCATGGTTGAAAGCCCAGTGGGAGGTGGGCACCTGGCTCTCAGATCGAGAATTTCTCCTATCCAAATCTTCAGAAAGTTGATGAATTGACAGATAATATTAATAATTATAAACTGGAGATAGTCTCCAAACAAGTTTGGCTGTCCAGGTGTCTGCGATAGCCCAATTGGTAGAGGTTCCTGGTTCGAATCCAGGTCACAGAATTTCTCCTTCTATTTTTCAATCAAAAAATTATTACCTGTGTTTCGAGACTTTCTCCAGTTTATAATTATTATTATTATTATTATTATTATTATTATTATTATTATGTGTGTTATTATACTATTATTATTTTACTAAATAGTTAAGTTTCTTTTTCTGATGTCCTCTTATATAGATAGTTAAGTTTTTTGTTTTTTTTCCTTTTGACTTTTCTGACTTCAGGCTTAATCTTGTCGATTATTTTAACCGTGCAATTATTTGGGCTTGATATTTTTTATTTACTACCTTCGTTTTACTAACCCCGCTTTTCGGCTTCGGCCTGTTGGGGGCGAATCTTATGTGAGATGTCGTACATTATTATTATTATTATTATTATTATTATTATTATTACAAAGTAAATTGTATTTATATAATATAATATTATATACATATTTCTCTCTCGTAGATATATAGAAATTTCTTCATCAAAATTTCCGCTACTTGGGATATACTGTAGAATAGCACAAATTATACAAATTTTGGAAACACAAATTTTACCAATGGCTCCCACCTTACATTCTCCAATTTTCCTGAAATTTTACACACTTATTCCTACAGGGTAGATATAAAAATATACCAAGCAAGAACTTTCTATTTAGCTTGATTGGTGTGCTATAGCCCTCCAAAAAATGGCTCAAAGAACAGCGGCCGACAAAATGTGATTGAGTGACTAGTTTTGAGTTGAGGCTATGTTTTAACTATTAATGCTGTAAATAAAATTCTTTGAAGCCATATACAGTTTTTTGGTGCAAATCCAAAAATTGAAGTTTTGAGGCTTGTACTAAAATATCGAGTGCCCAACTGTAGCCCAAAGTTGACAAAAAAACCCATTGTTATTTGTCGCATCAAATTTATGCCCAAATTTCAATGCATACAGCTTCCATGGAAATGAACTAAATTAGATGCTATTTTGACATATAACTGACACTATTGATGCTATAAATCCTGCTAAGTTTGAAGCTCTATAAGCTTACACTTTTTGAGATCTGACCGCATAAAGTTGGATGAAAAAATAAGCTTCCAGAAAATTGGGTATGTTTGGGAGAAAATATTTCAAATGTCATAACCTCAAATTCCAAAATTTTTTATACTGTGTGAAAGAGCAGATTTTTCTCTATCAGAATCATATTTGATCAGCCTGGGATGTTTAGATATGAAAAAGTAAAAATTATTTGAAAAGTGACAAATTTTAGTTATTTGCCATTTTATTTTAGATTCAATAGTGTCAGTTATATCTCAAAATAGCATTTAATTTAGTTCATTTCCATGGAAGCTGTGTGCATTGAAAGTTGGGCACTCAATATTTTAGTACAAGCCTCAAAACTTCAATTTTTGGATTTGCACCAAAAAACTGTATATGGCTTCAAAGAATTTTATTTACAGCATTAATAGTTAAAACATAGCCTCAACTCAAAACTAGTCACTCAATCACATTTTGTCAGCTGCTGTTCTTTGAGCCATTTTTTGGAGGGCTATAGCACACCAACCAAGCTAAATAGAATGTTCTTGCTTGGTATATTTTCATATCTACCCTGTAGGAATAAGTGTGTAAAATTTCAAGAAAATTGGGGAAGGTAAACTGGGAACA
This sequence comes from Rhysida immarginata, assembly GCA_023313115.1. NCBI lineage: Eukaryota > Metazoa > Arthropoda > Chilopoda > Scolopendromorpha > Scolopendridae > Rhysida > Rhysida immarginata. The sequence continues at coordinate 320,402 of JAHWFO010019727.1, read as the reverse complement.
TTTTCTTATTTTGGTCCACTTGATATGGAATCACCCATGTTCACAAACAATAACTGTATACTATTTACACAATATGTACAGGGTGTCCAAAAAGTCTGGTAACATGACATATATCTCAAAGCTGCCAGGTAGGCAAGTTCTGATGAGTGTCGTTTATAGGTAATAGGGGGGGTGGGGAATTCATTGCCACACTCAAATTTGACTTTGACCTCCAAATTTAAGGTCATCCATTTGCTAACTCGAAAACTATTAAAGATAGAGAAAAATTTCTGATTGCTACCCTGTTGAGCAACACCACATTAGTCTAAAAACAATTTTTAATCACACCCTTCCCCTTGAAAGATTTTGAGAAAATGGGCGAAAGAGTCACTCAGAGTCAATTTGGGCTGGCCAGGTTGGTTGAGGTTTCTAACACATTTGAATTGCAGTGAAGCACACTGTTGGGAAGGCTCATTAGGTGATTGGGTGACATGGTAGGTAGAAAATGTTGAGAAAATTTATTTGGTTCGTTTTAATACTAGCAAAAGATTTTTCTTCCTAATCTAGAAAGTGTTCAATTTGCTGACCATCAGCTGCAAGGCACATTTGAGTACGTGTCACAATCGATTTCTGCACATTAGTCATAATTGTTTCTGAAATGCTGGAACAAACTGCTACAATCATTCCTTGAAGGTCAGCTACTGTTCACGTAACCTCACAGGAAAAAGTCTAATGGTGTGAGGTCTGGCATTTGTGACGGCCAAGGTTCTGGTCCAGATCTAGCAATCCAACGTGATGGAAATGTGCTATACAGCCATTGCCTTGTAATAGGTGCAAAGTGTGCTGGTGCTCCATCTTGCTGAGACTAACATGTTGATCGTTCTGATAGGGGCAATTCATCAAGAAAATCGAAAACAACACCATTGAGAATCGGGTCTCGATAATGTAGTCCTGTGAGAGTTCCATCGTAGAATACTTGCCTAATTAGTTTGGTGTTGTACATTCCGTACCACATATTAACTCTGCAATTTTCTTGATGTGAAACTTCCCACAACCAGCGTGGATTACTGTCTGCCCAATAATGTAAGTTATGTCTGTTAACAGTCCCATTCCTTGAAAACTGTGCCTCATCAGACCAAATTATCTTGGATGTGAACTGCGGATCATCATCAATTTGACAGAGGAGCCACTTATAGTACTCCATTCGTCTATCGCCGTGACGTTGCGAGAGAGCTTGATGGCAATGAACATGGAATGGATGAAATTTGTGCTTGTGGAGAACATTCCATACAGAGCTTTTGCAGCATCCAATGTCTCCTGCAATTGTTCAAACTTTAGTGTGTGGATTAGCAGCAAGGATAGTTGTGGTGGTGTCGTCATCCGCTACTGTCCTTGATCAACCTTGACGAAGACATTGCGTAACACTGCCATTGGACATTACGCCACAATACACTTCTTGATGGGTGGCGACAAGTCGGATATCTCCCAGCATACAGTCTACATGCTTCCGCTGCGTTTTCTTGGCTTGCTCCGTAACAGAAAATCATGTCTACCATCTCATCTTGAGAAAATTGTTACATTGTGGTAAAGAAAATGAAAAAGATCCGACGAATAGCTGATAGTAGCAAAACGTTTACTTAACGTTCAAAATCAAAAAGTGGCTACAAAATAACATCTGTTCATTAAGTACAGTCTCATTAATCATATGCAAATACTGTAGTGTATGCTATTAACATATTCAACTTTTAAACCAATCAAATAATTCCAACAGAATAATAAAAAATATCTGGAAGACTGTCATCTTGATATAAGAAAAATACTTATTACCAACATACTGTATTAAATAATAAAATAACCAGGTTATCGTCTTACCAAATTACATGAAAAATCTTTCATTAAGATTTAAACGAACGAAATAAATTCTCTCAACATTTTCTACCTAGCATGTCACCCAATCACTTAATGAGCCTTCCTAATGATGTGCTTCACTACAATTCAAATGTGTTAGAAACCTCAGCCAAGCTGTCCAGCCCAGCCTGACCTTGAATGACTCTTTCTCGCCCATTTTCTCAAAATCTTTCAAGGGTGTGATTAAAAATTGTTTTTAGACTTAAGTGGTGTTGCTCAACAGGGTAGCAATCGGAAATTTTTCTCTATCTTTAATAGTTTTCGAGTTAGCAAATGGATGACCTTAAGTTTGGGGGTCAAAGTCAAATTTGAGTGGGGCAATGAATTCGCCCCCCCCCTCCCCCAATTTGGGGTAGATCTGACGCATCAGATCTCGCCTACCTGTCAGCTTTGAGATATCTGCCATGTTACCAGACTTTTTGGACACCCTGTACATTCTTTACTTGGCCTAATGCAATGTGCATTTTTTAGGATGATACACATCATAAAAGCAAGTTAAACATAAAATGGTGTTACACCATGTGCATTTAATAAACATAGGCTCTTTACATACGCATGGTTTACTTAAAATAAGTCAGATACAGATAAGTCACCCAGAAATGATATATAATATGTAAAAAATTATAAAAATATGTTCTTAGTTTCACAGTCATATGTAATTTGTTCAGACACATCTTTTAAAAGAATAAATTAAATTAAATTGGGAAAGGAGCAGGATTTGAACCCAGGACCTTTAGCATTGTAATCTATCGGCTTTCCCACATGACCACATTGACTACTTGAGTGTCACATTGTCCGAATTTGTAAGTATACATCAGTAGCCTACATAACTAACTTTAAATAATTATATCTCGTAAACTAATGCTCATTAGCATGAGTTACCATGCCATATAATAATGGGAAGGAATGCATAACAACATATTTAAATTTCAGTTAAATCCAAGCTCAACAGACCTGGTCCTTCCTCCCCCCTTATTTAGCGTAACTTTGACGGATAACCTTTCTTTTAGTACACATATGAATTCCATTTACCTGAACATCCCTATGCCTGGGGTTGATTAAGAGGTCCACGCCCTTTTTTTCAGTTCTTAGGACTGCTCACATTTTATTTAAGGCATTTGTTGTCCCAAAAATCATTTATTGTGCGTAGATCTGGTTCGGAGGCAATTTTCAAGTCCTTAGAAAAATTCAGCATAAATGTTCCAGCCTCAACTTTTTTTTTTTTTTTTTTAACTAAACGTTCAACAAACGTTAATCTGGCATGTGACAATCTGATAGAGTTTAGTCAAGAGACTCTTCCGTGTTAAAGGTTGTTCCATCATCGTTCACATAAGGCGCAAGCTGGGCCCACATTTTTTTAAAAGATGAAAAGTCTAGGGCCCCAGAAGAGGCCTCATAATGATGTTATGGTTTTTCTGGATTATATGGTGCTGCCATCTACTGGCGTTTGTCAGCATCGTAAATGACAAACAGAAACCTCTAGCGATGCTGTTAAAAATAAGATTTCATGCATTCACTTTGAATAAGGCTTAAAAATCAACAGAGCTCATGAAAATTAATATATCCTTACTAATATTTAAATTTTATTACAGTCTGTATACCGATAATAGTTAAATTAGTTTTAATACAGATTTATATTAATAATTATTGATAACCCTGCCAGGAAGTTATTGGAATGCATAGAATGTCTGGCTTTTTATGTCTATAATAATTGCATATAACTAGATGGAACCCGCCAAAATTTGACAGCAAACAGCTGTGTGGTTTCATAAACAATCCTCTCTACAAAGACGTCACAATCAAGAATTTGCTAGCATTGATGATCAAATTAACAACAATTACATACAACAATTACATACAACAATTAACGATGATAACAATGATCAATGCGCATTCGTAGAAGTGTCGATTTTGGTCTTAAAAAAGTGCTTTGCTCTTTTAATATATAGGATTAGATAACTGAAATGTATATACTTTTCTGAAACAATAATAATTAAAATATGAAAGCATATTCTTCCATTTCTTCTATTAAATAGTAAAAAAAAAATATTCCAAAATGAAATAAGAATAAAATGTCTTAAACATTCCAAGGAGCTTTAGCTGTGACATAGAAGTAATATTAAATTCGATAATTTATGAAAATAAGAAGGAAAATTCCACAGCCTGGATTCGAACCAGGCTGTGGGATTTTCCCTTAATGTTTTCATCAATTATTTAAACATCTGAGGTTTGGCACGTAAAAATCCTCACAGGACCATTCTTCGTTTACTCTTCAATAAAGTCGATAATTTAAGGTCTAGCTAAGTTACTAATAACCAATGGAAATTCATTTAACTTTTTCCAAATTTACATGTATTTTATTGCTCAGTTATTGAGTGATTGAGTTTGTTGAGCCTCGATAAAATGATTTCACGTGCACGTGCCCATGTCGACAATGCTTAAGAGATGAACAGAAAGTAGCAGTTTATTAGGAGCTTTAGAAAAAAGCTACATACAGTATAAGAATGCATGCTTGGTCTGTACGTTTAACCAACCGTCTGCCGTTTGCATGATAACTTGAAAACTGATTAACTTTTTCAAATTCCGTTTTCAGAAATACGGCCATCAAGGTCTTAGCTCGTCCGTATCAACTTTTTAAGTATTGTTCGTGGCCTCTTCAAGTCGAATTCACGTGCTAAAACAGTGACTGTAAAGATTACCAAGATAATAGCATGTGGTATAACAATCGATTCATCAAGAATGAATACACTGTTACTTTCTGTTTTAAGTATTCTTGACGTGAGCTTGCGCATGCGACGATTGCTTTGTCGACGCACAATTGTTCAAGGCCTTATGATCTATATTATTAAGTAGTGGAAGAATGAAGCTACTTACTGGTTTTATGATGCCCGTCCGTCCCCTTCATAATTTCTACTTTTTTGAGGTAGAAGGTTGAAATTTGGAATGTATCTTACTACAGGCATGTCCACCTTCACTATTTAGTTTGGTTTTGATTGGTGCACTGGGGTCGGAATTATGGAGGTGGGAGTCAGAGGGGACAAAAGATCTATGTGTTATTTAGGTACGTAAATGAGTGAAATTCAGTAACCAGATTCCTCTAGGCAAGATCTACATTACTATGAAGTTTAGGCCCAAATGTTTCCGTGGGGTCAGAGTTAGGCCCAAATGTTTCTGCAACGGGGGTGGCAGTCACTTGGTCTTTAGAACTATGGTAACATGTGATATGCTATTCAATCGGAAATGATGAGAAAGGAAAGAGAATACGAGCTTTTTTACATTTTCTACATACTATGTTCGAGAAAATCAATTTTTTGATTAAAAAAATTGGGGGAGGTAAAAAGTGCAGATAAATAGATGACTTGAAGGTCTGCTACTTGCTTTACCCTACTTTAGGTGGATTAATTTCTTGTTAATAAGTGTATAAACGTATTTCTGCTTCACAGCTAAAGCTCCTCCTTGGAATGTTTACAAGTTTTTATTCATTCTTAATGAATCGATTGTTCTATATTCCATGCCATTATCTTGGTATTTTTTACGGTCAACGTTTTAAAATGTGAATTGACTTGAAGGAGTCGACGAAAAAGCCTGAAAAGTTGATAAAGCCAAGCTAACACTTTGATGGCCATGTTTCTAAAAACGGAATTTGAAAAAGTTAATCCATTTCAAGTTATCGTGCAAACGGTGGATGACCGGACGGCCGGATAAACGTACAGACCTAGCATGCATTCTTATAAATAGCTTTTTGTTAAAATTAATAATGATTGTAACAGCCTGGATAAGGTCAAAATATAAAGAATATTAAGGCCTATTAAATGCCTTATTTTGCTAAAGCTCCTAATAAATAGTGAATTCTGGAATAGATTTAGGAGATTTAAAAAAATTTCCAAGTTAAATATCTAAATAGGTAGCGGATCAGTTCAACACACTTTATCGGTCTGAATCTTTTTTTCGAAGCTTCAAATCATCACATTCATTTTGCCCAGTGTCATTTTGACACTCGAGTCAATTTGACTCATTCAGTACTTTTAGTCAAGTCGCCACATTTGTTACGCCCTAGAATCGATTTGTTACTCAGTGGACTGGACAGATTCAGCAAATTACATTGAAATCGTCACATTCATTTCGTTCCAGAATCGTTTTGCCACTCTGTCGAGTCGACACATTCTGTTCGTCACATTCACTTCATGACTTCATGTTTTCAGTCAACTGCAACAAGCTTTGGCGTGATGGTTTATGAATTATTAAATTGTAACCGTGATACTATACTATTCAAGATGGCAGCCTCAACTATACACGGTTGATTTGCTCTCCGTTGCGACGAAGCTGTAAGAGTTACTAATGACACACCAAGTTTAATTTCAGCAATGTTTATTAGGAATAATTAATATTCACCACTCAAGATGCCACGAGATAACAGCAAGAATTTGACTAATCTAAAATCTATCACACAACATCTTCCATCATCTACGAACTCCCCTGCAAAAATTCCTAATGATGATTCCTTGACTGCTATGATCAGCGTTGTCAGGCTCTGCGAGGCAAAAATCCCTTTCAGCCAAGCAAAAAATCCCTCTTAACTTTAAAAAATCCCTACGCAACACTATAGCGCCCTCTGGTGGGATACTGAAGTATAACTGGACACTAAAGCTGTAAAAATCTCAATAACACCGCAGAAATGAATTTATTTAATTAAATAAGTAAAACAAATAAAAAAATTTATTAATTAAATTATTTTTAAAACAAGTAAGAAACAATTTTACAGACTTTGGGTTGACATTTTATAAATGCAAAACTCAACAAAGCTTTAAAAATTATCACATCAATTTATATGCAAATAAATTATGTAAATTATTTAAAGACAGTAATATTGGGTGTGTTCGCGAAACAGACACTTTTCCCACTGGTGAATCGAGTGGAATTGGCGTGACTTCACGAGAAGCAAGAGAATCGTGAACGCTTCAGTGAATAAACATGGCGACAAACATGGAGAGCGCAGTGTCCATTAATCTTCGCAGCTGGGTTTTTGCTTTTTGGAAAAGAGTTGCCTAGCAATGAAAGAAAAAATCAGAATGAAGAATCGGACGACGACGACAAAGAAGAAAGCATGTTTGCCATGGCAGCATTAAAGAAAATGAAAACTGACGATCATTCAAGGAGACATGATGACTTCATTGGCTACATGTTTTGTTTGGATGATCGAGGTTTTCAAAGCCACTTCAGGTTAAACAAAGTTTCATTTGAATCTTGCTTTTGAAGATCGCGCATAAACTAATTGATCCAGTTGATCGAAACCAACAGCTTGCACATGAACACTGCTTCTCCGCCATAGTCAAAGTTATAATTTGCCCTGTAATTGGGGTCTTTTATGTTAACTTTAAAAAATTTCGGTCCTGTGGCAGCCATATTCTATCAGAATGATTTCTGGGTATTCACTTTTTCCACTGGCTCTGGAGCGAGTGAGAAAAGTGTCAGGAAGTCGGAGGGAAAAGTGAATTCTGGATGTAATCTCGAACACCGTGAATTCACTGGTGGTGGTTTCTCGAACGACAAAGTGAGAAAAATGGTAAAAGTGGCTGTTTTGCGAACGCACTTATTGAGTCATTTGCTTATGTAAAGCACTAATGAGAAGCCAGCACCAAATCTCGAAATCGGATTGGCTACTGTATCCAGTAAAAGAACAATGATATGACATAATCACGCCTCTGGTCTTCTGGTCTCGTACCGATTCTGATTCCATCCATGATTTAATTTAAATCGTCACTAAATTTATTTTTCAAGAATTGGCAAAAAAACCCTACGCTTTTGAATTTTTTCTCAGAAAATCCTTTAATCCCTTTTCAAGTGAAAACGCCCTATGCCGAGGGATTAATCCCTACACCTGACAACACTGGCTATGATTGAGAAAGGTTTATCTACTTTCTTTAATCAATCTTCTACAGTTGACTTTTTAGTATCAATAATTATTGAAAAAACCTTTGAAAATATTTATCGAAATTTCAACTCCATTTAACCCCCTGATCAAAAGAGTGGAGACTGCCGCTTCTAAACTTACTCAGTTAGATGATCAGCTCACCTCTCTGCAAAATAGACTTTCTCGGCTTGAATCAACTTTATATCAAATTGAAACCTCCCGAATTGACCTAGCATTTAAACGTCTGGACGATCTAGAACAATATTCCTGGCAGACCAATCTTCAAATCTTTGGAGTGCTGAAGGCAGCCATGGAAAATTTATTTGATACATTTACTGATTTGATTTCCTCCAAGCTGGACATTTCTGTAAATGGAACTGATATTTCTACAATTCATCGCTTAGGCCCCCCGTTCCTCCATCAAGAATCGTCTGATGATTGTCCGATTAGCATCACCAACACTTGTTGAAGAATCGAAAGCTACGGGGGACCTCTATCATCATCCAGGAAGATTTAATGGCCTCCCGCTACCAGCTCTTACAGGCTGCCAAATCCAAATTCAGTCCCCGCAGCATCTGGAGTTTCGGAGACCGTATTTTCGTTAAAGATTCCTCTGGTAAAGCAGTTCTTCTTACTTCTGAAAATGACTTTGATTTGATTAACTAATTCTTTTGTATTTAACTTGATTAATTTTTAGTTACTTGCTTTTTCTCTTATTTTAAATAATTTGATCAACCATTGGATTTTTTTAGCTTGTTGTTTGTTATTAATCATTTACTGTTCTTCTAGGTTTTAATTTATACTCGATTTTATCATACTTTTTTTTTAGTCTTTGTAATACTATTTGTTTTTGAGTTTTTTTAGTTTTTGTGTATCTAGCTGTCCTTGATTATTTCCTAGCTTTGTTTACTTTTGATTTGATTTATTTTTTAAATTATGCTTGGTAATATTTTAACTTTGTCTACTTTTTTATTCTTAATATCTCTTCGTTGCTTTGTTTCTTCTTCTTTTTTGTTCTATTTTTCTCTATCTTTTATCTCTTTCAACTTTTTCCTTATTTTATTACTTCTGTTTTTCATTTCTTAACCTTCCAGTCTGTTATTTAAAATGGTGGTGGCCTTACAGTATAACAGAGGGACATCAGGAGTTCCAACTAGTTTCGCCATTTATTCCTGGCTTTGTCAAGGATATACAGCAAGAGGCATGCAAGCCTTTATATATACAGAACAGTGGTACAAGTTAAGCAATGAGCGTAAATACATACAAGAACCAATAGGATATAAAGCAAGGGGGCCAATGAGAAAAAGGACGTAATGGCCAGTAGAATAAATACAAACATTTTTTTTTTTAAGATACACAAAAGAGAAGTTGTACAGAGATGGTGCGTTTAACGCGGACCGAAAAGAGAACATATCCGGTTGTCCGAAGACAAGAGAATTAACATAAAAAAAACATAATATGTTAAACGCACCGGATTAATTTAGTCACCAGCAACAACGAATGTCTTAATAAAAATGATTTCCCTGTGAATGATAATAATATTGTCACAGCTAGCACTAAAAAATGTATGCGTTAGTGCAACATCTGTGTCTTTTGAACACGTATTTTTTATCAGTTTAATATCAGTTAGGTATATTTCTATATATATCTTTCATTAACTGTGTGTGTATAAATTTAGCATAATTGTATCAATAGTTTCAGCAGGGATGGATGAAGCTACCTTCATCCATACCTGGTTTCAGTTATAACTGTAATCTACTGCTGCGCGATGTCGATGTTAAACACATCGATGAATTTATAATATCGATGTTGACATCGATGTTTTTTTTGCTACTGCATTATCGATGTTGTTAGTTGTTATACGCCTCGTACGCCTCTCAGATGGCAGCACCGTTTTTCTAGTTTCAGCACTCATAGCGGCGAATTTGTAAGTTCTTTTAAGCGGCGAAGTTTTTTTAACATATCTTATATCGATTCCAAAATCGATTTAACATCGAACGGTTTTGGAAACATCGATGTGTTTGAACACCGATGTTTTCCGCAAATCGCGCAGCACTACTGTAATCAGTCATCAACAGGAAATAAATTATTTCAAATAATCCACGCTTTTAGTGTGGCTTTTTGCCCAGAGAGGCCACTTGCCTAATGATCAACTGGTCTAATTTTCGCGTTCGTCAATAGAGGGCAACCAATCAGAATAATCGACGCCCGCTAGAGGTCGAAAAAATAAGAAAATATATCTTATAAATATTGAATTTTGGTTTCTTTATTGAATTTCTTATAAAACGCGGTTATATAAAACGGACCATGTGTGATGGGAGGGGGGGGGGGCGTATCGGCCGCCACGGCGCTACTACCGGAGATTTAACATTTTTGTTAAATTTTGGCGTGTGCGGCGTATCAGCCGCCGCGGCGTTACTCCCGAAAATTACGGTATATCTCATGATGTCGACGAATGAGAGAATTCATACTGCATCGGTTGTGGCGCAGGTTAAAGTCACCCGTGTTCGGGAGTTAGGCAGAGGCTCTCGTTCGAAAAATAGTCGACAGTCTCCCGGCTGTTATCTCAGAGCAATGCCTTCGAGGAGTCCCACCAGTGCACTTGCTATGCACTTGGGGAAACGGTCGGGGGCAGCGCATGCCCTTACCCATGAGGAGAAACGGGTAAAGTGACAACGGGATCAGGTGCTGTCAATCGGCACTTGGAACGTATTCTCCAAGACAGGAAAGGAATCAGAGTTAGTGGAGGAAGCCAAACGGTATTGACTGGATATCATAGGTATAACCTCTACGAAACGTCCGGGTTCTGGAACTGTGGACTTAGGAGGGTGGAAGCTTTTCTACTCTGGTGTCGACCCTAACATGACTGCCCAGGCGGGAGTGGGGATACTCACAAGTCCCCGGCTGGCAGATTATGTTGCAGATTGGACCCCCTTAGGTGGAAGACTATGTCTCCTGAGGCTTCAGATAGAGAAACGGTCTCTCTCTCTATTCGTTGCATATGCTCCGAATGCAGTCACAGAGTACCCACTTTTGCTAGATGAAGTTGATGCTGCTCCTAGCATGAGAGGGAGTGCAGATTCTGTCATCCTGGTGGGCGACATCAATGCACACGTAGGGGCTGATGACCAAACGTGGAAAGGCGTGATTGGGAGGAATGGTGACCCCGATTTAAATGCGAATAAGAGGTGCTTGTTGGATCTCTGTTGCAACAATGGACTTTCCATCACAAACACCTTCTTCCAGCACAGGGATGTCCATAAGTATACCTGGTATACAATGGATGCAATGGACCAGAAGTCACTGATTGATTTTGTAATCGTTTCAGCCGACTTATTCCGATCAGTGTTGGATACTCGTGTGAGAAGAGGGGCAGAACTATCAACTGATCATCACCTTGTTGTCTGTACTTTGTGGTTCTCTGAATCCATGCCAACCAAGCGAAATACTAGGTTCAGACAAACTTGGTGTATCAAATGGGAGGTATTGGAGGATAGAGCTGTGAGGAAGACCTTTGCAGATAACGTATCTTCAAGTTTCAAAGAACTACCCAGTGATCGTGGTACTGTTGAAGAGGAGTGGCAGTTGTTTAAAACTGCTGTGATTACTTCGGCTGCATTGTGCTGTGGTCGTAAGCGGCTGAGTGTGCACAGGGCAGTGAGAAAAGGACTGCATCGTGGAACGTTGAAGTCCAAGAAGCTGTCAAGGCAAAGAAGGAAGCCTATTTGCTATGGCTTGCAAATAAGTCAACTTCGAGTCAAGTACGGTACACATAAGCGCGAAAAGCAGCAGCAAAGACAGTATCAACAGCTAAAGCCAAGGCCTGGGAGAAGTTCGGGGAGAAATTGGAGGCAGACTATGGTTCGGCAAACAAGGTGTTCTGGCAGACCGTGCGCCGCCTCCGTGGAAAGAAGTCTCTTTCATCACAAACTATTAAGAGTTCAGATGGGAGGCTTCTGAAAACGGAGGAGAGCGTATTGCATAGGTGGAAGGAATACTTTGCATCTCTTCTTAATCCGGTGACAACAACAACTGAGGCATACGAGGTGCACCTTGGAGCGGAGAATAGTCACGGTAGTATCACTGAAACAGAAGTCAGATGGGCAATTAAGTCCCTGAAGACTGGCAAAGCTGCAGGTGATGATGAAATCCGGTCCGAGATGTTAAAGGCCTTAAATCAGGATGGTATCCTGT
>JAHWFO010019727.1:231133-273998 GCA_023313115.1 Rhysida immarginata | reverse complement strand
ACCAAATGAACGCGGAGGGTTTGAAATACCAAAACCCATAAAACAAAACTTTTTATATAATCAACAAATACCCCTCGCCAGGCCCACACGACACTCCAACTGACAACGGAATGTCACATACCTAATGATGACGTAATACATGGACGAGCCCTATACAGGGTGAGGCATTTATCTTGAGACAAATGAATATCTCGGAAACTAAGCATTATACGAAAAAATGTCCAAAATCGAAAGTGAATTATTTCGCGGGGGAAATTAATTAGGTAAAAAATTACCCCCCCCCCCCCCTTGTGAGGGGGTCTGGGGGGAAGGAGTAAGTTTGAACCCCTAGTTTTAATGGTATATTCAGATTGTACACAATATTCGAGAAATGTTTTATTCTTGATGTGTTTTCAATTGATCCAGCCATTTAAGAAATAGAGGCCCTGAAAGTGTGGAACTTTTAAAGTTTTAACCCAATTTTATCGATGTAGACAAAGAGATAGAGAGTGAGTCTGCAGACATTCATATTCTATTTTTTGATGGTCTTTGAGAATCTGAAGTCAGAATTTCAGAAATGCAAAATGTTTTAGTGCATAAGTAAACTTTTGGGGGCAGCAATCCTATGGAGGCAGAGTCTATACGTGTGTATTGAAAAATATTGGATTTTTGAAATTCTGACTTCGGGTTCTTAAAGATCATTAAAAAATAGAATAGGAATTTCTGTAAGACCCACTCTCTAACTCTGTCTTCATCGATAAAATTGGGTTCAAAACTTTAAAAGTTCCACAATTTCAGGGCCTCTATCTCCTAAATGGTTGGATCAATTGAAAAAACACCAAGAATAAAACATTTCTCGAATATTGTGTACAATCTGAATATACCATTAAAATTAGGGCTTCCTATTTAAGATTTCAATGTCACCCCCTCCCCTCATCCCCCCCTCACAAGAGGGGGGGGGGTAATTTTTTAACTAATGAATTTCCCCTGCGAAATAATTCACTTTTGATTTTGGACATTTTTTCGTACAATGCTTAGTTTCCAAGATATTCAGTTGTTACAAGATAAATGCCTCACCCTGTATAATAAACAATCTGCACCATGCAGCTAAAATCACTGAATGACATTGTATTTCCAAAAGCCAAAACATCCAACTTTCTGGTGCCATCCATCAGTGGTTTTGGTTTGTCAGGATTTCTTTAGCAGCAGTTTCTTTAAGTTGTTCTATGTATATTTTATCAAAAATCTATAATTTAGCAATAATTTGTAAACAGTGCTTTTCTTTAAATACAGAAATGTTTCATAATTTAAAACATTACCACTGATGAATTAACCACAGAGTATAGAAATAATGCTTTAGCACTGTAATCTAGAGCTTCAATCATCATTAAAGCACTGTAATCCAGAGCTTTAATCACCATAGGCTTGCAGTGCCAATTTTAGTTAGTGGCAAAATAGGAAATTACAAAAAAATTGCTGTTTTTTATGGTAAATGAAGGCCATTATACAGGCAATTTCTAATATTGTAGACGGTGCTCAGGAAGCCTCACTTTCAAACTGATTCAAGGGTGGGGCCCTCAGAGCGTGTACTTGGTCTTTTGCATTAGGTTGAAAACCCTGCATTTTATAAATAAAAAATTTAGGATTTTTTTATGAAGAGACCTTTATACAGGGTGATTCTGAAAAAGTGTGTATAACGGTCAGCAATGAGAGAGGTGACCAGAATGAACATTTTCTTTTAATACTAGGTAACCAAAAAAGTTCTTGCCGTTTTTAATTCCGGAAAACAAAATGATGTACACAAAAAGTAGCATATCGCTAGTCCCCAAAGTAATCCCTATTGGCATCTAACACCTTCTGCCAACGTGTCCCCAGTTGATCAATTCCCTGGCTGTAAAGCTTGCCGGTCTTCGACTCTAAAAAGTCTGGAGTGCCTTTCGTAGGTCTGTATCATTGGTGTAGGATTTTCCACGATGGTTGTCCAGAGAATGGAAAAGGTGATAATCTATTGGAGCAAGATCTGGTGAGTAAGGTGGATGACAAGAAGTTTCCCAGCCAAGCCGCTCTATGGTTTCCCTGTCCACCCGTGCCACATGTGGCCAGGCATTGTCATGAATGAAGAGTACCCCTTTGCGATTCACCAGTGCTGGCTCCTGCTGTTGCAATGCCTGTTGCACACGTTCCAACTGCTAGGGTACAGGTCCCCAGTGATGGTTTGGCCAGTTGATAGCAGCTCGTAGTGAACCATTTGGCATCTAGTCCACCAGACACAATAGACTACGGAGTTCATCAGAAATGGCAAGTTCTCCCGACCTGAATTTCTGGAACCAGTGCCGTGTGGTGCGTTCATTCACAGTATCATCCCCAAACACAAGACACATTCGGCGACTTGATGCTGCTGCTGACAAGCCCACCTTGAAGTCATAAAGCAAGCAACACCTAACCATCTCCTTTGATAAGTGCATTTTTCTTCACTTCTGCACGAGATGTGATTGACGTGAATGCCCAACAGCTCCGTATTTATGTAGGCTAACCTTCCTGCTCCCCCCTTTCAGATTTTTGACCACACTGTATAGTCATTTCCATATCTTCTATCACTTCCTTTTATGGCAACATAAAAACGGCAAGAACGTTTTTGGTTACCTAGTACAATGTGGGTCCGAATTTGAACGCTGAGATATAAACAGAAATAAAAATGCCACCACCAAGATCAACAAGTTAATAACTCAGGTTTAGCAAGGCCTAGAATAATGAATTTTGGAGGAATAATAGCGTACATAAAACTGTGTACACTGTTAAAATTTCATCGTATTCTAACGTGTAGTTTCCGAGTTACGCATTCAAAATTGTAACAGTACTCACATGCGAGTACTAACCAGCGTGAGTTACGATGTTGAGTGCGTAACTCTGAAACTACTTGTTGGAATTCGATCAATCTTTAACGGTTTACAGACTTTTATGTACCCAATTATTTCTTCAAAATTCATTATTCTAGGCATTGCAGAATCAGAGTTATTAAATTGTTGATCTTGGTGGCGGCATTTTTATTTCTGTTCCTATCTCAGCGTTCAAATTCGGACCCGCACTGTATTAAAAGAAAATGTTCATTCTGGTCACCTCTCATTGCTTACAGTTATACATACTTTTTCAGAATCTCCCTGTATATTCATGAATATACGTGCTACTCTCATATAATGAACACATATAAGTAAAAGAAGCCTCATAATCATATGCAATAGCTACAATGCATTTCAAGCATTATTTTTTGCAGGGCCATTGCAAACATTGTTTTTCGTTCATTATGTTGCTGGTACCCTATTTGCATTTGGGACAAAACCTTCGCTGAAATATAAGAGATATAGCATGTTCTTTACACCTCTGAAGTTTCAGGATAATTTTTCAAGCACAGGGTTAGCAAGATATAACTTTCTGTCTTTAGAGGGCTTTAGAATGAGTTCTATTGGTCCAAATGAGATAAAATTTGAAGTGCAAGATGTGCTTGACATTTATTAAATAAAAAATTTCAGTACAAAAATCTGCCTAGGTGGCACCGTAATACACATAAACATTTCATATGCTTTATCAATGTGAAATAACATAATAAAGTAGCATTACAACTGCTCAATATGTCCCCCTTGATGTTCTACAATGTGCTCTAACCACAGAACCAGAATGAGTCTGCCGGAATGTCAAGAGCATGGTGCCCGATGCTGTCCTTCAGATCTGCCACAGATGCTGGCCGTTGATGGTAGATCCTGTCCTCCGGGAAACCCCACAACCAAAAGTCATAGGGGGTGATATCCGCCGAACGAGGAGGCCATTCCATTGGAAAATGACGGCTGATCACCTGTGCATCTGTGAAATGCTGTCATAGCAATTGCTTTACGCGACGATCAATGTGAGGAGGTGCACCATCCTGCATGAAAATGATGTCCTGAAGGCATCCACGGTGTTGCAGTTGTGGGATTACAAAATCCCTCAACATATGACAGCACCGTTGTCCTGTGACTGTACAGGCTTTGAATCCATTTGCAGTTACCTCTTCCAATGATGAACGTAGCCGTAAAACCACACCATACTGTCACTTTTTCAAGCAGCAAGGGTTGTTCCTGGATAGCGTGTGGGTTGTCCGCTGCCCAAATTCGACAATTGTGGGTAACAACTTGCCCATTGAGGCAAAAGTGGGCTTCGTCACTCCACAGAATGTTCCATGGCCAAGTGACATCAATGACATCAAGTGACATCAATTCGAGCAAGGAACCGAAGTGCAAAAGTTGTACGAAACACTGAGTCCCAGTCCTGCAAGTGGTGAACCGACTTGATTTTGTAGGGATAATGCAAAATTCGCCATAAGATTTTCGTACAGTGGAATACGGCATATCCAATACACGGGAAACTACAGGCATACTCACACAGTCATGCAGCGTCTGATTGTTGCTTCAACGACCGCGGTAGCCACATTTTTGATGGTAAAAGAAGGGGTTTGCTTTCGTCCTCTACCTGTAAGAATGGCAAGTTGTCCAGTTGTTTCGAATTTCCGTATCATCTTGCGTAGGGCACACGGAGTCATTGGACCTCTTCGTAACAGCTTCATGCGACGGAATTTCTTTACAGTTGCAACGATGTTCTGCTGGTTCTGGTAGAACAAATTTTCCAGAAGCGCTTTTTCAGGCAACATAGGCATGATGTGCAGCATCCGTCTTTTTATCCGAAGAATAATGCTAATAGGCATGTGCTATAATCCACATGATGTTTCATATTTTCCATATATACAAAGAAATACCATTTGTGGTAGAGTGCCATCTATTGGTGAGTATTTGTACTAAAATGTTTTATTTAATAAATGTCAGGCGCATCGTTTGAAGTATCTGTAGTTCAAATTTTTCTCAGTTGGACAATAGAACTTTGAAGTGGGAAAACTCGAAAAAGCATATGACAGAGTTCCTCGGGAGAAGCTTTGGCAAGTGTTGCAAGAGTATGGAGTGGATGGGCAATTACCGATTGCTATCATGTCTCTATACGAAAGCTCTGAGATGTGTGTCCGGATAAATGGCATTAAGTCAAGACCGTTCACCGTGCGTGTTGGACTCCACCAAGGGTGCATACTGTCGCCCCTTTTGTTCATTATCTTTATAGACTGGATAGACAGGGGCAGCGGAGGCGATGAGCGTGTTTGTGTGGGTGACTGCCTGGTGGAGAGGTTGCTCTTTGCTGACGATCTTGTCCTCCTTGGGTCTTCTCGCACGAACCTTCAGCATGCACTAGACCAGTTTACAGCCAAATGCGAAGAAGCTGGGATGAAGATCAGTGTGGCTAAAACTGAGGTTCAGGCCCTTTCAAGACAGCCAACTCAGTGCGCTGTCCATGTTCAGAGAGCCTCATTGAGACAGGTGGAGAAATTCAAATATCTCGGGATTGCATTCACGAGTGATGGACGGCAGGAGAAAGAATTGGATGCTCGGATCGGTGCAGCAAGCTGTGTCAGACGTGAACTGTGGCGATCTGTGGTAACGAAGCGCGAGCTGGGTAACAAAGCCAAGCTCTCGGTCTTCAAATCTGTCTTTGTCCCCATTCTCACCTATGGTGGTGAGGCTTGGGTAATGACCGAAAGAGTGCGATCGTGGATACAAGCGGCTGAAATGAGATTTCTGAGAGGTGTGGCAGGTGTTACCCTACTAGATAGAGTGCACAGCAGCACAATAAGGGAGTCTTTAGGTGTTGAGCCGCTACTTCTCTGTATTGAGAGATCTCAGTTGCATTGGTATGGCCACGTGATATGGATGCTGCAAACTGATCTTCCTGGGCAGTTGTTATTTTCCAAGCTGGTGGGTAAGAGACCAAGGGGTCGGCCTAGAACCAGGTGGCTAGACTACATGGAGAATCTGGATTCGAGTCGGTTGGGTATTACCAGGGAGGACATGCGCCTGATGGCAGAAGATCGCGATCGCTGGAGATCCTCCATAGGGCTGCTGCCCCCGCGACCCTAACGGATAAGCAGGTTTGAAAAGTAAGTAAGTAAGTAAGTGGGAAACTTATTTCTTGCTAACCCTGTATTTTTCTAGATATTCGACAAAACGTCGAAATTCAAAGGTGTTCATATTATTTTATCCAACCCCTGCACATCTGATCATGGCTATCATGCCAGTTTCCACGCCGTTACTATTCAATCTCACCCCTTTAGCAAGTCGAATGTAGCAAGTAGTTTTAAATTCTATAGCATGCAATTGTCCCGTCTTTAGAGTAAGTTTTTCTTATTACCTACCCCCCTCTTCCTTAATGACTCTCGCACATTGATAGAATGATCTTGCAACTGTACTTGTTTGTTCATAGCAAGGTTAATCTGTCCTGAACTATAAAAGTAGTTTTAGCAGCAACAATTATAGGCTCTTTTCCTACAAGACTGCCTATCCATGGATAATCTTATACTATAAGGTGCCGGCTCGGTGGCCGAGAGGGTTAAGGCACAGGTCTTTCTGCTCTCGACACCAGCGAGTCGCGGGTTCGAATCCCGCCCAGGGCATGGATGTTTGTGTTTGTTTCTATAATCATTCTCTCATCTCATCGTCATTAGGGGATAGTACAATAGATTTGTAAAAATCCCGTATCTATTATTATTATTATTATTATTATTATACTATAAGGTGAGATCGCAACGTTTGGTGAATGACTCGGAAAAACGAACGGGGATAGGTATTTCAGAGATGATACTGTATTGTGCTTCAAAGTAAGCCCCTATGGCCACAATACACTTTTGCCATCGTTCATACAATTATTGCTTGACATGTGAAAAACCCTCTTTCGATACTGCTTAAAGTTCCCTCATCAGAGCAGTTTGAATATCCACATCACTTGAAGTTTTAAGGAAACTCATGGGAAAGTTTGTGAAGCAAACACAGTACAGACCAAAATCTTGATCTTGATTCTTGGTGCCCAGGATTTTGCTGATCATGATATTGAGTCAGATATAGCGAGTCTAGTTCCATAGTTCTGCAACAGATAGCACCGCCATCAATAAGGCTGTGTTCAATAAAAAATATTCTCTCAATGATCATTCATTTAGTTTAGATAATTTTTAATTCAGTTAGTTTTAATTCTGGTAAAAGTTCACCTATACAATAAATTAATGCACTGAATATAGGCAGCCAACCATCTCCACAGCTGGTTATGATTGTGGTTTTGATATAGCAATTAGCAAATGTTTCAATCAGTGTATGTACCGGGTGGTTATAATTAAGGGCGTGTCTAAAATGTAAAACCCGGGTTTTTGAAATCATGTGATTTAAACGATCGGTTTTCATTCAAACAAGCCCGAGCTCTGTGACTTCTTGAATAACAAGGTTTCCTAAATTGTTAAAAGCATGGCGACCTCAAGCCATTCAAATTCCGATATTGCATTATGAATTGAATACTAAGTAATTAATTCAACTATGAATACAAGCCATGAATACTGCAGTGATATATGTTTGAAATTTTGCGAAAACTTAACCTAAATTGTGTGTTTTTCTAAATTTCACATTCAACTGATTGTTCAAAACATAGTTCCGTTAACTGTAACACTATTAGCGGCAAGCATTTTGCAGAAAACGCACCAATGACAACGTGCTGTAAGGTTATAATTATTTATACTTCTTCTAAAATTAAAGTCTGTGCTATTCTGTCTCACAAATATAAAATTTTTGATTAAAAATATTTAATTTGCTTTTTAAACTGCTGAATATTCCAAAAGGTAAACTTTAGCAAATATGGTATGCCATTTTTGATCCTGGAATTTTGTTTCGAGCCCGAACCAGAGAGTAATAATGCTCTCTGCCCGAACAAAAACTTCAGGGTTTGTCTAAAAAGTAAAATCAGGGTTTTTGAAATCACGTGATTAAAACGATCGGCTTTCATCCAAACAAGCCCGGACACTGTCACTTTTTTGACAACAAGAGCTCAAAAATTGTTTAAAAGCATGGTGACCTCAAGGCATTCAAATTCAGATCTTGCATCACTTATTGAATATTAAGTAAATAATTCAACTATGAACGTAAGCCATGAATACTACACCGACATCTGTTTGAAATTTTGTGAAAGCCTACCCAAATTCTGTGTTTTTCTAAATTTCACATTTCAACCGATTGTTCCGTAGCGAAGTCAATTTCAGTTTATCTGTAGCGCTATTAGCGGCGACGATGTCGAGAGCATTTTGCAGAAAACGCATTAATGACAATGTCCTCTAATATTAAAAACCTATTTATACTTCTCATAAAATTAAAATCTGTGCTATTCTATCTCAGAAATATAAAATTATGGACTAAAATGTTTAATTTGCTTCTTAAATCACTGAATATCTCAAAGATACACTTTCGCAATTACGGGATGCCATTTTTGATCCTGAAATTCTGTTTCGAGCCCGAACAAAATCTTCGGTCTCGCAACTTGCGCCCGATCTCGAACTTCTATGAGACCGGTCCCTTTATGGACAACCTAATCTCAATCGGTTTTAACTTTTTTGACACGCCCTACGTTCCCCACTTCTGCAGGATTATGAAACTTTGTGTACAGGCTTTCCAGAACATGGGGAAGAGAACCGAATGGACAATATATTGTGACGGTGTTACTTTGTATTTATTTACTTTTTGTAAAGGGTTACTGTAATCCTCTCTTAAAAAGGTCTACATGTGTTTGTGTCCATATGTTTTAATCCGATTGCAGACATTTGCCCCAATGTTAATTTAGACACGTGCTGCATTAAACTTTGTATGCGGACATTTACTGCTAGAAATTTGTGTGAAGGGACAATAACTCCAATTGTTCCCTAGGCCTAAATTTTTATCAATTGCATTGTGTGATAATTATGTAGTCATGACCTATATTTTGATTTTAATTGTATAGAATAATGTACACACCAATTTGGATCCTTTGCTGTATTGTTGTATGAATTTCCTGTATTTCATTAAGTTGTACGAATCTTTTATATGCGAGATTCGAAATTGTATATTGTCCATGTTTTGAATTTGGAGGGTGGTGAAGGCGTCATTAGAGCAGGAGCCTAGTAGCAGTTCCACCATACCCGGAAGTAGAGTAGGAGTTTCACCGACGCAAGCACAAGAGGGCGGGAGTGAGCCTGCCCATGTAAAGCTCTGAATTACTAATTAGTAATCCAGAGCTTTATGCCCGTGTGTCTCAAAAATTGCTTTGCCATATGAAAAGTTTATGAATGTTGGCTTTATTTTCACATGGTTCCGCAAGCTTATCGTTCTTGTTCAAAATGTGCACCATGCACTCGAAGACAATATCTCAAACGATCCAAATTTTCTTCTGTCACGTGTAAAAGTGTAGCTGGTGGAATGCTGTGTAGGGTATTGGTGATTCTTTCCTTTAAGTCATCCAGTTTTTCGGGCTCCGTCTGAAACATCTGCTGTTTCACGTAGCCCCAAAGGAAAAAGTCAGCATTATTCCTCTACTTCACTATTTCACCTACAAAATCAAAGCAACCAATTAATCCATTTGGCACGCGACTTTTGAGAGCAGGAATCTTGAAGGAGAGAGAGTGAGAACCAAGTCTGGATTGGAGATGCTACTAAGAAGGAGTGGAGAAGAATCTACGATGAATGAATCTACGGCAGAAGAAGAGGAAGCAGACGATAAGGATGGCGGAATGGGCAAGAACTTTGACGACCCTAGTTTGAAAGAAGATTCTCGGAATATAAATGATGCTTAGGCTTAACTCTTACTTGTAATTATGAAAGAGACCACGTGGTAAATCTAGAATTTGTTTATTGTATATTGGTAATTGTATGAGACAGTAGAATACCTAATTTGCTTAAGTACTTAGATAATGAGAGTGGAATATGTAATTAGTAGCGAAATTTTGTGTAATTGGATTATTTGTATCAAGTCTGCATTGTTTGGATATTAGAGCATATTAGTTGTATTAAGATCAGACTTAGAAGCAAATTGTATAGTTGTTAGGATTGTATTAACGGAATATAACTATAGTTTTGGCTTGTTTATGTAGAAGGGATTATGATTTACTTTGGAATGTAATATTGCGTTGAAAAACGTTGAACTACTGTGGAAAGTGACATAATAAATAAATGAACCACTCTTGTCCACAAAATTATGGACAAGAGTTTTTAATTTTGCGGACAAGAGTTGTTAATTTATTTATTATGTAATATTGCGATTTAGTAGTTGAATCTGGTAGTAAAGGAAGACTTAATCTTATGGCGATGCCAGCCTTTGTAGGATGTTAATGTTGATTTTGTATTTTTTTGTAGTAGATTGTTTGTGTGGACAGTGTATAACTTTACACTCATAGCAATATGCGGTTCATATAACCCCCTTGTGAGAGTCATATTATTCTTCCAATACGACCCATTAAAGAGAGTCTTTGGACATATATGTCTATAAGAGTTGTTTAACCCGAATTTCCGAGTCGCCATTCTCGGATCAATTGACTCGATTGTACAAGACTTAAGACTCATTAAAGGAATGTTTACTATACACGTATATTCACATTTACACAAGCCTGCATACATGTTTACACATTTTTACAGTTACTTACACATTTATATAGCCATATTTACACAAATTTACACACGTGTATGGCCACATTTACTCAAGTTTACACGTGTATACACATATTTGCGCAAGTTAACTTACACTATTATACACATGTATTTAGATAATTTACACATGTATACACAAATTTACCCACGTTTACACATCTCTACATATATACACTACTGTTTATAAAAATCGCAACACCCTGATGGAATAGCCCAATCTGCATTAAATTTGGAGCATTTGCATATCATGGGTCAGAAAAGAAACCATTAGATTTTCAGGTCAATACAATGCGTTTTATTGTCACATTAGTATCGGGTGAAACCACCGTGGGATGCAATTACAGCCTCTAAACGTCGTGGCATTGAGTCAAACAAGCTCTGAATAAGGGCCTGGGGAATGTCCTGCCATGCTCTGTCTACACGTTTATACAGTTCATCCACAGTTGCTGCTGCAGGAGTCTGACGAGCCAATCGATGAGCAACCCTGTCCCACACATGTTCGATTGGGGACATGTCTGGTGAACGAGCAGGCCAGGGGAACAAGGGCGTCTGATGTGCTTGGAAAAAGGCGAGGACATTTCTGGCCACATGCGGTCGGGCATTGTCCTGTTGGAATACAGCGCCTGGAAGGTTCTGCAGGAAGGGGATGACCTCGGGTTGCACAACTTCCCTGATGTACCGGTCACTGTTCAGATTGCCATGGATTCTGATCAGACGGGAACGGCCATGGTAACTGATTGCACCCCACACCATCACCCCTGGCGTTTGTCCTGAATGACGCTGCAGGATGCATTCTGGAAGGTCGCGCTCGCCACGATGTCTTCTGACTCGTATCCTGCCGTCATGGTGCTGCAAGTTAAACCTTGACTCATCCGAAAACACAACTTGTTGCCATTCAGCTTGCCACTGTTGGTGTTGATGGGCCCATTGCAACCTGAGGCGCCGGTGGTTTTGAGTCAAAGGAATCCGCAACAATGGTACTCGTGCCATCAATCCTCTGGAAATCAAACGGCGTCGTACAGTGCTAGCAGACATTGTCCTGCCTACTGTAGCACCCCACTGTTGTGCTAACACTGTGGAAGTGGCTGTACGATCTGCTACACACATGCGATAGAGGTGTCTGTCATCTCGCAGTGTCGTCGTGCTGGGTCTTCCTGAGCCTGGTCTTCGGTGTGCCCTGTTCTCTTCGCTCCACTGCCTCCATGCACGCATAATTGTCGTTGCATTATGTCCTACACGAGCAGCAATGTCACGATACGACCATCCCGCTTCACGCAGACCAATTATGCGTTCTCTTTCAAAGTCTGTCAGCTGTTGATATGGTACCCTTCGTCGTCAGTCGAGGCATGGTGTTCTTTCAAGCAATCACTCTGAAAATCTAATCATTTATACTCTGACCCATTGTATGCAAATATTGCAAATTGCATATGGATTAGACCATTCCATCAGGGTGTTGCGATTTTATAAACAGTAGTGTATAAACAAGTCATATCTATATACACTTATATGTCTATACACCTACACTGCTTTGCAATGAAATTACCCCACCCACAAGGAAATATCCGAATGTGCCAAAGGTAGGTATACAGTAAGAGATAAATCTAAACACACCTTTATTACGTTGTGGAGCCAAGACGTGCACTCGTTTGTACAGGGTGTCCCAATGGAAAGCGACATCAGTGGGTTGTGGCACCACCTCTAGCGGCGATGCATTTTTCCAGCCGCAGGTGGAGGTGATCATACAGGTGGCGAATATCATCTTGGGGTACGTTTGCCCAGGCCTGGTGAACCTGCTGTGTCAGTTCATGGAGATTGCGGTGTGATCGTAAACGACGTCCCACCATGTCCCACGTGCTCAAATGGCGATAGGTCTAAAGATCTCGCGAGCCATGCCAAGCAGTTGACATCATGCAGACATGCCATGCTCATGTTTACCGTGTGCGGTCTGGCATTATCCTGCTGAAAGACTGCGCCCGGTATGGTGTGCAGAAAGGGCAGTAATACGGGCTGCAGAATCTCTGTGATATACCATGCTGCTGTCAGGGTGCCTTGGATGGTGACTAAAGGCGTTCTGGTATCGTAGCCGATGGCCTCCCAGACCATCATCCCGGGTGTTGGTCCACGATGGCGATACCGGATACATTGTTTATTGGCACGTTCCAAGGGTCTGCGTCTGTCGTCGGTGTCCAAACAAAAGCGGGATTCGTTGCTGAAGACCACCGGGTGCCATTCCATTTGCCAGCCCACTCGTTCACGACACCATTGCAGTCGTATCGCGCGGTGCTCAGGTGTCAAAGGAAGACACAACAATGGACGCCTGGCAGACTTTGCCGTGGCGTGTAACCAGCGTGCTATTGTCACTATTTACACTGGAGCAGCACCAGGAATGGTTATGTTGTCGTGCAGTTGCCGCAGGGTGATGGTTCTGTCTGCTAGCGCTGTTCGCAGTATCCGCCTATCGGTACAAGCTGACGTGCTTCTCTGGGCCCCAGAGCCTGGTCTTCTGACATGTGTGCCTTCCTCTCGCCAAGGCCTCCAACATCGGCGTACCATCCGTGCGTCCCACGACACATGGACAGCAATCTGTCTGGTTGACCATCCAGCCTCGGAGAGGCCAGTAATCCGACCTAGTTCAAAGTCCGTTAATTGCGTGAATGGTTGTCGTTATCGTCGATGTGGCATTGAGACCGTTGTGCGGATTACAGTACTGTACATTCACGAGGCAGTTGCTTCCTCCCTACTGCATGGACCGTCTCGCACGTGTCAACTGATGAGCCTATACAGGCACCCAGACACCCTGTATCAACCCAAATGGTCATGTCCCGTGAGCATGCATCTAATAGGTTACTAGTCGGAGGTAGACGACCCCCCCCCCCCCACTGAATATGGATAAGGTTGGATTACTCCCTGTTGGTGGGGCAATTTCATTGCAAAGCAGTGTATTTACACACACATTTACAGGTGTTTACATTTATGTACACATCTGTGCAGCTTATTTACCAAAGTTTACACACATTTATACATGAGTATACAACTGTTCACACAAATTTACATACGTCTATACACTTATTTACACAAGTTTACACTTTTGTGCACATCTGTATGGCATATTTACACAAGTTTACACACAGGTATACACGTATTTACACAAGTTTACACTAAGAACAGATGAAGGTACGAGAATAGGATTCACCATTGTAATCGTTGGTGCCATCCTTGGAGCTGGAATAGCGACTCCATCGGCAGTTTCCCGAACGAATGGCCATAAGAGAAAGAGACATCTGGTGTTAAAGAAGAAAATCAGTCTTAAGTATTAAAACGCTCCACCTTAATACTACAATGAGTCTGACGTCGGATTTTGTACTGACGTCAACAAGTTTCGTAATATTCTGAGCTTGTGTGGGAGGAAATAGGGAATAGCGACAGATTAGGCCTACTACAGATGTCCATGACTTCTGCTTCCATGAATGCTGCCATTAGAGAATTCATGATTGCGGGACAGATCAAAGCAAACTATGATTGCATCATATAACTTGAGCAAGAGTGTAGAAATAATAAAAGATATCTTTTTATGAAATGAAAAGTCAACTTCTGAAATAAGTAAATTTGACATCACTCGAAATGCAATTTTGATTATTTTCGATTAATTAGTGCGACATGCATAACAAAAAAAATTCGTAATTTTAAGTTACCAAAGACTACAATCTTAACATAAACAAATTAGTACTGAGTACAATACCTAAGCTTGATTAATTTGATTTATTTTATTATTTAATGTGTTTTTTAAATTAATGATTAAAATTTTTGAAATTTTAACATTGGTTTTCTTGAAAAGGGTTGTTTTATTTTTTTTTTTTAATTCCCCCATTCATCCATACCTGATTAATTGTTGATTGATTGATAAAGGCAGGAATGGATGAAGGGGATTTACTATTATAATTTTTTTTCTACAGGGTGTAAATTATCTCCTTCAAAAAAACTACACTACGATGTAGACGAAATTCAGGGATTAAAGTGATATAAGATACTTGGGGTTGCAAATCGCAAGCAACACCGTAAATTGAACCTCAAACTAAGCTGAATGGCGTGGTGCTGCATAGCATGAGCCATATTTGGGCGATTCCACCTACCTTGACAGGAGTCGTGTTGTTGCATCGATCTCGTGTCGACGGTCCTCGCTGGCCATTGCTTTCCTCCTTGATTGGCGTGGTTAGGGGCAGCGGCGTTTTCCGGCTGGTTGCTGGCTGTCTGCGATGGTTGCTAAAACGATGGCTGCTGGCAGTCTCAAGTGGTGGACAGTGGTGTGGCTGGGACTCCGGCTGTTGGCACGGGATGACGCGGTGGCTGTTGTGCCATCCGAAGCTGTGGTCGACACAGGGTGAAGCTATGGCTGCGGTTGTCAGCAAGGATGAAGTGATGGGTTCTTCTCCACGTGGTCGCCCTTTTGGTCTCCGGGTCCGGGTCCGGGTCGATATTTCTTGGTGCGTCTCCTCCACCTGGTCGCCTGTTGTTCGTTTCTGATCACGTCCGGGTCACCATTATGTGGGGCACGCCTCGTGCTGCGTGTGGAACATGACACGTGACCACCACATTTCGTTGTTTGAATAATCAGAAGGCTTTTTGACGTAGGTAATTGATTTTGATCTAACTGAATAAAAACTAAATACATAATTACAATTTAACAAGAATAATACGTGAATGTTCACAAAGTTTATTATGCGTTGTAACATGGCATCGTGTAGTCGGTGTGGAGACGTGAGAAAGGGAGAGCTTGACGTGTGCAGCATGGGAGTCGAGATCGAAGTGTGTTGTTACGCGTCCCGAGATGAAGTGTGTTGTTGTCTATGCAGGTCTCCGTCTGCCACAGAATATCTCATTGTGATCTCGCGGTTGCGAGATAGTGGAAACGCCGTCTGGTGGCGGCTTCTGTCGAAGTAGAGGATCACCACACATATGTTTGTGCAATGGTATTAGAAGAAATATGCTGTTTTAAAAGGCATCTTATTACGTCCAGGGAATCGTTCGTAAAATTTAACTTTTGAACAGCATCAAGAGAGAGTTCGTTTACCCCCCAGCGTTCAAAAGAGCGGAGCGTCTAGCCCTCTCACCAAGTCGTTTGTTCAGGTATTGCTGCTTGAGCAGCGCAACTTTGTGTCTGAGTTCCAATTGATGACTACGGACTGTGAGTGATCTTTGCATTTTTATTCCTTTTGCCCCGTTGAGGACCCTGCCTTTTAATTCTGGAGAACTGCTTGAAGCCGTATTCCAGCAGAACAGTTACATGATTTTGACTGCCCTTTTGTCACGATAATTTGTGCTGGTGGTGAATGGGAGAATCCTGCTGTTGCACACTGTTATTTCTTATAATTACTGCTTCACAAGAGCAACATAGACGGCCTGAAGAAAGCTCTAATATGTTAACTTTTGCTTTTAATTAATGGCATTTAAGTCTCTTACGAGTGGCTGATAGTCAGCGAAGTGCACCACAAACATCGAGCATTGCCGGTTGACGCTGTGTTGTTCACAGTTGCGGAGTGCATGCCACTCGTGCGGTGCCTTCCCCAATTCTCATATGGTAGTGAACATTCAGCCGCCGTCTGTTATTGTATGCTGTTGAGCCACTGTACATCCTAAAGGTGTGGGGAAAAGTAATACGGACTGCGGCGGGTTGCGCGAGGTTATGCGAGGGCGTTTCGGTGATCCACCTTGGTCTGTGCCGAGTATTGTCGTAATAGAAAAAGTATCACGTGATGCTCTCCAGCGTCGTGCCTTTGGCTGTTATAAAGCATGACCTGCACGCAATGTGCCCACTGCAAGGCACCTATGCGTGGTTCTACGCTCTTCGAGCAACACAGCGAGTGTAAGCGCTGTTGAAGCACAGCTGTTTTAACTCTTGTTTGGGGCTTCCATGCTGCAGTCACGAGTGTATTGTGAGTTCGGAGCTTTAGCAGATGTAAGGACAGCATGTGTCCTGTGTACATGTTAAGATTTTATGTGGTTAATATAGAATGATAAGCTAAGGGGCCCCTCTGACATTGCTGGTCACTGGTATTAAACAGTTATTGCTGGCAGAATCAGTGTGCTCATTTTACAATCAATTATCGAAAAAAAATGGCTGTAGCATTGTTAACAGCCAGCAAAAGTCAATAATTTCCACATTTATGGATTCCTCTTGTTGAGACGAATTATTTTTGTAAATAAAATGTTAGCAGAGTTGCGTCAAATGAGGGGAGGGTCTTCATTCATCTGTCCTGCCCCCCCCCCCCCTTCCTCCAATCGGTAGTGAACTTATAATTTCGTCAATTTTTTTTTCCATTGAATTTGAATCATGAGTTTTTAAGTTAATTCAGGGAAAATAAAAATTTTTTTTTTTTTTCAAAATTAAGGCAAAGCTAGTTTTATTCAAGAAAATAATACAGTAATCTGTTGCCTGATTCTAAAATAACAGTAATTCTCAGAACTGTTGGCAATGTCTATATAATTGAGGAATTTTATTTTGTCGTCCTTGAAAAGAGTTCCTCCAAAACAAAGGAAAGTTCAACTACATATTCTCTAAAATCATTTATAAAAGATACACTCATTAAATTGATTAGTAGGTTCCTTCTCAATGAAGCATTTTTCCCAATAAATAATTGAATTTTTAATTAAATTAACATGAAAAATGAAAAATTTACATTGCCCATGGAAAAAAAAAATTCCAAGAGCTATAACGAATTAATAAAATTCGTAAAGCAGGATGAGAGTTACTTCGTCTATTCGTGTTCTAACAATAGAAATGAATTCAGGGCATTCATCAATCAGAGATTCTGTCAACTCCAATTGATAAAACGAAAAACAGGAATTGTTCATTGCTGGAAAAGCAAAAATACATGAGTACTAAAACAGATATATGACATTAGTAACGTTAAAAGTTCGAATATTTTCTGGACGAGGTAGAAGTACTCAATATTAACTTCTTTAAAAAATAATTATTTTTACATTATTCCTTTTCATTTTGTGACTATCAGCCAACTTGTTTCACGTTTTATACTCAGTAACACATCAACCACAGCCAATTTATTACGTCAGAAATCACCCGACCAAAAGCCTTCGAATCATTTTCGTTGCCTAGAGTTCGACAAAGAAAGTCACACTTGAGAATATAATTTTAATTAATATTCGACAAATGATACATTAAAAAATTCAGTGTACTACATATAAAAAAGATCATTTTTATTGATTTTTTCGTTAACAAACTCTTTAAATTATTGCTCTGCTTTAAAGAGAAAAAACTTTTTACATGTTTTTTTTTTCATCAAGTAAAATAATAATGGTGGCGAGACCAATACAGGAAACGCAAGTTTGTTCTACACATGCGGAGTACATTTTGCCACGTTTCATCGATGTGCCATTTTTTTACACGAGGATGATGCCGACAATTACAATGGTGAGTCATTTCCTCTCCCCCCCCCCCCCCTTTCGTCTGTTCTTGTTTACACTTTTGTACACATCTGTATAGCATATTTACACAACTTTACACACACATTTATAGCATATTTAAACAACTTTACACACATTTATATACTGTTGCGTGCCACTTTGTGACACGCACAGCTACAGGAACAGGGTCCTCGACCCTTCACCCTTTTCGACTCGAGAACAGTGGTCTTACTCTTAATTGTAAAGCTACAGTCCCTTTATTTAAATTAAAACTGTTGGCTTTGAACGATTATAGTTTAATAATTAAACTTCAAAATTAGAGTAACTAAACTAATGAACCCCCGGTTAATTTTCTTTTACAGACTTACAGTAACTTTTATAAATGAGCTTGCTGCAAAACGTAATTCCAAGCGGATTTGTTGCTTTTTATTTTTTCAGAATATAATATTAACAAAACTAAAGGAAATATTACAAATAAACGGAATGGCTTCTTCAAGAATATTGCCGCTAACATCTTTTATCACCAGGGACGATACAGCGTCGAAGAATAGGTAGAGCGGCCTAAAGGAGTCCGCCTGGGCTGATGGGTGTTATTGAAGAGAACTAGCATTGCACTGGAGAGGCAGACAATATAATGGCTTGTAACGATTCAAAAAAAACAAATTGTGAATCTAACAATCGCTTGGAACTAAAAAAAAAAAATAAATAAAGAATATACAATAATATATAGATAAAAAGGGAAACTTAGGACAACAAAAGTAAAGTCTCAGGTTGGATAGATTAGATTAAAAGGGGTTGAACCACCCGATCCTGGATGAAAAAACGCCGGACAACGCTGAAGACGACAGGCCAAAGTTCTTGGGCGAAGAATGGACACTCGGAGAACGAGTTACTTAAGGTTTAACAGAGAAAGAATTAGGACAAAAGAAAAAAAATAAATATAAAAAAATTAATCCGAATACAATAATAAAAAAAAATTCCAGTGGGACAGACAAATAATAAGTTTTAAGTGAATAGTATTAAAACGTAAGGTGAAATTACAGAGTAGTTCAGAATTAAAAAAGCTTACCTCGTCACAGGGAAAGCACGGAGACAACAGTTAACAAGTATACAGCAACAATTCGAGACACAACAACACAAAGAGAAGGGAAATAGCTGAGCAGGAAACAAAAAGGGAAAATTCCATTGCGACGAGGAAGAAAAAGTCACCTAGATTACAGAAAAAGTGCTAGCGGATAAATAAAAAAAAAACAAGAAAGTTCAATGAGTGAGGATTGATCAAATAATCTCATATTCCAAAAAAAAAAAAAAAATAAGTAAAAGCAAAAACGAAAATCGAAAAACTTCTAGCTTGAAGTCGTTATGTTAAGTTATTACCGGACAGTATGAAGAGTTTTTCAAAGTAAGAATGTTCCATTCCATTCAACTCAACTGGGGCCTAACTAAGAAGGCTTAACATTCACGGATAGGCAACAAAACTGTGGAGAAAGGTACTCGTAAGCTGTCGTACGTAGGGAGAAATGCTCCTTGTCGGATCCATCATCGTGAACAGAAAAGGTTTCTGGACAGGCCATGGCGTTGCAGATAATAGTTTGTAGAGACGTTGGACGAATCATCTAGCGTAGGCGATTGACATTGTGTACGGGAAGGAGCCAGAAATCATCCAGAAAAAGCGTATGCGACACGGCTCTTATCTCTGTAATACTTACGTATGACAGCAGCAAAAAATACGACCGATAGTGAACAACGGGTCCTCTGGGTCGCAATAGACCTTGGCGAAATTAGAGCCAGGATTTAGGCTTCACCCCAATGAAGTCGTGTGAACCGGGAACGACAATCGGACAATCGTGCTTTTTGCGGATTCCTATTGACAATGCAGGAGGGAAAAAGCCGACTAGCTTGTCCGAGGCTGCTTTCCATAGTCGTTTCCTTCTCACTTCCACTGAAGGACTGCCCATCTCTTTCAAAAAAAAAATATTTTCCGCAAAAACGCTCGAGTCGCTCGAGACAATGCGTCATCGAAACACCTCGCGAGCAGACAACCGGGATTCGAAAAAACATTTCTTTATTTTTACCCTTTTTTAAATAACCAGGAGCTCGAGAAAAGGAAGAAACTGATGTAAGCGATTGTTTACTAAACGAGCTTTCTCGACCTAACGAGCTTTAGACCATTGTTAACGCCAAAAAAACATTTTAAGAAATAAAGAGCTATGTTTTATTTTTATATAGAAACAAATTCATTTGAGTATTGTTAGACCACAATATCCAAACGAAACAAAGAAGAAAGAAATATTAAAGTTGAATTGTGTCTACTCAAAACCATAGCAACGGGTTTTTTTCTTTTTTCTTTTTTTTTTTTTGACTACGAATATAAAATTGACTCATAACCTTCCATGATCGTAATTGTCAATAAATCCACGCATCTAATCTTGTGAATCTCGTAATAATCTCCAGAGGAGCCCAACTAATTTCCAATTCGTTTTAGCTTCATAAAAAAACAAATAGCATTTACGAGAATTTATACATTTTCTCCCTTCAATATAAGTCTTACCCATACGAGTGACTGTCTTTAAACAAATATTCCTAACTAAGTTTGTCTGGCCAGACTTAAAAGAACATTAACATTCACTTCAAAATGAACTTATGGTAGTACCAACTCATCGTGCTAAACGCATCAGAACGCGTCATGTGAGCCCTTTGATTTGTAATAGACCGGAGGGGGCCACTTTAACCTCCTATTAAAATGAACGAAGCCAAGTTGTTAATAACTCAGTACCTCTTTGCTCATTCAAAAATCATCCGTACAATAAGTTTAAATACCCAGTTCATCTTTTTGCTAAAGTCGCCTAGAGACGTAGGACAGATTCGCACCTTGGCATCGCAAACGGGCTACGGACGTTTACTCATCGAAGCCTTTAAAGATGCCACTCGGGAACCCCATAGTTATTTACTACTTGATTTAACTCAGAGTTGTCCTGATGTTCTGAGATTGCGTAGTAAGATTTTTCCGCCCGAAAAACCTATCGTGGTTTATGCGGATAAAGCGCGGATTTAAAAACCATCAAACGTCATTTTTAAATCGGCTGAATAGGGTGGTGATACAACAATGATTCCTCTGGTTGTGAAACATCGTCATTTTCTAGGAGCTTTGAAACACTCAACTCCTCAGCATAGGAAAGCATTAATGCAACATGCCACTCTTAATCAAGTTAAAGCGCTGTGTGAGATCTGTCATAACATTCTACATCGTAGAGTCGACTGGACACCACCCATTAAACAACATTTGCGAAAAATAAAAGGTTTAGCCCATAAAAAAAAAATTTCATTAAGGGCCAAGAAAACTTATCTGAACGAACGTGGGAACGGATTCTTGCTACCACTTTTGTTAGGAAGCGTAGCTGCACCTATTTTGAATAAATTAATTAGTTAAGAACATGCAAAAGTACGTTTTACTACCTGCTCACGAATATCAAAGGTTCCTTCACGCTACGGTGCAGAGCGTCCCTGTGTCATCGCGTCCCGTTGAACATGGTCAACCTAAAGTTGAACCTAGTGTGGTTAATGATGTTGAAAAAAAACGTAATAAACAACTGGATTCTCAAATCAATGAGATTTTAAAAGCATCAAATTTGAATGTGCATCAGAAAATGGACCTTTATTTAAATACACTTCAAAAATATCTAAGAGCAAGGCGTCGTGAAGCTCATTTGAAACGAACAAGTCTTTCAACCCAAACCGACCCTCAAACACCTTCAAACCTGTCTTTAATGCCACAAACGTTGTCACCGCAATCCCTTCAAGAAACACCTACTTATCTGTATCCACAACAACTCGTCTATTCACCCGATTTTCGCACGTCTGCAGACTTAAAAGAAAAAACCCTCGCTGACCGTGATACCGCCATGGTTAGCGGATTCGAAGAGGCCTACGACGAGGCCGGACGACCGGGAAACATAGTGAGTTTGCCTGTTGAGCAGCCCTCCCCACGTACACGTTTCATAGAGACACTACGAAAGAGATCTGATGTTATCACATGGAATAAAAAAGGAACTGTGTCAATTGGAGAGAAATCAATACGAGGTTCGAACATTAATAGTTTAATACAAGACGTATTATCACCCATCCCCGACCTGAAGAAACCTCTACCTGGGAGAACCCTGTTTACCGACGTGATACATCATGTCAATATCCCTGAAGAATTAATCGTGAATCCTGTGTACCGCCCAGTGCATGCATCTGACACGCCTAAGCTCCCTTGGTTACATTATGATAAATACCAATTTAACGTAAAATATTAGGTTGTATTGCAAATGATGAAATTTATTTTAACGTCTGTAAAAAAAAAAAAATAAATAAAATTTGAATAAAATGTAATTCAATGTATGAAAACCATTGATTGTGTAATTTATTTATTTATTTATTTATGTATTTATTTATTAGAGATTAAAAGTAACCACAAACAAACACAAATTCCATCTGAATACGAAAAGTTTATTTGAACAAATGAATATACAGAAATTGAATAAACAGATAATAATAATAATAATAATAATAATAATTAGAATAATTAAACAGAGTAATTTAAAGGTTTGCAACATTGGTTCCATTTAGCCTTTTGACAGGTATTAAATTCAGAGCCGCAAGTATATTTGTCTTGGATGATTTCACATTTCACGAGTAAGTCGTTTAAAAACAGTTCACTTGTATAAGTGTTGTTCAAGATGTCTGCCGTAGAATAACCCCTGGCTGCTAATTTCAGGTAATGTACACAGTGATGACCGCATGTGTCAGACATCTGATGTTGCACTATTCTCGTGTTGTAGATCCATTTTTCCGCGTGCCTAAGCATGAACGGTTGGAATTGTGGTTGAGGAAACATTCCGAAAGAATCAAAGATGTATGCTTGTTTGCTGGACGGTATAAAAAAAGCCACCCAATGCGAGCCTGGCTTACTGGAATCATCCGTATTAGCAATGAGTAAAGATAGATGAAGAGGTTTGAGTTGAAGCACCAAATCCGCCGGGAAAACACCTCTTGCCATAGTACATGTGAATGGATCTCTCTCGAGAGCCCTCCATAGCTCTTGCGTATCCATCGACCTTAATTCGTGAAATCGAAGCTCACGGTTCTGTCTTTATTGATTTCCAAGAGATTCTGATATTGACAATAAGCAATTAGATTCACCGAATTAGCTAAAGGCTCGGAAAACTGAACTTCAACGCTTAACGTACCATTACGTATAAGGTTATATCGATCTGTATAATAATTCCTGTCCCCCGAAAGATCAAAGGCCAGAAATGTGTAACCAGAGCCGTAATCGAACTGACTGATGTCAACATCTCTGTCTTCTTTCCAAATCCCTAGTGCCTTCATGGAATGAACAAACTCTCTCAAGTATGACCCAGAGGGAAAATTCGGCGTCAGAGGGTTTAGAGAAATTGCGTGAGTATCCAATGAGAGGGAGAAGAAAGATAGATTGAAATGTTGAAAGTTGAATGGATTCGAAGTAAAAGAACCATTCTGGGCTTCACTCGATGTAAATGCAAAAATCAACCGGGAGGGAATCTGACCAGTAATTAAGTTCTGTATGACGTGGTTTCTAGTTCCAGTAGCATTACTCACTGACCTCATTTCAACCCGTCCGATAGGGTAAAACGCGTTAGTTGTTTGCAGAGTCTTCGCATGTGCTAATAGCGTGGCTGTGTTAACTTTAACTCTCTCAACATTCAGCGTTGCTTTTCGGATTGTAATCTGATAATTTGGATTAGCTACATCAGACATCAGAGCAAAGGAGGGTTTACTTCTGTAAAGCCTCAGACGAAAATCCGTAGAGTTTAGTAGCAATCGGCACTGCCGAAAAATGTCTAAATGGAGCGGGCCTTCCATGTAGTAAACGCCGTTTCGTGTTAGTTTTTTACGTAACTTAAACCTATTGTTTGTATCGTCAGCACTGTCCATTTTACCGCCCGTGTCTTTGTGAGTTGACTTTGTTTAGAAGTTTGACCATAGTTCAAAAGAGTTTCAAAATAAGCTCTGTATGGATATAAGTTACTACTATGACTAACTAACGTATCACCTAGATAGCAACCGACTTGTGAGAATAGCGAATGTAAGAAAAGGTTCACCGGTCCTGTTTTATCACCAGCTGGTAACTGTCCATCCCCTTTGTTGATAACGACTTCTAAGCTTAATGTAGTTTGATCGAGATCCGTGTAAAAATCTGCCAAACCAGGTACGTAAATTCAATAGGCCCGTCTTGGCTGATGATGGCTGTTGGTTGGTACCCCGTGACGTGTCGTTTTTCCTATTGGCCGCTCGTGTGAGGTATAGAAAAAATGTCGAGATCGCTGTTGAGACATTCAGTGCTCAGCTGGTGTATCATTGATGCCATGATTACGTATGTATTAGGCGAAAACTGATGATAAAGGACGTATGTTTAAAATCGGCTTAGAACGTAATTTTGCCGGTCTTTTTGTTGACTTCTTCTGTTTCTTCCTCTTCTTCTTCTGTTTCTTCTGCTTGTTTTTCAGCTTTTTTGAACGCTGCACTCGACTTCTTTGTCTGTATTCACTCTTTAGAAAGGTCTCCACGCTGTTGCCCCTGGGCCTTTTTACATGTGAATAAGTAGGAAATGCTGAATTTCGTCTTTTAACACGCCCTCTACCTCTCTGAACTCTAGCACCCATTTCCTGCATGGCATTACCTCCGGCTTCTTTCATTCGTGATGACAGCGACTGTTTGAAATTTTGACCATGTATCACATCATTAAAAACGGAAACACCGCCCTTTAGGGCATGTCGACCGAGAATCTTACCCATGGATTTGAGTAAAGGTGTTGCAAAGCGAAACAGATTTGAAAATACTGAACCAATCCCATTGCCTCTCTGGTAAACCAACCCTCTAAACACAGGTAAGTCATTCCCTCTCTGGTTTAAATAGTAAAGCGAAATTACTTCTTGGCTCGGATGATAGGGGATATGCATCTTGAAGTAATTAAGGAGGAGAGGAAAAAGAAAGAAATCGGCTGTATGATGTCTGTATACAGATAATAACCATGTATGCCACGTGTAAGATCTATTGGGGTTGAGCCCTCACCAATAACGAGTTCCAAGTCGGAAAGTTCAGCTTGTAAACCCAATGTGTAACATAAACCCTCGCTAAACCTAATATAGCGGCCTTCTGTGCATTTGAAATGAAAACACTTGTTAGGTGTGACATTGATTTTGTAAAAAGCCTGTTCTTTCAATGGAATCAACTTAACGAGCGCCTCAACAACGTCCCTACGACTATCATAATACCCTTCGGGAATTTTTAAGATGCACTGTTCTGGAGTGTCAGGTGGATCAAAAATAACACAACTGATAAATCCGTCATCTGTGTCATTTAAGGGCATAGTAATAGGCGTTTTCAATTTCTTGTTCAGAAACCTATCGGGTATAAATCCAATGTTGACAACTGCTGGGAATTCAATGAACTGTGTTGAGGACCCCGTAAACAATACAAGATCATTAACCATCTTTGTCTCGATACCCGCCGTTCTAAAACTATCTTTTAGAAAATCAATAGCGGCTATCCTACTTTGCAATTTGGTACTCTTAAATTCTTCAATTTTTTGGTATAGAGGTGCCGACTTGGGATACCTTAACGTAACAGAAAAATCGGACACCCATTTAAACGGCAGGTTGTAATCCGGAGTTAGAGAGAAACGTTCCTCGTAGAATATATTTGGCGAAACATTGAACACCTTACAGAATTCGGGAGTGTTAAAGCGAATCCCGACATTCAGAGGCAAACTCATGGTGACGTTTTGGTCTAAAGAAGTGTTATGGTAAAAGAGAACATCTTTCAAATAGGCTTGTAACACCAATTCAACTTCGATTATGAAAGACTGGAGTGTCGGAATTCTTACTGGTGAAACAATGTTGAAATCAATTTGTTCATCTATGAGATCAGCCTTGAAACCTATTTCGAAAGTGTTGTTTACAGCCGTAATGTTCTTGAAGAGGGCTGGGAAGTGTGTTTCCGATAAACCAACCTCCCATCGCCCTTGGAAGCGTAGCGTCCTCGGCAGTCTTGTAATAAAATGAGCTGTTGTATTGGAATGAATTTGTTCACCAGTAGGCGTGTTTGATGGTAACGTAACATAAAAATCAGTGTCTTCATACATGATGGCTGTACTCGGACCCAACTGTTGTCAGTCGCCTCTTGTCAAGCATTTAAAAGATCTATCTCTCGTACCCAGCTGTTCATGCTGGCAGGGTAACCTTGCCATTTCACAAAAGCTTTGCGAACACCGCGCCTCGTACGCCAGCGAATAATCTGTTCGATGTTAAAAACTTCAGGCTTTTTCACCTTTTGTAACTCCTGATCGTAGAATACACCTGAGATCTCGCTGCCATCGTAATCTTTAATTTTATACACAACAGGTTTTCTATAAATGATTTTTGAAACCTCAAACACCTCCTCGGTCCAGTTTGGAAGATAGCCTTTATCAAATATGTTTTTCACTTTCGAAATACGTACGTAATCTCCAATTTGCAACCTTGGATTTGTTTGTGGTGCTGCTGTATAATAACTCTGTTGTTTCAACCATAGAGCTGGGGCATTTCGTTCATTGACATCAGCCGGCGCCATACCCAGGGCTCTGTGATTGCGGTGGTTGTAGCTTAACACGAGATCAGGTAAGACATCGATGTATCTGTGTTTGTTGGTAAATGTAAAAAACTTAAACATCCTCGTTTTTAACGTACGGTTGAATCGTTCGATCGTAACAGCTTTCAAATCTGATTCTGTGGTGAAGAAATCGATGTCGAGTTCTTTAAAATAATCTTGAACATGCTTGTTTAAAAACTCCTTCCATTTATCGCTGTTCACTTTTACAGGAACACTGCTGAGTGTGAAAATTTTTTGAAAGGCTTTCTGAAGTTCAAGCCCCTTCTTCGTTTTTAGAGGAATGACCCACGCATAGCGCGAGAAAACATCGATGCAGGCAAGTAGAAATTTATAACCATCGTTCTGTTTTGACAGACTGGTTAGATCAACCAAGTCCTCTTGAAATTGCTCAAATGGCGCATATACACGCATGCGATTACGTGGGTAATGATGACGCACCGGTTTATGCAGTGTATAAGCTCTCACACCCCTTAACCATTCACGTGTCTCTTTTTCAGAATGATTTGTTTGTTTAGCTAAACCTTTCACACCACCAAAACCGGCAGCATTAGCGGGGTTAGAAAATGCATCATCCATGACCAAAATTTAAATTAAGTTATGTAAAGAACACATCTGTATTTATTTATTTATTTATGAGAGTTCAGCCCCACGTTTTTAGACAGCATTAGTCCCTACTCAGATGCACACTTGTCAATTGAAACAATGTAGGCATTAGTTGAAAATTAAAAAACAAAACAATACACCTTGAAACAGCAGTCGTTTTATTTAGAAAAACTGTAAAAGAGCTTGGAAAAAAATTTGGTTACCCGAGAAACAATAGTGAATTAGTAATTAGGTGATCAAAATCGAAGTGTGCCAGTATACAAACCCCTACCCAGTTAGGGGGGTATTTAAGTGCATCAACAGGTGTTCACTTGTAAGACAGAATCACCTATGTGGATTTTGCTGAGAGTCTCAGGACCCCTCTTATTGGCCACGCTGGTGCTGGTGCTCAGCACCAGCACCAGCACCAGGGGTACATCAGAGGATTATAAAATTAATTTTATTTCAGCCTTAGGCCACCTGAACATGGCTGCCATCACGTGATTACCTTACCATCAGAGAGGGGTGCACACAACAAGCTGTGTCGACCTCTGGTGTCAAAATCCTCCAAAAAAAGACCACACCCAATAAGGACCAACGCCCAAAAAAAAGACCACACCCAAAAAAGACCCACGCCCAAACAGGACCACCGCCCAAATAAAGACCAACCCCCAAATAAAAAACCACCGCCCAAAACAGGGGAGGGGGCTTGGGTGGTCACGTGAGTCGCATTCTGCACGCGGATTGGTTGAACACCTGTGACGTCAGGAAGGTGGGGAGGAGGGGGTTGGGGGGTCACGTGACACGAAGTCGAGGGGTGGAGGTGGTGGTTGGTCACGTGAGTCGCATTCTGCACGTTGAATGGCTGAACGCCTGTGACGTCAGGAAGGGGGTGGAGGGGTGGGTGGTCACGTGATGTGAATACTGCACGCTGATTGGTTGAAATCGGGGCGCCTAGCTCATTATATATGCACCCCAATCGAGTACTCATCTACTTATTTACACCTATTTACAGAAATTTGCACACATGTATACTTTTAGTTACAGAAGTTTACACTTGTATACTGACCTATATTTGTATTTTATCATCTTTATAGTCAAAATTCGCCAGCTGAAGATAGAACTTCAAGCTTGCAGGCAGAAAAAAGGATTTCAATTTTAAAACTATTGCTAAATTCTAACAATAGGAAGAGAAACAACATCTATTTTAAATTTTCAAACATCAATTTTTAACAATTGATTTATTGATTTAACAATACATTCAACTTATAATGTACAATGCAATAAATACACCATCACTTAACAGAATTGAACTGCACGAAAGTCAAAGGAATGTTTTTGTTGTAACTGTTACATCGTTCTCATTATAAATCTGCAAGATCCCTTTTACATTCCTTTGAGTAGCCTAAATGGAAACTATCACGTATTGCTGAAGAGGAAGGCTCGTATTAGTATCCTTGGCAATCTGAAATACTGAAAAAAGGATGAGTTTTACATCAATGATTTAAACTCCCTACAATAGTGGAAAGGAAAATAGTGACATTTTATTGTAGGTAATATCTTATTCGACCTCTGTGCTGAATTTAATAAGTCAGCCACCCTTACTTTTTAGAAGGTTTTGATACACAGCAGTTTAGATCCATTCTTGCTGCGAGAAACTAGCTAGCCATGTTTTGATACACAGCAGTCGATAATAATGAATGCTGTTCAGTGGAAATGCATATAAATTTCAGATCAAAACTAGTAAATTAAAAACAATCGTAACAATAATGACTAAGAAAATGTGAGAAAAGTAAATAAATTTGAAACTATAAATAAGTATAATTTACGTTAGGAAAATGTAAGAAAAGTGTAACTTAGATTCATGTTTTCGTTCAATTTTTCGGAATTGATAAAATTTGAATGAGCAAGACGAACAACATTGGAGAATGCCTATTCAGCGTTGGGATTTTGAGGGAGACGGTTCTCGCACTCAGAGTTGACGAGACTATCCCTTGTTGATAGATGGTCTTTAGATAACTTGTCCCACTAATAGAATGAGTCCTACGATCTGGAAATTGCTGTGAGTGTAGTTTGTAAAGGAGAATATTACTTAATTCGGATTGTTAATAGATTAGTATTGAGGATATATCTGTTTGTATGGACAATGATGCTTTTATAAATTTAGAGAATATATTTCAGTTAAAGGTTGTATCTACTAAGGATTGACTGAAAGAATCGAATTGATCATGTTAAATATGTTGTAAGGCAAACTAGTGGAAAGGAATATGCTTAGCACAGATGGGGTCGAAACTGTTATTTATTTTTAAGGGGTTTAAATGGGTATCTTAAGCCGTGTACAGACCTGGTAGATTTTAGTTTGTGGGGAGTTGGATGTTTTTCAGTAGGCAGTGGCAAATTCATCCCGCGACAGGGAAACCTGGTCATCGATTTGGCAGTCGTCCGGGTATTGAATAGGCTCAACATTTTGGTAACGCTTTTGGAGGAATTCAACCACTGATTGGATCCACCTCTAGATGTTTAGCACGATGTTGGATTCGTGTGTTTGTATTTGGCCAGGTTTGCAGTTTGGCAGGCTGTTTTCTAATTGTTATGGTTTAGCACTTCTTTAATAGAATATTAATTGGGAGTTTAGTTGTTTAGTATCGTGCTAAGTTTCTCTTTTATCATTTATCTGTCCCCATAACTGATTTTGGAATATTACAATACAGGGTATCCCAAATTGATGTATACACTCTGTGAAACGTTATAATGTTATAACTCAGCAATGAAATGGGATAGAAATGCAGGGTGTCCATAAAAGGTCTGACACATTTTATCTGCTTATTACCAAAAAACTAATAAAGATAAACAAAAACGGTTTTCAGTACATTAAACTGTAACTGAAAAAGTTTTATTAAACCAAGTTAGTAGACCCCAACGTGTGCTCCTTGGGTCACACGGAGGATATCCAGCCGATAATCAATTTCTTGCCATGTTCTTTTGAGCATATCGACATCCACCTTGTTAATAGCAACGGTGAATCAGCGTTTCAAATTCAAAATGTCCTTAACTTTTGTCTTGAACACCTGGTCCTTCACGAACCCCCACAAGAAAAAGTCCAGTGGCGTAATGTCGGGTGATCGAGGGGGCCAAGAGACTGGTTCATCTCTTCATATCCAACAAAATGGAAATTTTTCGTTCAAAGCGACACGAACAATTGTCTTCCAGTTTGGTGGTGCTTCATCCTGTTGGAAGAGAATATCGGGCCATAGTCCATCTAATTGCGGGAAGACAAAATTCTGCAACACGTCCAGATATGTAATGGAAGTAACAGTTGGTTCTGCAAAAAAGGGTCCTACTACGCGATTGTGCATAAGCCCGCACCAGACACTGACTTTTGGGCTCGTTCCATTTCAAGGACACATTGCGGGTTTACAGATCCCTAAATGCGAACATTTTGGTGGTTAACATGTTCAAAAACGTGGAATGTCGCCTCATCGGAAAATACAAAATCTCCATTATCTTCAATCCTGTTTAACATGTAAACAGCAAATTCGTACGTTTTGGTTTTTCATCTGGTTGGAGAGCTTGTACAAGCTGAATCTTGTATATATACAATGTTAACGTCTTACGTACTGTGGAACCCCAACTCTCTGGAAGGTATGCAACCCCAATTCTCTGGAAGCTGTCCTCTCTAACTCTTTCCACATCCTCATCTGCTATGCTTGGGCGGCCTGAACTTTTTTTTACATAGCACTCTGCCCGTTTCCAAAAAACTCTTCTCTCAGTCCAAAATGCTGTTTCGACATGGTGGATCCTTATTTAATTGTTTTCAAAAATTTCTCTGTGTCTGAGTCACCTATTTCGTTTCGATAAACCAATACACTGTCCTTGCTCTCTCCTGTGGAGTAGCCATGTTTTGTTTTAACAAGCCGGATGTACAGTTCCCGCACTCTAGCAGCGAAGTTGTGAGACACAATAAAACTTTTTCAGTTACGTTTCATATATTGAGACTCATTTATCTTTATTTGTTTCTTGGTAATGCAGAGATGAAATGTGTCAGACCTTTTATGGACACCCTGAATAAGGTTTGTTTTATTCCTTAAACTTCCTTAAGCACGTACATGTTCAAAATGTCCACCTTCTGCCATCTTCGCCTATCTGGGTCGTCCTCATTTAGTATGTGACAAGTCGCGGAATGTAAGGCTTTCATTTTTGACCTCGCAAAATTCCATGAACACTGGATTTGGCGATACCAATTTCACAAGAGCATTGCCTCACTGATTTTGTTTCGTTTGGGATTGTGCAAAAACCTCCATGACGGCATCAACACTCTCGTTATCAGTGGAATTTCTCTTTCTTCCGCAACGACTTTTCAACACATCTTTCACCGTTCCTTGGCTTAAAATATGACTCGCAGTTTTGTTATTGTTACCGATGTTGGCGATGGTATACCAAATTCAACCCTCCAACATCGTTGAACCTCAACAACATTCTCCACTTTCCAATAACACTTCAGTATCCACTTATATTCATCAAATGAAAGTCTCACTGCCATTTTGGTTTATAAACAAATGAACAACAATGAATATGTTGCTATGCTTTTCCAGCGCGATCTGGATCATACACAACAAACCTTATATTTCTATCTCATTTAATTGCTGAGCTATAATGTTTAAAGAGTGCATACATCAATTTGGGACAGTGTGCAGAATGGATTGTAGCTTGATATATGGTTTATTCTTGATTTATTTGTAATTTGCTTTATTTATTGATTACACTAGTCTGCAAATTTAAAAAAATTTTCCAGCCCCGACATTATTTCAGCTGATTCTTATGTAAAATGACTTCCTGAATACGAATATAACTTTCGTTTTCCTCCATCACCCACCATTTTCGGGGGATGCCCCCAACCCATTTTTATCATTTTTCGATAGATTTAGAGGGTTGAAAAGGTCTATTTCAGCTTCTAAGGGGGTAGAGGGCTGAAAAGTTCTAAAACATGAACATTTATAGCAGGGGGGTACA
Organism: Rhysida immarginata; assembly: GCA_023313115.1. NCBI lineage: Eukaryota > Metazoa > Arthropoda > Chilopoda > Scolopendromorpha > Scolopendridae > Rhysida > Rhysida immarginata. The sequence goes on along the minus strand of JAHWFO010019727.1, from coordinate 241,782 downwards.
TAAGGGGGGAATTACCTCCTTTAATTGTTTAAAAAATCATTAAAATTTGAACGATTTTCCGTTTTTTTCGTATTTTAGAAAAAATAGCGAAAAAAATATAGCGAAAAAATTTTAAATTAACCAAATTTTTATAACCCCATCACCCACCTCCTAACGTACCTCCCTACATGGTCATTATCTAGTACTATTCACCCTTCAAGACCCTCAAAAGAATTATAAAAGCTGAAATAAACCTTTCCATCCATCGAAATATATCGGAAAATGATAAAATTGGGTTGGGGGCATTCCCCGAAAACGGTGGGTGATGGGGAAAAACGGAGGTCATATTCGGATTCAGGAGGTCATTTTACGTAAGAATCAGCCACAATTGAGTCGTGGCATTTTTTCAAATAGACCAGTCTTATTTGTAAATAAAACTCCTAGCTCATGAGTCACATTTTTATTTTAATTTAAATGACATCCATCTTAGGAAGGATAGTTGTAACATTACAATATTACACTCTGTCCAAGAAAAGAAAAACTATGTCAAGGTTGGGAAATTCAAAATTAGCCAATCATAGCAATTTAGGATCACTCGAGCAACCACTTCTGGTTTTACAACTACTCTAATAGCCCCACAATGCAATGGGATTCAATGTGGTTTTCTCCCTTCCTAATCCTAAATCGATTAATAGATATCACGTGGCACATTGACCTAATTTTTCTTTCCACGTGGCATACGATTGCCACCATGGAAAACAGTGGTGCTGCAAGATCACATACAGTAGAGTGCCTTTATTAACCAGAGTGTGGCCATACGGGGGACAATTTTCTATTGGTTGTTCATTGCCACGTATTATTTTCCGCCATGTTGTGTCCAAATTGCGAATATTTAGTGTAGAGTTGTGTGGAAGTAAGACGTTTTTTTGTAAGTTTAAAAGATTTTAGTGACCAAAAATGCCTTCCTGTGCTGCATTAGGGTGCTCTAATCGCTCTGAAGATGGTTTTATAATGAAACGTTTTCCTCACAACCCAGAAAGACGCTCGATTTGGGCCACGAAGACGAAAAGAAAAATGTGGAAACCTTCGGACAACAGTTGCCTTTGTGAGGTTAGTAAAAATCAAATGTTTTGATATAACGTATTTATTCTACTATAATCGCCTAAAAGACCTAAATTTGTGCGATCGTATTATATCGGGTGTTCAATTTATCTGAAGACATTGAAATATGTCGAGAACCACACATCGGATCAAAAAAAGTGTGGAATGAAAAATGTTCATCTCGAAAGGGACATCTAATGATACCAAACTTGACTCCCCACCCCCTGGAGGTGGGGGAGGGAGGAGTAAAAAATCTTAAATGGGAACCCCCATTTTTTTATTGTAGATTCGGATTCTCCAGAAAAAATTACCCTAATCTGACCTACGATTCGAGTCATTTTGGCCACAGATGGCGCTGTAATCGACAAAAATCAAAATGGGTAAAAAATCGTTGAAACATGGCGATATCTCAAGAAATAGGTATCAGATCAGCAAAATAAAATTAAATGTTTTTGATATTCTTACAAATGCTACTTAATGACACCATAATTGTCCACCCTATTTAGCCAGAAGGCACATGGATTAAGGTCTGGTGAACAGGCAGTATACCTATTCCCCTGTCTCTTTGAATTTCTGCATCATCTTTCGTAAACCTCTTGCCATCACAGGTTCTGTTCACAATCCCTTCACACGCCGATATTCTCGCAGTGCTGTTGCAATATTGCTGTTGTTCACCCGGAGCGCACATGTTCTTTCTTTCCCAATGGTATGGTGATCTCTGCAGATTGGTTGTTCGCACTTTTCCAAATGGCGCCACTTTTACCCCTGGTGGAAACCATATGCAATAATAATTTTCCGTTGGAATTCTCTTCCACATGTTCTGCATAGCCTATACACAAAGTTTCACCACTATCCATGAACAAAGTTTCATCAATAATCTGTGTGCAGAGGTGGGGAACTTCAATTTCAACCACCCGGTACTCTAGCACCTTTTACAACCTTTTTAAAGAAGAAAAAATAAGAATATTGAAGCACTTGATGAAAAGCAGATTAACCTCTGACACAAGAGCCATCGAAGCCAAAATAACATGATTGCGATCACTTTAATAAAGTAAACGAGTTTTAGTAGTTAATGTACAGGGATTGGACAAAATAATATGAACACCTGTGAAATGAGACAAAATATTTATTGATAGGGCGAAGGCCCTTTTTTTGCATTAATTACAGCTTGTATCTGACATGGGATGGACAAATACAGGGATGCATAGCCACTCCTTGCAAAAAAAAGTTGCTAATTCAGAAAATGTCCTTGGAGGTGGAAACCAACTGCGCAGCTTGGCTGCCAAAATCCCCCACAAGGGTTCAATGATATTAAGATCATGGGGCGGGGGGGGGGGGGGGGAGCCAGTCGAGGTGTTGTAATTCATCATCATGTCATTAAACCAGTCTTGGATAATTTCAGTAGTGTGAATGGGACCATCATCATTTTGGAACACAGTTTGCAGCATTGGATGAAATGGTCAGCCAGATTGCTGATATAATCGTCTGCTATAACTCACCCATGCAGGACAACAAGTGAGCCCAGACCACAGTAAGACATCGCCCTGCCATGGCATCACTAATACCTGTCCATGCTTAACAGTAGGAAGAAGACAGTCGACATCATAGTTTTCTGCTGGCATTACCAAACGTAAACACCTCCGTCTGTCTGGAATAATGTGAATGACGAATTGTCTTGTAATGAAATGTCGGTATCCCTAAGTGAAAACACTTTTGGAATAGACTGTACATTGACGATCAAGATTAATAAATGAGAGTGAACCTTTCTTACCGTAAATACTGTATTTTATGCTGGACCTGAAATACCGGCCCGCCTGCATTACGTGCCTGGGGGTCTACCAAAGTTTTACAAATAAGAGCCGAACATTCAATAACCGCTCGGGAGCTTACTTTAATTCATTTCATGGATTTTTCTTTTCTTGCTGCTTTCTCACAGGAAGTTTTGCTCTCCCAACTGCTACTATTACACTGGAAATTAGTTACCAGCATGATTGTCTTCTAATTTCTTGCTTTTTAATTTTGGATTCAGTCAAGCAACATAGCTGATGAAAACTGAAAACTTCACAGTTATAGGATCAATTTTAAACTAGCAGCAGTAAATTATTCTGACAACCATTTTATAGAGGCTACAGCCAAACAGTTTAGCATTGATCTTGAACAAATTTGGCAATGGAAAACACAGCAGGATACTTTAGAAAAGATGAAAGAGAAAGGCGATAATTTTGCATAATAGTTTCCATTACATTTCTGCAGAATTTTATAAGCGCCTGGGGGTCCGCTGAATTTTTGGAAATAAGTGCCCGGGCGTTTAATACAGTATTTACAATATACTGACGATTGACGTAGTGCAGAAGTGAAGTCCCCAGATAACATCCTTCCATTGTTCTTGCGTCCAATTTCTATGCTCGCGACACAATTTTCTTCATTTTCAATGCATTTTATTGTATCACCAATGGTTTTGGAATAGTCCCTCTGCCGTGTATATTCACTGCATGCAGTTTATGCCAGATAATTTTTTTTGATACAGCTTTTTGTAGATGTGTGTTCATCTCAGATGTTATCTGGGCTTCTGTTGTTTTGTGCTTTCTGCTACAATCTGCTTCAAAACCCTTTTAATCTACACTGAGTGAGCATATTATTATGACCACCTGACATGTTTATGCAAATGCGCGCAAGGACGTCGTCACAATGTTGCTAGCAGGCTGAACCAATATAAAAATGACAACAGTAGACGTGTTTCATTCTTCAACTGTGGGTAAACGACGCGATTTAACAGCCTTCGGACGCGGGATGATTGTAGGTGCTCGGAGCTATGGAGTGAGTATCAGCGAAACAGCAGCATTCGTGGGGTGCTCAAGAGCAGCCGTCGTTAAAGTATTTAAATGGTTGATGATCGGACAGAACAGAGACTGTCACGACTGGTAAAGTATAACAGAAGGGCAACTGTGCATCAAATCACTGTTGACCTTAATCAGGGGTCCTGCAAAACGGTCTTTTAATGCACTGTCTGCCACACACTGCATCGCATGGAATGCGGAAGCCGAAGACCTGTCCGCACACCTTTGCTGTCTGCAGCTAACAAGCAGAAACGACTCCAATTCGCTCAGGAGCACAAGGAATGGACTATCGAGCAGTGGAAACATATCATGTGGTCTGAAGAGTCACGGTTCCAGTTACATCTTGCAGACGGCCGCATGAGAATCTGGCGGACACAGCACAAAAGCATGGACCCCGCATGCATGAGTACAACCCTTCAGGCTGGTGCGGGCAGTATTATGGTCTGGGGAATGTTTTCCTGGCATGCGTTGGGTCCGTTAATACGTGTTGAACAACGTCTGGATGGCACAGCATACCTTCGTATCATTTCCAAGTCCACCCTGTCATATTGATGGCGTACCCCAATGGAGATGGTTACTTCCAGCAAGACAATGCGCCATGCCACAGAGCTCGTATTGTGCAGGAGTGGTTCCAGGAACATGAGGGGAACTTTACCTTACTTTGGTGGCCCCCATAATCCCCAGATCTCACTCCAATTGAGCATTTGTGGGACGAAGTCGAATGAACCATCAGACGGCTGGATCCACCACCGTCCAGTCTAGCACAACTAGACAGTGCTATCCATCAGGCATGGTGTCAGATTCCTTCCACCACCTTCCAACATCTCGTGGAATCAATGCCACGAAGAATCACCGCAGAATTAAAGGCAAAAGGTGGCCCAACGAGATGCTGACAGGGTGGTCATAATAATATGTTCACTCAGTGTACATCAGTGACATTAGACTTTCGACCACTGTTGTGCTTGGCATTAGTTTTTTCCCCGTTTCACAATTTCCCTAAATTAACTCGATTAAGTTAAATCATACCAAACGAGGCATCTTATCTTTTACAATTTTTAATTTTAATCTAATTGGAATCATTAAATTCACTATTAGACATAATTCTATATTCCATTTATTAACTTGAAGTATTTAAATAGTAAATAGGTGTTCATATTATTTTGTCCAACCCATGTATATACTGTATTTGTTTTATCAGCCGTATAAATAGCTTACTAAATAAATTTATTATTTATTTTTTAGTTTTATTTATTATTTAATTTTTTATTTAATTCTAATTTTATTAGATACAGGATTAATCTAACTAGGGCCAGTATGGCCAAACAGCCGACTAGATAGGTTCTGGGTTAGGAAAAAAAATGATCAAAATAAATTTACAGTGAAACAATCAATTAAGATTAGTACAGAAATAAGCAAGACAACACAAGTGAATTCAAATAAGGAGTTAATGTATTAAGAGTTAAAAAGAAAATTTTTTAATTTAAGCTTAAAGATGGCGATGTTCGGGGAAATACGCACATCCAAAGGTAACAGGGACCAAAGTTTAATAGCGGTGATGGAAACAGAAGTAGGTAAGGTATCAATTGGGGTGAATATATAATGAGGTGGGCGTGCCCAAAAGCGACCAATCAGCGTGCAGCATTCATGTGACGTGACAACACACCCCTTCCTACGTCATTCTGACGTCACAGCGGCCATTTTCTGGTCACGTGATCGATTTTTCTCGTGACGTCACGCCAGTGATGATTATTTTTAAATTTTATTTTTCATATTTTTTTATTAATTTTAATTCTTTGCCGCCATTTTTCTAATTTTTGGGTGTTTCCATTTTGGGTCAGGTCTTTGTCTTTGGTGGTGGTCCTTGTTTTGGGTGTGGTTACTCATCTGGTTGATCACATCATCTTGATTAATTGTTGTATTTGCGGCTGTGTTTCGATGCCCTGAGGCTGATAATAAAATTAATTTCATAATTCTTGGTTATGCCCAAGGCAAGTGTGACAGGCAAGGGGGTCCTGGTTCTCAGTGCAAAAGGGACTTTTTTGTCTGATTTTGTCTCACAATATACTCTACTCTTGATCCTGTATATATACCTATTAATACAGGGTGTAGTAAATGTACTGCTGCCCCAAGATGTTTTTAACTAATTACTAATTATCTTTTGTTTCTAGAACAACCAAATTTTTTCCAAGATACTTTACATCCTCTTCTTACTACTTCTTTTCAAGGTGTATTGTTTGATTTTTAATTTTCTGATAATACTGGTCGGCAGGAAAAAAAAGTCCCGACTCAATTTTGGCTGATTCTTACATAAAATGACCTCCTGAATCCGAATATGACCCTCGTTTTTCCCCATCACCCACCCAATTTTATCATTTTTCGATATATTTTGATGGATGAAAAGGTTTATTTCAGCTTTTATAATTCTTTTGAGGGTCTTGAAGGGTGAATAGTACTAGAAAATGACAATGTAGGGAGGTACGTTAGGAGGTGAATTGCCTCCTTTAACTGTTTAAAAAATCATTAAAATTTGGTGAATTTTAAATTTTTTCGCTTTATTTTTTCGCTATTTTTTTCTAAAATATGAAAAAAACGGAAAATCAATCAAATTTTAATGATTTTTTAAACAATTAAAGGGGGTAATTCCCCCCTTATGTACCCCCCCCCCCCTTGCTATAAATGTCCATGTTTTAGAATTTTTCAGCCCTCTAGACCCTTAGAAGAATTTTAAAGGCTGAAATAAACCTTTTCAACCCTCTAAATCTATCTAAAAATGATAAAAATGGGATGGGGGGGGGGGCATCCCTCAAAAATGGTGGTTGTTGGGGGAAAACGAAGGTTATATTCGTATTCAGGAGGTCATTCTACATAAGAATCAGCTGAAATAATGTCAGGGCTCGAAAATTTTTTTAAATTTGCAGACTAGTGGTTGTAATTGGTACATTGCTTCAATTGACTACTGACATCTCCGATCTGATGAATTAAAGGGTTGACAATTGACATCGCAAACTTTTATAAATAGAGTTTCTCACTACAAATGTTTGATTTTCTTCTACTCTCTGAGATTTTTATGTTCTGGTAGCTCAGTTTCTTGTTTGTTTTTAAATAATTTTGTCTCAATGTTTTTTTTTAAGGACAAGCATAGTAAGTGCAATGTAGGCAACATTTTATACGAGATTTAAGTTAAATTTCAGTTAAAAATTCACTTTGACTTTTCACTGTTACTTGAATGTGTGCCCTACACACTTCAGTGGGTAGAGCATCAGGCTTTCATTCACTGGCTGAGTGGTGGTCTGAGCTTGATTCTCTGCGATTCTAGTGCCCACATTTTTCGTCCAATCCTCATTTTTAACCCGTTGTACATTCAGGGTTAAGGTCAAATGTCGTTTTCCTTTTCTTTTTTATATTTATATTTTATATATATATATATTTGGGGGGCAGTCTTGACTCTTTAGACATTTGCTCTAATCAGTCACCTATTGTATCAATGAGTTTTAGTTTTATTTTTTAATATTGCATCCTTGATGTTAATGACTTTTTTTACTAATCAATACAATGTTACCCTAATTAATTCAACAGGGTATACAGGTCAAAATGGTTGTTTTTAAATTATGAGTTTACCTTCTCAAATACATTGAATACTTTCAAGTTAACTTAACATAATACAACCAACATTCTCAATGAATACAATGTGGTTTTAAGGCTTTCATTTTTCGCATATCGTGCAGATTTATCTCTGTCAAAAGTATTTCGACAACTTACTAAGGCCGCATTGTTTACTGATCACACCGATTTTAGTTAATGTCAGTAAACAGTTTACAGAAACTGATTTGTGCACTTTATCCAGTGAGATTTATCAGGTGCTTGGCCTCATGGTTCACTGTGAGCGATAGGTCTGACTGCTAAGGGTTATCACATAAGCTCTCATTGATGCCATTGAATAAACCTTTTTTCAGGGCTATTGTTCCTGAATTTACCTGATTATACTCAAGCAGTACAAGTCTTTTTTTCATACAACAGTTTTTCAGGCTCTTTAATGTGACTTTTAAATGTTATGTGATGCTATGACAGCCAAGGTGTCTATTGTCGCGGCACTCACACGCAGACTGGGGAGGCTGCTAACAAGACAGACTGTTGAGGCAGGGGTGCTTTCACATATGTTCTCATAAACACAGTCAAATACAGGTTTTCACAGTAATTGTTACTGAATTGTTTGTATTCATACATCGATTATAGGGGCTTTTTAACATTATTTTTAAATGTTTTTCTGGGCTGCTAAGATGACTGAGGGGTCAATTGTCGCGGTTTCAATCATACACTCACCAGGTTGTCAGCGACGCAGCGCTGAGAGTCAGACAGTTTACATTAGGTCTCATTGGCCCTTCAAGTAAGGCATTTTTCACAGTAATTGTTGCTGAATTCGTCTGATTAAACTCATTCAGTAATAATCTATATTCATACGCTGATTATTTTTACTTTTTAACATTAATTTAAAATGTTTTTTCTGGAATACTAAAATGACAGTGTGTTCAATTGTCACGATCCCGCACATACAACCGTTGGGTCTGTTACCACAGAAAGGTATCGAGTGCCAGACAGTTTTCACATAAGCTTTCATAGGCACTGTCAAATAAGGCATTTCACGGTAATTCTTGCTGAATTCGTTTGATTATACTCATTCAGTAATAGTCTTTATTCATGCATTGATTATATTGACTTTTTAACATTAATTTTAAATGTTTTTCACATAAGCTTTCAAAAGCACAGTCAGATTAGGCATTTCATGGTAATTGTTGCTGGACTCGTATGATTACTATGATCAATTTAATAAGTCTCACTTCTGTAAACCTTTTGGTTATTTTCACACTTGTTTGTAGACTATACCAATGACCTAATCGTCTGAAGGTGACATAGGCAGTGCTGACGTTCAAATACACGTTTTCGAATTATTGTTAGGGGTTTCGCAAGTTTTTTATGCTGCTTTTTATTTGCTCTCAGCACTGCTAAATGTTCAAATACGTTGATGGCAGTTCACTGTTTCCCAGCGATAACGAGTGTCTTTGTACTAATATTATCTCTACATTTCGACAGCAACAGATTAACTGGCAGTGTTAAAAAGGGCGCTTTCCCAAAATTAATTGAAAACAGTTGTTAATTTTTCATTTCAACTATTCTTTTTTACTTTTAGCAAGAAGCTTATGATTTTTTATACTCTTTGTTGTTGTTATTTCAACAGCATGCGTGAAGGTGTATGGAGTGGGTTCCTATTAACAAATTTGTACTTAGCTGTTTTCAGACTACTTCGGTGAGTTCTAGCGTGTTCGGTATGAACAGAGCAACCGACCTCTACTAGCAGCGTTTGCGCTAATCCAAGCTAAAAAATCTTTCTGATTTCCAGTCAGGTTACATGAAATAGGTTTCCCCATTAGTTTCACTATTATTTCGCCTCATTAAAGTCTTTCCTTTCAGAAAATTTGTGAGTGCAAGGGTTATCACGTAATTCAAAAATATAACATTCGCCGTGGTGACCGTCATCTAAGTCTGCAACTGATACGATAAACGTTCGCGCTAAACCATGCTAAAAAGTCATTTCATTTACCCGGGGTACGTGAAATACGTTTGTTCACGGTTCATACGAGTTACCTCTTTAGTTTCACTAGTTTTTTTTTTCTCATTAAATTCTTTCCTTTTGACAAATTTGTGAGTGCAAGGGTTATCACATAATTCAAATATATTACATTCGCCGTGGTGACCTGCATCTAAGTCGGCAAATGATACGATAAACTTCACACTAAACCACGCTAAAATGTCTTCGTGTCTTTCACCTTGGGTATTTGAAATATGCTTGTTTCAGGTACATACGAGTTGCCTCATTAGTTACCCTGTTTTTTTCACCTCATTAGAGTGTTTCCTTTCGGCAAGTGTGTACGCAATGGTTACCATTTAATTCAAATATATAACATTCGCCATCGTGACCATCATCTAAGCTGGCAAATGATACGATAAGCATTCACGCTAATCCACGCTAAAAAATCTTTGTGATTTCCAATCTAGATACATGAAATACGTTTCCCCGCATTAGTTTCACTGGTTTTTCGTCAAATTAAAGGCTTTCCTTTTGGCAAATTTGTGAGTGCAAGGGTTATCACCTAATTCAAATAAACTGGTAACATTGGCCACTGTGACCTTCATTTAAGTCCACAACTGTTACCATAAACGTTCACACTAAACCATGCTAAAAAGGCTTCATGATTTTCAGTCACAGTACATGAAATACATTTGTTTGTGCTCCATTGAAGTTTCCCAATTAGTTTCACAGGTTTTTTACATCTTTCAGTGGTTTGTTCCAGTCAACTACGTAGCCAAAAAAAAAAACTCCCTCATGCTGACAGAAGTTAATGGAATTATTATCAATCTTATATTGAATAGTCATTCCATCACTAAAGTTTTAAATATGTTTGATACTTTCATTATCCAATTCACCTTCAGGCACTCAGTCAAATTCATTAGTGCTGTGTGAACTACAATTGACTCACAATGCTAATATTAATTTTGATGCACCGAATATGTACTGATTTCACATATGTACATTTTCTGAATTTTTCAACCAAAATGTCATTTATTATGTATAGTACTCTAAAAATTACAGTATCGGTCGGTTGGTTGGTTATCTAAAGATTGAAAACATAACATACCGTAATTTTCGGTAGTAACGCTGCGGCGACCAATATGCCG
>JAHWFO010019727.1:213359-231033 GCA_023313115.1 Rhysida immarginata | reverse complement strand
AAAATATATTTCTGCATACATTTCCTCCAGCGCCGAATACATTTTTCGACGAGTCCTGCCTGCATGATTGCTCTTAGGCCTTTTCAATCTTGGCTGTTAGTTTAAACTTTAAAAGCTGCTTTCTCCCCCTCCGATGGAGGGGAAGATATACTCCACCATGCTCTTGCTTATAATAATAATAATAATAATGATGATGATAATAATAATAATAATAATAATATTATATAATAATAAAATACTGGTGCGCTCGAGCGCTCTCGTGACCGTTCAACCCCGCGCGCGCGCGCTCGTGAAACTTTTTGATAGTCAGCCCCGAGCATCGAGATAAAAAATCCGATCAGTGAATAAGAGCAAGGCGTACCTTCATCTGTTCTTGATAAGAGTTAACTGCCATAGAAACTCGTCATGCTTTTAAACTTTGTTTTAAGTGTAATTATTTATTATGTATTTTCCTATATTATAATCTGATGGGGATTTATTAGATTTCAATGCAAAAACGAAACTTTAAAGAAAATTCGAAACCTAAGAGGAAAAATTTTAAAAAATAAAAAATATAAAACAATCTTCGCTTTTATCTTCAGCTTTTTCGCCCCTACCGTGTATCCAGCTAATTTTAATTAAAAAGCACAAAAGAAATACGCCAACAGGCAACTTGTTCTCCTTAAAGACAAATTTTGTTTCCCGTTTTCACTATATCCGTGTGTGTGCACGCCAATCATAAGCTGGCTGCGGCAGTTGGCCGTTGCGGAGCGGGAGCGAAGCAAGTGCGCATCGCCGTCACCTAAAAGGGAAGATTTATCTCAAAAAAACGTGTTTCCTGACGTGTTTTCTGTCTTCAGATTCATTATAAAACTATAAACGCATTCGGAACATACTTCGAGATGGGATACGCTTTCACTGTCGGCCATTATTGCAAAGCGAAAGTGAACAGGCGCGTTTGAACGTGATCAGATTTGAAAGTTGATAATGTTGGTCGTGCAGTGAATGATAAGGGCGGGAAGCTTTTATATCGATGAACATGGGTGGACTGGCAGTCTAAATCGTACCGGGAAAAATCGGCGAAAGCGGCCCTCAATCACGAGAAAGTAAAAGCATCCGTCTGGCCCATCGGGATTCAATCGGGAGTGACCCGGTGATTCAATCCGCCGCTGTCGATGAACGCTCACGCTTGATCGCTATCGGAGTGAATTTTTAATTAATAAGATGTGAACTCATCGATAAATTCATCAATATATATGAATCAAGGAATACATTGTCACTGCTCATTTTATACCGTTGAGAGAACGATATGAAGTAGGCCTAAAATAATGTGTAGAATCTTCTTCTTTTTTTTTTTTTTTGTAAAACCTCCGGCAGTAGCGCCGCAGCGGCTGATACGCTGCACACGCCGACTTTTTAACTTTTAATAACAGAAACGCCGTGGCGTTACTACCGGAAATTACAGTACATTTCCCTAATAACCGAACATGCAACATGTATTTTTGGTCAGGGTTAATCGATGGTGTTGAGCTGAAATGAGTAAGGCTGCGCTGCAGTCTCGTGGGTACTGTTTTTTGTTGATGTGTTTTCCAATACACAAAGGCTTACAGACGCTAGTTTTTTGGTTCACGAAAAATTACAAAGGCAGGATTTTCGTTTCAACAAAACGTGCAGGGTTTGTTTTTTTGTTCACCCAAAATCACCCAAAAGTCGAAAAATATTCAGCTGAATTTGGAGTTCTATGGGAATTCAATATCAATTTCATTTTAAAAAGGTAACTTGTTTGCTCGCCAAAACTAAAAATTCCATTGTTCCGATTCACGAAAACTTGCACGGTGCTAATTTTGAATCAACGAATCCTTGCTAGGACCATTTTTAGAATTCACGAAATCTTACGAGGTCCGTTTTTTTGGTTACCAAAAATTCTCTGAATGTCAAAAAATGTCCAGTTGATATTCACCGCCTATGGAAATCGCAGGTTAATTTTATTTAAAAAAAGTCAGTTTTTGTTTTCTTGCAAACGCTAAAAAGTCTCCTAATTTTTCAACAAGCAGTGAGGTTTGTTATTATATTTCATTTTTACTTTGATTTGTAATTTTTCATCATCAAAGTCGTCACAGCGTATTTTATATTGTCCACTGTGTTTAACTGAATTCGTTAAGGTACATCTTCCTCGGTGCGACTATCACAATGATCGTTGAGCACTATTTCTTTGTATTTCCTATGGAGCTGTTTTGCTCCGAATGACTGCCGTTAGAGTCGTCACTGATGATCATACATCATGAGTAGTCGTTCAGGAGAAGGGTGAATATAATCGTTGGTCATTAACGATTTTTGTTGTGAGAAGACTATGCGCGTCATGGCTCCTTCGCTTTCTGGCGCCGATGATGAAATTCTTCTCGAAGAATTGGCGAATCACTGTCACATGCGTACTACAAGGATCAAAGAGTCAAGGACCATATATGGACTGAGATTGCCAATAAAGTTGGAAACCAAATTGTTCTTTAGTTATTTAAATACTTGTATTTTCTTTTAATAATTACTTATATAATTTTAATGTAAAATTTTTTGATGAAAGTGCACCACTAAATGAACAAAATGTTACTATATTCAATAACTATATTATGCAACATTGTGTAATTCGTGCACAAAGTAGTCAAAAATATCGATTTTTTAAACGTTCATGACATTTTTTCGTAATTCAGATCAATGAATCAAAGATTTTTTTCGATATACATATGAGCTCAAACATACGGTGTTTTTTGGCTCTTTTCATTCCATTTGTCGTCTTCTCTCTCCTCAATCAAAAGGCATTTAGTTAATAATTTTTTATGCCTATTCAATTTTACACACATTGTGTTAAACACAACCTTCCTGTAGATATGACTGCGAATGAAAATACGCAACTAGCGAAAAATCAAAAAATCGCAGACGCTCTGAGCAAAACTGTAACCAGCGATCATCGTTCAACGATCATCGTAATAGTTGCACCGAGGAACACATAGCTTTACCTTTTCAATGTTAAAATTTATTTCTTATATGTTGAACAGTTTTACTGAACACTTTTTCGCACGATTTGAACATTCAGTTTCTAAATTTCCCTCTTTCTATTTCATCTTAAAGGTTTTTCATATTTATACGAAGTGATACAACCGACCCAACTTTACGGTTCTCCAGATATCTGCCTTCACATTCCGAGTAGGAAACATGATTTAGGCTGTTCTCAAGGCAATTAAAACATAAACATTTCAGCTTATATAATGTTCGACTTTATTCTTTATTAAAAACAGGCATGTTTAAATATCATTTTTGATGCACTTCAAAATTCTTACTATTTTATTAAATTACAGTGGTGTCAACCCTCTGAAGGCTACTCAGTATGGTGATTCTCGATTCAATTGCGATTGCAAAACCACTACAGTACCCTCATTCTTCAACCACATGTCTTGTGCAACCTGATTCTAGGACTAGGAAAATTTCAACAAAGTCGAAACCCCTGGTTTGTTTGGGGCTATGTTGCGCAGATCTAAAGCAATGCAAAGTGGTCTCTCTCTGCCTACAAAGTGACAACTTGAACCCCTAAAGAACATCCTCTGTCTAAGGCTTTATTCCACTCAGATTAAATTCGTTCTATACATTTAAAAAAATACTAATAACGATCTTTTCTCTACAAGTGTTTTATTTTGAAGTTTAGTTTATGATAAAAGTGTGAAAGCATGGACTTAGCGGGCTTTGGCCTGAGGTGCGTCACACAAGTGACCAGACTGTTCATTCCAGAGTTAAATGATGGCAACAAGCGAAATGTGTTACGTCTGCAATTGAAATGGCAGGACTATTTCATTGCAGGCCAAACGTCGTACTAGGAATGCAAGGCAGAAGTCACGCGAATATTTCACGATCAAAAACAAATGTTATTTTCACTGTACAGAATACCATTTGCGTTTGAGTTTTTCAAAAGTGGTTTTAACAGGTATGTTGGTTATAAAATGAAAGATTAAAGATAGTCCGTACTTAATTTTGTGAATGCAAATATCTGCCGAGACATAAATCTGCGAGTACAATTTCCAGGCTCGGATTAAACCTGCGAATTCAATTTCCCTCCTCTGTGTAATTTCAAGTTGTTAAATTTGTCTCGAGTCATGATAATTCGGAGTGATTTAAAAGTAAAATTTATATGTTGTAAAAAAAGACTTCACAAAACACAATGAGACAGTCAGTCACACTCTGACTCGAAGCAAAACAGTTTTGGAATGCTAACAATAACACCAATCAACAATAACAACTTACGTAAAAGGGTAAACAAGCGCCACACAGCAAATAAGTGCCACCTCTTATTTACCACTGCACCAATTCTACACAGAAGGTAATAAACGTCGCACTCAACCACAGTGATGATTATCAAGGATGGAGCCACAGTCAATTACCGATGAAGCCACCAAGGTGGTTTCAGTCGATTTCAATGCATAAAATACCATAGTCAAGGTGATGTTTCAAGGTTGACCAACCCAGACGATCGTTTGCCCACGGCTAACCCTGGGGCCTGTCGGCGGTCTGGAGTCCAGCCACAGGCTAGACCTACGGACCAGGTTTCTTCCTCGAATGTTTGGAAACACTAAGGCGGACTTCAGTTAACGGGGCTTTTTCAAAACCCGTTAACTGTCTGCCGTGTTTCCATCATTCCTTGAGAACAGCCGAAATCATGTTTCCTACTCAGAATGTGAAGGCAGATATCTGGAGAACCGTAAAGCCGG
This sequence comes from Rhysida immarginata, assembly GCA_023313115.1. Lineage (NCBI taxonomy): Eukaryota > Metazoa > Arthropoda > Chilopoda > Scolopendromorpha > Scolopendridae > Rhysida > Rhysida immarginata. Next base: position 226,303 of record JAHWFO010019727.1, on the reverse strand, counting down.
GACAGCTGTACCACTTCGTATAAATATGAAAAAACTTTAAGGTGAATTGCAAAGACCGAAACTTTAGAATTCGAATGTTAAAATCGTGCCAAAAAGCGTTCAGTAAAACTGTTGAACATAAAAAGAATAAATTTTAACAAGTCACCAAACATTGAGTAGGTAATGAATTCGGTTAAACACAGTGGACAATATAAAATACGCTGTGACGACTTTGATGATGAAAAATGACATAACAAAGTAAGAAATACAATAACAGAGAACTCACTGCTTGTTGAAAAATTAGGACTTCTTAGCGTTTTAAAAAAAACAAAAACTGACTTTTTAAAAATAAAATTAACCTGTGATTTCCATAGGTGGTGAATATCAACTGAACATTTTTTAACTTTCAGAGAATTTTTGGTAATCAAAATCGGAGCTCGTAAGGTTTCGTGAATTCTAAAAAATGGTCCTAGTAAGGAGTCGTGAATTCAAAAAGAGCACCCTGCAAGTTTTCGTGAATTTGAACAATGGACTTTTTAGTTTTGGCACGCAAACAAAAGTAACCTTTTTAAAATGAAATTAACATTGAATTCCCATAGAACTCTAAATTCATCTGAATATTTTTCGACATTGAGATGGTTTTGTGGAAACAAAACCCTGCACGTTTTGTTCAAATGAAAATCCTGCCTTTGTAATTTTTTGTGAACCAAAAAACTAGCGTCTGTAAGCCTTTATGTATTGGAAAACACATTAACATAAAATGCTACCCCTAACAATAATTCGAAAACGATCATTGAAACATCAGCACTGCCTACGCCAGCTTTAGACAATTAGGTCATTGGTATATTCTACAAACAAGAATTATAAAGTGTGAAAATAACCGAAAGGTTTACCTGGGTGAGACTTGTTAAATCGACCATGGTAATCAAACAAATCCAGCAACAATTACTGAAATGCCTAATTTGACTGTGTCTATGAGAGCTTATGTGAAAACTGTCAAAAACTCGGTACCTTACCTTGATAATGACCCAACGGTTGTATGTGTAAGACCGTGGCAATTGAACACACCGTCATTTTAGTACCCCAGAAAAAACATTTAAAATTAATGTTAAAAAGTAAAAATATCAATGTATGAATATAGACTATTACTGAATGAGTATAATCAAACAAATTCAGCAACAATTACTGTGAAAAAAGCCTTATGTGAAGGGCCAATGAGACCTAATGTAAACTGTCTGACTCTCAGCGCTGCGTCGCTAACAACCTGGTGAGTGTATGATTGAAACCGCGACAATTGACCCGTCAGTCATCTTAGCAGCCCAGAAAAACATTTAAAAATAATGTTAAAAAGCCCCTATAATCGATGTATGAATACAAACAATTCAGTAACAATTACTGTGAAAACCCGTATTTGACTGTGTTTATGAGAACATATGTGAAAGCACCCCTGCCTCAACCGTCTCACTCTCACTGGATAAAGTGCACAAATCAGTTTCTGTAAACTGTTTACTGACATTATGTAAAATCGGTGTCATCAGTAAACAATGCGGCCTTAGCAAGTTGTCAAAGTACTTTTGACAAAGATAAATCTGCACGATATGCGAAAAATGAAAGCCTTAAAACCACCTTGTATTCGTTGGCATTGTGAAGTTTAGATGCTCAATTAGCACATGCAACCTCATCACGTACATATTATCACCGTTGAAACACATTAAACGTGGTTTAAAGACCCCTGCAAAACAGGTGTAAAAGAATGAAAAATATTGTTAGAGCTCAATCGCCCGAATTCGACTTCAAATGATTGAAAAAAATATCAATCAATGCTGTTGAGCTCGAATACGTAAGCAACAGACCTTAAACATTGTTGGTTGTAAAAACTTAACCAATCAAGTTAAGTGAACTTGAAAGTATTCGGTGTATTTGAGAAGGCAAATTCATAATTTAAAAGTAACCATGTTAATCTGTATGCCCTGTTGAATTAATGAGGGCAACATTGTATTGATCCGTAAAAAAAAGTGTTTAACATCAAGGGTGTTTAACATCAAGAAGATTTCTCTTCTCTCGAGGTTTCTCACTTGTCCTGCTGAATGATGAAAGCCTTGCTTTCGAAGTGCATGCAGCTTGTATTTTTATTTTTATTTTCGTTGTGGTTTAAGAGTTTTTATTCATATTTAATCAAAGGGTGCGAATAATAAAAAATAAAACTGAAACTCGTTGATACAATAGGTGACCGATTAGAGAAAATGTGTAAAGAGTCCAGATTGCCAATGAAAAAAAAACTTTCAATTGCCGGTCAGTCTGGAAACAAAAGTCACAAACCACTTTTAATGACATCAAAAAAAAAGAAGTAAAAAACGCAGGTAAAAGAAAAGGAAAACGACATTTGACCTTAACTCTGTGTGTACAACGAGTTAAAAATGCTGATTGGACAAAAAATGTGGATCCTAGAGTGACAGAGAATCAAGCTCAGACCACCACTCAACCAGTGAATGAAAGCCTGTTGCTCGGCCCATTGGACTGTGACGGCACACAGTCAAGTACAGTGAAAAATCGAAGTGAATTTTTAACTGAAATTTAACTTAAATCTCGTATAAAATTTTGCCTACATTGCACTAACTACGCTTGTCCTTAAAAAAGGAGTAAACATTGAGAGAGACAAAATTGTTTAAAAACAAACAACAAACTGAGCTACCAAAAAACAATAATCACAGAGAGTGAAGAAGAAAATTAAACATTCGTAGTGAGAAACTGTATTTATAAGTTTGCGATGTCAATTGTCAACCCTTTAATTCATCAGGTCGGAGATGTCAGTAGTCAATTGAAACAATGTACCAATTATCAGAAAATTAAAAATCAAACAATGCACCTTGAAAAGAAGTAGTAATTAAGAAGAGGGTGTAACGTATCTTGGAAAAAAATTTGGTAGTCCTAAAAACAAAAGATAACACTGGTCTACAGTGGAAAAGTGTTGAACTAATTTCTGCTTATGTACCCATGCTGAATAAGAGTTGATAAGTAAAAGTCTTTTATTAGTTTAAGTTTTCTACATGATATTTTCCGAATTTAACGATTCTACCCTCATTGAACTTGATAATGCTAATATTTATATAGTTAGTTGGCAACAAATGTTAAAAATATTGTGTTTTAGTGCTAACAATGCATTAGAATAACTTAAAAGTATATTCTTGACAATAACTTATTTGCGAATGGGATAGTTGTGATAGAAAAGAGCATTATAAAAAAAAGGTGTGACCTCATTGTCAGTCACTTCAACTTGTTGAAGGGCAGAAAAATGTTAAAAATGACCCTTTAGTTGACTCACAAAAAGTGTTACTTCCACCATTGCATATAAAACTATGGCTGATGAAGAATTTCATAAAAGCAATGAACAAAAATGGAGCTGCTTTTCAATATCTTCGCCAGAAATTTTCAAGCTTACGTGAGGCTAAGATTAAGGAAGATATATTTGTCCGTCCTTAAATAAGAAATTTATTTCAAGATGATAACTTTGTCTGTTTTTGAAAGTAAAGGAAAAAAAAGCCTTGGACGATTTTTGCCTTGTCGCAACTAACTTCTTGGGAAATAAGAGGAGTGACAATTATGCTGAACTTAATGAAAATATGTTATCATACCAAAAACTGGGTTGTAACATGTCCTTGAAAATACACTTTTTACATCCTCATTTGGATTTCTTTCCAGACAATTGTGGGGCTTTTAGCAATGAACATGGGGAGCACTTCCATCAAAACATTGCATACATGGAAAAACGATATCAGGGCAAGTAGAATGTTTCAATGTTGGCGGCTTATTGTTGGACTGTTTGTCGAGATGTTAATACAAGAGGGCAGCGAAAAAACCACGTCGCAATTCTGTTAATGAATAGAAGAAGCGTATGATTTCTCTTAATTTTTGCAAAAGACTTGTAACTTGTTTTTCTAAAAACAGAAACTAATTTTAAAATATAATTATTATTTTTGTATTCAGCATGTGAAAATGAATAAAAAAAGCTACTTTACCTGAAGAATATTTTTTTACAGTCAAATTTTGTAGACCAGTGTAATTAGTAATTAGGTAAAAACATCTTGGGGCGGCAGTACGTTTACTACACCCTGTATTAGTCTTTATATATAAAAATTCAGGCTCAGGGTGCGTCTGTAAATGTTCTAAAAACTTTTGAACCACTTATCCGATTGAGCTAATATTTGCAATATATATTCCTTAGGTCCAGAGTAAGGTTTACATGTTCCTAAAGTAGGGGGGGAAGGGGTAAAAATTATATATCTTGGTTTATGTTTGTTTGTTTACTCAAAAGATGGCGCCAGATTTTGTTTATCTTTTCCTTGAAACCGAAACTGGACTAACGAAAAAAACATCCGTTTTCCTCCGGATGTGTAGTATTGTTTGCACATTTAAAGGTAGGAAACGTAAGTTTATTGCTGTCCTGCTTCTGCGCAGTTACTCTGGTTTCGGTTTCAATGGAAAGGTCTATACAAAAATTCAGGGTGCGTCTGTAAATGTTCTCAAAACTTTTGAACCACTTATCCTTTTGAGCTCATACTTGCATCAGATGTTCATTAGGTTCAGGGTAAGGTTTACATGTGCCAAGTGTCAGGTTGGCCCAAAGGGGAAAGGGTAAAAATATTATTTTGCTTGATCTGTCTGTCTGACATGAGCCTACGATATGCGCGGACCAACAATGGGCGAGGTCAAAAATGCTAACACCGAGTTGAGTTAGTGAAGAAAGCCATTGTTGCTACGACAGTCAACAATACTTTAACAATCGAGCAATAATCATTGATTCACCAACCCAACTCGTATTTGCATTTTTGACCTCGCCCAATGTATGTCATGTCCTACAATGCAGAGTAAACAATAGGGCATAGAGTTCTGCAACAATAGGGCATAAAAAATTACTTTGGCTATGGTCATGGATGAAGAAATACAGGATGTGAAACTCCATTGTTTAAAGCGTGATGTTTTTTTCACTGGCGCTCTCTGGCCATTTACGTGGGCATTACTCTCTGTCTAGCAGACAACTTTACTTTTCCTTACTGGCCTCGATGGCTCAGTGGTTGCGTGATCTCCTCTGATCAACACCTCCTAGACAGAAGGCCTGATAACGGAAACTGATAATGATGATGTAACAGTGTATGACGTTTCCGTTATCAGGCCATCTGTCTAGGTGGTGTTGCTCTGATGCCCGTAGATGTGGCTTCGATCCCGGCCGAGGACGACGAGGATTTTTGCAGGGGGAAAATCTATATATCTATCTATATATATAAAGAAGGATGTTTGTGGGTCTGTGCGTCTGTGGGTCTGTGGGTCTGTTTTTTATACAAATCTACAGTTTTATTCCGATCTTGATAAAATTTCGCATACATGACCTTCAAAGCATGAGGAAGGTCACTGTCTACCTCAGATTTCGGAAAAATAATAAATATCGATAAAAAATCGATATTCATGGTTATGGCAAGGCATATTAATGAGAAATATCTCATGACCAACAATGCAAGGCAAAGTTTGTACAACAATAGGTATTAACAATGGTATCAACACGCAATTCACAAACGCTCTGCATGGACCAACAATCAATATCTCATGACTAACAATGAAAGGAAAAGTTTGTGCAAGTGTAATTATCCCGGGCAACGCCGGGTACCTCTTCTAGTAGGTGTATATATATATATATACAGGATCAAGAACAGAGAATATTTTGAGACAAAATCATATAAGCCCCTTTTGAACTGAGAACGGGGATCCCCGTTGCCTGTCACACTGGGCATAACCAAGAATTATAAAATTATTTTTATTATCATCCTCAGGGCATTGGAATATGGCTGCAAACACGTGATTTATCCAGATGAGTGACCACACCCAAAACAAGGACCATCACCAAAACACAAAGACCATACACAAAACAAAGACCACCATCCAGAACAAGAATCACCACCCAAAACAAGGACCAACACCCCCATCAAAAACAAAGAGCAACCCGAAATGGCAACACCTGAAAATTAGAAAAATGGCAGCAGAAAATTAAAATTAATAAAAAAATATGAAAAATAAAATTTAAAAATAATCATTACTGGCGTGATGTCATGAGAATCACCCATCAACTGACCAAAAAATGGCCTCTGTGACATCAGAATGACGTAGGAGGGGTGTAGTGTCACGTGACATGAATGCTGCACGCTGATTGGTCGCTTTTGGTCATGCCCACCTCATTATATATTCATCCCAATCGATACCTTATCTAGTAACATAACGTAGCTGGTAGTTCCTTCTTATCATGGGAATCCTCAATAAGTGGGCAGATCGAGCGGCATAAGAATGAAGCTCGCTTTGATATTGAATGGGAAAAGGAAATGAGAGAGAAACTTGACGAGAAAATACCTTTAAGTAAACATTGCGAGATTGCTTAAATAGAGTTGATAAATAGTTAGGATTCCATGACACCTAAGTGAAAGACCAGGGCTGGTTTACGAAGTTTGAGATTTGTCCTAAGAAATCTCTTTTTGTATTCTAAAAAGACGCAATAAATTAGAATTTGAAGATGCACTCCAGAATAAAATTCCATAACAGAGTCGGGAATGTATTAAAAAGAAATATAAAAGAAGTAGTATAGGCGAGGGAAGAAAATGTAGACGAGAAAATAAACTCAAGCTTTAAGTGAAGTGGCTAACATGTTAATATGAAACTCCCAAGAGAGGTCAGAGGTCAGATAAATTCCAAGATATTTAAAGGAGGTAGATGGGGAAATTAAATGAGAGTAAGGATGTGTCTAGAAAGTCCGACCGGTCGCAACCTGTCAAAGCCCGTCGCAAAGTTCGTTTTAGGAACCAGCAGTGACTGACTCGAAATTTTGACTATGTCCGATCGACGCGGGATCTATGCAGGCATACGTAGCTGGCTTTATTCATTTTAAATTTTCTCCCGATTCGGAGAACCCTCGATTCATAAAGTAACGACTGGTCGTGACAAACAACATCCATGCCACAGCGGGGTTCGAACTCGTTACCCAAGGACCTCGAGAATCACTGATACCTGCGCCCCAGCACTCTAGGCCACTATAGGGGCCTAGGGAGTCCAACGCCGGTCGCGGTCGGCTGCCCTGGTGAGTAGAATCAAAATGGCGGACGAAAGTAGAATATTCAAGTGTTCTAGTGCCCGATACAGAATAAATATATTTTGGAGAAAGTAGATGGCGAAACATGATGAGAAACCTTGCTGTGACGCCATTTTGAAGCAAAATGCTCACGACTGCGCTGTCCAACTTATATACACACTGGCCAATGAATTAGAAACCCGTGATGAATTACTGTACTGATATGTAAAGCGGGGTCACAGGTCAGAAACGATTGTGATATGCAAATGAATGCAATCATATGAGGTACATGTTCATTCCAAGCTGTAGGTACGGGGTAGGAACAAAGTGCAGCTGCTCAAGTTGAGCAAAATGGGGAAAACAGCAGACCTGTCTGAGTTCGAAAAAGGAGTTATTGTGGGAGCCCGTCTAGCTGGAGCTGCGATTTCCAGGACAGTACAACTGACCGGTATCTCAAAAGGTCAGGTCTCCAAGGTGTTCAATGCGTGGAAACAGAATCCACAAAAGTTGTCGAAACTGCAGAATTTGGATCAAAAACAATCAACACAGACAGGGACCGACGTTGTCTGAGACAGATTGTGCGGCAAAACCGAAGGTCTACTGTGGAGCAACTGACGGCAGACTTCAATGAAGGATCAAGGCAACCCATCTCCTCCAGAACAATGCGCCAAGAGTTGAAGGAAATAGGGATGGAAAGTTGCATACCACTGAGGAAGCCCCTGGTGTCAGCAACAAACCGGAAAGTTCGCCTGCAGTGGTTTAAAGAATAGTGTGACTGGACAGTAGACGACTGGAAAAAGGTGATGTGGTCAGACAAGTCACGTTACATATTGTTTTGCACCGATGGCTGGCAGAGAATTTGGCGGCAGCCCCATGAAGCGATGGACCCCTCATGTGTTGTGAACACAGTTCAAGCTGCAGGAGGAGGTGTCATGGTATGGGCCATGTTTTGTTGGTATGGCAAGGGTCCCCTGATATTCCTTGACAGTCGGGTGAAAGCCAAAGACTACCTGAACATTGTTGCAGATCAAGTCCATCCTGCAATGGTGCATTTGTACCCAAATGGTGACGGGTTCTTCATGGACGACAATGCTACTGTCCATCCTCTCCAAGGATGCCATTGCTAGTGTAAATAATTTCTTACTCACGTAATCTTACCTCAGAAGTACATTTGATGTTGCTGCAATTTCCACTCTTCTCTCGATGTGTTGAAGCAAAATTTGGCCGTGGATTTACGTATTTCGCGCACATACGTGGCTGGATTGACGTGTTTCGGGCACATATGTGGCTGGAGTGACGTGTTTCGGGCACATATGTGGCTGGAGTGACGTGTTTCGGACACATAAATCGCCGAAATGACGTGTTTCGGGAGCAAGCATGGCCGAACTTTCATGACTATCACCGAGAGCAAGAATTGTTCAGGAGTGGTTTTCTGAACATGACACCGAGTTGCAACATCTGCCGTGGCCAGCGCAAAGTCCGGATTTGAATCCGATCGAGAATGTTTGGGACATGTTGGAAAGAGACATTCGTCGAAGGCATCTGCTTCCGTCTACTCTGCAGGACCTGAAAGTCTCTCTTACGAATGCATGGTCTGCGATTACCTTACCTGCATTGCAACACCTTGTAGAGTCCATGCCAAACCACGTATGTTCTGTAATTACAGCCAAAAGAGGGTCAATACCATATTGACCGAAGGTTTCTAATTCATTGGCCAGTGTGTGTATTTGCCCATATTAGAAGTAATGAATTCTGTAAGGTCATAACAAGCAGTTAAAGTGCTGCGGTTAGGAGTGAATCCCATGCAGTATTGGAGAAAGCAGGTTATTAGAAAAGACATAGTGCGAAAGGCGAACATAAAATAACTTTTCGAAGATTTTGGCAAAAGAAGAATCGATATTGGACGATAGTTAGAGAAATGTTTAGAGTCACCCTTCTTAAAAGTAGGAAAGAATCTAGCCTGCTGTAGACATGAAGGAAAGATACCTTGTGAAAATGAAATTGATATTAAAGAGATACGTTAAGGGTAAGTAATTCCTACAATAACATCTAATAAAAATTAAATACAGTGGAACCGGGGAGGTGGTGGTGTCCAGCCATCAACCCCAACTCATCCAAAGTCGCAACATAACAGGTCTCTCCTGTGTTATCTATTGACATTCACTCTGTCATTCAATGAATGAGGTTTTTCTGTTGATACTGGATTTTCGGTTACTAAAAACTCTCATTCAAATCCTAACAGAGAAATCTCTAGTGCCTCAGAGAGATAATATTTGATGCTGTGAAGAGGATCAGCAAAGGTGGCAGTATTCTTGCTTCAGTCGGAGCTGCTAGGAGGTACCATGCATGTCTGCATAAGAAAAAAGAAACAAGTGTTGAAGACGAAATAAAAAAAATAAAAATCGAACATAGATTGAAATCTTGAGGAAAAGAATAAAAATAAATGAAATGGAAAGGATGGGAATTAGCTGTCAGCTTTGGTTTTGTAGAAGTATTGTTTGGCCTAGGAGGAACTGTTCCAGCTCAAAGATGATGAACTTGTCATCTTGAAAACTGCATTCAGGGACTGTTCTTTTCATGTGGGGAAAGAATAAAGTTGCTAGATAAAGAGGCAATAATTTGTACCCACAAGCCCCCGGAAATGTCATTCTCTTATGCTGAAGCATCATCATGCGAGAGCAGCAATCCTTTGGACTATTTTTTGAAGTCACTTGGTCTTTTGGCATCCAGTAACTTTTGCATCATGTTCTAATAGCATGTTCTTGTGATCGTTTATCCTTCTTGGATATAATCTGTCAGCAGAATCTGCTTGAAGTCCCAAAAACACTTGTCAGCCCAAACATTTATTGTAGTGTTTGGATATAGTGCTGTCGTGACAAATCCATGCTTTACGACATGGGTTAAATCAGTTTGGGCATTATTGCAGGAATGTAGCTACATGGTACAATTGTTGTTCATTGCTACATCCCAACTTCCATGGTGATTCTAAGAAGTTAGTCGCTGATCTACATGCTGTTACATTAATGGATTTGTAATCAAGTGAATTTTGCAAACTATTGCAAATAAAAATTCAAATGTTCGGGAAAATTAATCAAACATGTGGGGTATGTTCTTCATACGACTTGCCATGACTTGATTTCACTTCCAAATTTGAAATTCTGCAAGAGCTATGCTCTAATTACTGTTCACTGACTGTAAATGGCTTGGTCCAAAACAAGTCTTGTAAGATTAAATTACATCGTGTGTCTAAAAATTTCGGTGAATGGTGTCATATCTGAATGGCAACTTGGCGCATGTGCTTGTGCATGCGCATGGTTCTTCAGAGACTTGGGGAGAATCGATACATAGCATGCAATGCATGTGACTGGCAGTGTAAACAGACTGCGACCAGTTGAACGTAATCAGTGTGAGAGGAAGTGCCACAGCGCAATGGAGCAACGTATAAACATCAAGTTCTGCTACAAATTGGGGAAGACTGCAATGGAGACACATGGAATGTTGGTGCAGGTTTACGGGTTCGACCAGAGTTGCACAGGACTGGAAAATGCAGCATTAATGGTTTGACCTGCAGGAACAAATTCCTTGTGGATGATGCCGTTGTTGTCAAAGAAGGTGATCAACAGTGTTTTTACCTTGGATTTTTGCAGACTGCTTTTTTTTTTTGGTCTCTGCTTCCCTCCCGTACACCTGCACCAACATTCCATGTGTCTCCGTTGCAGTCTTCCCCAATTTGTAGCAGAACTTGATGTTTACACGTTGCTCCATTGCGCTGTGACACTTCCTCTCACACTGATTATGTTCAACTGGTCGCAGTCTGTTTACACTGCCAGTCACATGCATTGCCTGCTGTGTATCGATTCTCCCCAAGTCTCTGCAGAACCATACGCATGCGCAAGCACATGCGCCAAGTTGCCATCCAGATATGATACCATTCACCGAACCTTTTAAACACACCTCGTAATAAAGTTATTATTATTCAAGCAATGAGTACTTACAACTACTTTACAAGTTTGATTTTCATCACTGCACGTTCCAAAGAAAGTACGAGTGCAACAATAGTACGAATGCGAAACTTGAGATATGCATTCTTTGAAGTTTTCGGAGTGCACGCGCAAGTTTTCCGTTTCTTCCGAGAGATAGCGTACGTGCAGCAATGGAACAACATAGCGTATGTAAGTGATGTACGTTACAAGCAGTGTGTCGTCATTGAATTTCTTACTGCGGAGCAAGAAATGGTTGGAAACATTCACAAACGTTAATGTGCAGTTTATGGAGCATCAGCAGTCGACAGGAGTACGTTTAGTCGCTGAGCACAGAGGGGTGAGGCCATCAGAAAGCGGTTCGGCAGAGCTCCAAGATTTGCCGTGGTTGGGGCGGCCATCCTCGGTTGTCACACCTGACAAGATGCAGCGTGCTGATGCGCTCATTCGTCAGGACCGACGCAGAACAACTCTGTAGTTGGCGCTGGAGCTGTCAATCAGCAAAGGAAGTGTGGGTGAAATCATCCGTGCTCTTGATTACACAAAAAAGTATTCATGATGGGTTCCGTGCTGTCTTACGGAGGAACACAAAGCTCTGAGAAAAAACATTTCTTCTGAGTTGAAGCTGAGGAAGAAGCCTTCTTGTCCCAGATTGTGACAGCTGATGAAACCTCGGTGCAGCATTTTGAGCTTGAAACAAAACGTCAATCGATGGAATGGCATCATCCGCACTCTCCACAGAAGATAAAATTCAAAGCAACTGCAAAATGATCACTGTGTTTTGGGACTGTGATGCCGAGAGGCAGCACCATTAATTCTGAGGCATATGTGAACACATTAACCAAGTCAAGAAGCGCTTCCAGCGACTTGGACACCATAACAACCCAGCTGATTGTTTGCTTCAACACGATAACACTCGCCCTCACACAAGTTTGAGGACGTTGGAACACATTACGAAACAGGGTTGGACAGTGTTACCCTATCCACCCTACAGCCATGACCTAGTGCCCTCAGACTTTCTCTTGTTTGGGCCATTGAAGAATGCCATTCGTGAAAGACATTTTGAGGATGACGAAGAGGTGATTGGCACAGTGAAGACTTGGCTGCGTGAACAGAGCAAGGACTGGTACAGACAGGGCATACACACCCTTGTGTCTCGCTGGAGGAAGGCCATAGAACGGGTTGGAGATTTTTTGTGGAAAAATAGGGAGTGTAGAAGAAACATCATTCTTTTGTGTGTATAAGTTTCATTGTGTTCAATAGATAATTGTTGAAGAAAAAAATTGTGGTGCATTCACAGAGTAACACAGAGTGGAAGTTGGCGCTGCTGTCGTGAAGCCAACGCGCAACCGGAAATACCGCCATATTAGTGGCAGAAAGGTCATTTCTCCCTTGTGTAGCATAGGCATTTGTTATCATTTCTTTCCTGTCGAAAGTGTTGTCGAAATTAATTTCGTTTAAAAATCAATAATTTGAAAATGAAAAAAATAAATATTCTAATATTTACAGAAAATTATGGCATATTTTGAGTATTTTTGGCAAGAAAAATCTGTTCTTAATAAAACGCAATACATAATAATTATATTATGCTATAGGGAGGAATTTTATATATAAGGAGATAATGCACAAATTTTTTATTGTGCTACTCTGTTTACTAATTAAATAGTAAGAGTAATTTATATATATATATATATTTATTTTAGCTTTATAATGGTTAGGTTTATATGATTTATTAACTTTTATTTGTTTTGGGATATTTTTAATAAGCTGATTTATTAACGTTTAAATTATTTTATCTAAAATTACTTGCTTACTGTTTTTACAAATTGGTTTCATACAATTTTAAATGAATTTCATACATTTTTAAATAGATTTATACG
>JAHWFO010019727.1:179781-198648 GCA_023313115.1 Rhysida immarginata | reverse complement strand
TTAAAGATATTCTGGTCCATGCTGCTATTACTAAACCACGCACTTCCACTAAGGGATGTTCTCCTTGCAATGAAAAGCATTGTGGCGTTTGCGATTTTCTTAACCCTGCTACCTCCATTTCCAGCAGTGCTTCCTCCTTTACTTTCAAAATCAACCAGAACCTGACCTGCACTTCTCACAATCTAATTTACCTGTTACATTGCAAAGTAAGCCAGAAACAGTATCTCGGTGAGACAGGCAATACCATACGTGCCAGATTTGCTGGACATAAATTCGACATCCTTAGCAATGCTGACACCCCTGTCGCTAAACACTTTAATTCCCCTGGCCACTCTTTACAAGCCATCAGCCTTTATATTCTTCGTAGTAACTTCCATAACAAAAAAGAGAGAAAGCAATTCGAGTCTTTTCTTATTTGGAAATTCAATTCCCTCACCCCTAATGGCATTAACCTTAGCAAAGGCACCATTCCCTCATTACCTTTCCCATATCCCTCTCCAACTTCAGCTATTCCTTAATTTGTCGCAAGCTCTATGGGCCCTTTTCTTTTTTCTTTATCTTATCTTTTATTTCTTTATTTCAATGTTCTTTCATATTTTTCTATCTTTGACCCGATGCTCGTACGTGTGGGACTATTTTACAGGGTGACTAGCGACCGGGAATTGTCAGGGAATATTTATTTATTTTATTTATTTATTTTTTTTTAACCGGGAACAGTCAGGGAATATCATAAAATCGAAAATTTTGAACAATGTCAATAATATTCTTTCATGACAGCCTTTTTTGTCTGCTGATAATCAGGAAAAATCAAGGATAATTCAGGGAATTTTACGAAATCTTTTTGCTAGGCACCCTGGCATTCCTAAACTTTTTTATAATTTCAATTTCATATGTGTCATCCTATTGCATTTTTCTCGCCGCCCCCTTATTATTTCCTATTTGTCCTCCGTCCTGTCCTATCCTAACAGTTCTTCTAATTAATCTCATTGGTTCTCTTCTTGTTTTTCAGCCAATGCCGTCTTACTATTCCCCATGCAAACTATATATAAACCCGTCCGTTAGTACAACTTTCATCCACCTGTGAGGACACTATTGGTGTTCACGAAATCTCCGATGTCATCAAGCATCTTAAAAGCAGGAAAGCAGCAGGTATCGATTCCATCACAAATAGCACTCTCAAGAACTTACCTCCTAATGTTGTTGCGACCATTACCAGGGCCATGAATGACTGCTGGAGACATGGTTACTTTCCTGTCAAGTGGAAAGAGTCTGTTATCGTTACCATACCGAAGCCTGGTCTAAACCCTGCTCTCCCTGTCAGCTATAGGCCTATAAGTTTGTTACCTATGCTATCAAAAGTGTTTGAACGCGCCATTCTTAAGAGATTTAACGACTTCTGTGTGGCTAACAATCTTGTTCGTGAAGAGCAATTCGGCTTTCGACCAGGTCACTCCTGCCAACTCCAGATCTGGAGGCTTGTTGCGGATTTAAACACTCCTCTTAACTGCGCTAAATATGGTGGTCTTGTATTTCTGGATGTCCGAAAAGCTTTTGATCAGGTTTGGCACGAAGGCCTAATACACAAAATGATTACTTGTGGATTTCCGGACGATCTTATTGCCTTGATTAGATCCTTTCTGTCGAACAGGATATTTCGTGTAAAGGTTGGTTGCTCCATGTCAAACCCGTGTGACGTCAAAGCTGGTGTGCCCCAGGGTTCTGTTCTTGGCCCTGCACTCTTCAACTTTTTCATCCATGACTTACCAACATTTACAAAATGCAAGCTGTATCTGTTCGCTGACGACGCGTCCATCATGACCACTGCTCGCGTTCCCGCCCATGTCATATCTCGATTGCAGAATGCCTTACATCAGTGCGAGAAATGGTTTGCTAAGTGGAGACTCAATCTAAATGTTGACAAATGCAAGGCAATGTTCATTACAAAGAAACTTCGGAAACCCCCGAGTCCTCTCTTCCTTTCTGGTAGAGAGCTCGAATGGGTAAAACATTACAAATACCTCGGAGTGGAAATAGATGCCAAGCTAAATTGGGGTGACCATGTCTCCTACGCCATCAACAAGGCAAAGAAGGCAAAGTTCAGTCTGGTAGCTCTTCTGGGGCGAAACAGCGCGCTTGGATTGGACTGCAAACTATTGCTGTACAGGACGGTAATCCGAACCATCTTGCTTTATGGTATGCCTGCCTGGGCTACAATATGTAAGTCCAGATGGAAGAACCTCCAAACCTTCCGAAACGTTACCTTGAGGACATTTGCCCAACTTGACAGGAGAGTTGCAACAAATACTTCTATTTCCGACGATTTTGAGATACCTCCCATTGGTAGCTATGTACAGGAGTCACTGAAGAAGTTTCTTCCGAAGATTAAGGACCATCCCAATCCTCTGGTTGCAGATATTCTGGAGCATCCACTCATGTTTAGAAGTTTCCTCAGGCATCGCAGGCCTCGACACGTACTAGACATCAATTTTGACGACATCCAAAAGGCCATCTTTCCCGACTACTGGATCTCATAGCTCCTCGTGCCCCTAGTCAATCAACAATCAACTTATTCGTCCTTATAGGAAAGGACCCAATCTTATCCACTGGATGACTTAACTAGGTCTCATCTGGCTTCTTACCTAGTTCAGTGTACTTCCCCTGGTTACTTCCTGGATGAGTATGACAGTGAAAGCGTTGCTTTCGGACCGCTCGTTTCGTTTTTCCCTGCGCTGTTCGATTGTCGAACTTTCATCCACAATCTGACTCGTCCCTTCTCGGGACTCATTCTCTGGAGAACTAAAGAGGTTCATCAGGCTTCTCTCCCAGTTCAGTGTACCTCCTCTGGTTTACTTTTTGGGCGAGCGTGCAAAGTGAGCTTGGCTCCTGGACCACTCGCGTCTTTCTCTTTCACTATACTGTTCGATTGTCGTACAACTTTCATAACTTCAGGATAATTCTCTAATATTCTATTTGCTTTTAGAGAATTATCCTTTTTGCTTTGATAAAGGATAGTCTCTATCCGAAACGTCTTTTTATTTTGATTTTGATTAATTATTTTTGTTTATTATATCTTATTTTTTATTTAATTTGTATTTTTAATTTATAACTATTATTTATTGTATTCCAGGGTTCTTGTGTCTCGTCCTTCTCTTAATTTATATCCGTTCTTTATTCTAGGATAGATGTCTCATTAATGAATACAATTTCCTAAGGCAGCATTATTCAGATGGCTGGTTATAATAAATCGTAGCCCCTTCTGCGATACTTTTCGTTTCTAAATAATTTCTACAGTCTACAAATCATTTTATCTTATCTTTCTTTTCATCATAACATAACAGTAATTCCTTTCTCATTTAATCAAAATTAAGAACACAATTTTTCATGCTCACTCCTGCAATTTGCTGTTTCTTTTAACATTGCAAACCCAGTTATTTTATCCTATTTATGAAGCCAATTCTGAAGAGAAGTTACACTGGGTTATAACAGTGTTTCTCCTAATTCCTATGGGCTGTGGAAAAATAACTTATGAGCAAATTGTTTATCTTTGAGCAGCCATCGTCTGCCCTGTTTCAATTGTGATAACACCAAATTCAAAAGACTGCCTTCTAATAGTTGGGGAACCTTTTTTTATAGTATTATGTAGTAGTCATACACCTCTCTGTTTAGCTTTATTTAAAGATTTTAGGTTGCTTACGTCAAAGAGCTTTTTACAGTTTTTAGTTCTTTTTATCCATGGAGGTGGAGGACTAGTCCCAGGGAAACTTTTATCTAGGAATAAAAAAAATTTGAATTATTTTATATTCGCATTCAAATATTTCAGCCAATGATGTTTATGTTAAAATAAGAAAAATATATTTATAATTGCTGCAGATAACAATCAACATTTTTTCACTGTATAATGTATAGCAATGGTAATTGATATATGATAATTTTTTTATATACACAGTATTAATGTTAATTCAGATATTAAACTAACAAAATGTATACAGAAAAAGAGACTGGGCATGTAACTATACAATAGATGAATGATTTGTTTTTTAATAGGACATTTTAATTTGGTGTAGAAGCACATCTGCTTCTAAAGCCTTTGGAGAATTTAGAAGTTGTTTTGAGTAACTTTTGCTCTTTTTCTTAATAATCATCACTGTTAAGGCTCAAACACATCTACACGGAAACTGCGCGCACAGATTTCATCCGACAAAAAATGCGCACGACACGTGCGACAAGATTAGACACACTTACGCGGAATTCATCCGACTGAACGTGCTTATAACACAGGAAGCGATCTATTTTTCTGTGGAAAAAAAGGGTTCCAATGCTTTGAAGAAGCGAGAATTGCTTTTAAAGCAGGAAAGAATATTATTATTATTAATATTTCTGCACTTGTATAATTAACTCTGCGTTGAAAGTTCTTATTTCATGTTCAGCTCTCGCTTCGACTGAACTGGCCTCCATTTTTTAATTTGTTGTTATCGAAACTCGAAAGCAAATGATGACGTGGCAGAAGTGAGAAATGTGATTGGTGGTTCGTTTGTTTCGTGCGGAAGAAAGTCGGACGAGCTCAAAGTCACGCGTATCGTTTGCATGAGTCGTCCGACTAGTTCGTAAAAGATAATAAGTTGTTGCTTGAGTCGCGCACGACAACTTGTCGCGTGAAATCCGTGTAGATGTGTTTGAGCCTTTACTCATTCATACAATGAAAAATTTTGATTGTTATCTCCAACAATAATACCGTAATTACACGCGGATAGTCCGCCTCCCAGATAATCCGCAGGATAAAAAAAAAAACACCTTTCCTATAAAAAATTTCTCAGAAAGTCCGCTTCTCAGAAAATCTGCGGAATATCTGAGAGTTCAAGCCTGTGTAAAAAGTGGCTCATTTCAAACCTTTCTCAAAGTAGTAATTTTAAATAGTAATTTAGCTAGTAATTTTATTATTTACATAGCCATCTTCATTACTTTTATATATTTAATGAAACTTTTATAAATTTATTATTTAAATGTGTAAATAACTACAGTAATCTCATTTTAGTTAACGAGCGCAACTCCTTATTTCTTCAGCAGCGGCCATGGTTCTATCCACTCTATCCACGGCCTATGAGATAGTAAGGCCGTAGTTCTATCAACGCACTCACTGCTGGGTGCTAGTGCTGCGCGATTTGCAGAAAACATTCGATGTTAAATCGATTTTGGAATCTATATAAGATATGTTAAAAAAACTTCAAGTGCAGTGTTTATTTTATGAAATAATACTTCCTAGCTAATTTGTCTCAAATTTCGTTTATTTTAACTTGTATTTTTGCTTAAAAATTAAACAAAATTTACACATTTCATCAATTTAAAAGTCATTTAAAAAACAAATAATGAATCCTTTAAACATTTTAATTCCATTGTTGTGAACATGTCAGTACCATTATCTACATTTTGAAGTGCTAGTGTGATACATTCTTTCAAAGACAGAAATCTTTCTGTCATTAGATACGAGTTCCAGCGTGTGATTACTTCCTGAGTCAGGAAATAAATTAAGTTGTAGGAAGTAACAAAACACTAACCTGTACTACTAACCTGAATGGAGAAGAATAATAACCTTGATAACGACGAGCCTCGAGTCCAAATGATTACCCTACTATAAGAAGGTTTCAGAAGATCTAAATGATACTATCTACTACTAAATGAGACCCGACAATCGAACAGTGTAATGTATCGGTATTCGTGTGGAACTTGAAGCATAGCTTCCATAATCTCACCCTTCATAATCATGTTCCAAGGGAAATACACTGAACTAGAAAAGAAGCCTGATGTACCCACAAAGGTCATCCAAAGTATGAAAGAAAATTGCCTCCTCTTGGTGGAGGAAAATTTGATTGACGACTATCTAGACTAGAAGCAGACCACTAATATTAGATAAAACACGACCTATGAAGTCCAGTAATCTGGAAATATGACATTATCAATGTCTTCAAAATTAATATCAAGTATATGCCTTGGATCACGATATCTCTTTCTATGTATAGAATGATTTAAAATGCCCGAGACTAGCTCGTTGCTATGATTTTCTATATTGGGCAACATGGATTCCATGAGCCCTTGAACGTATTTGCCAATATGAGTCATGTTGAAGTCATTATAAATGGAGGAATTGCGAACAATTCTCCGATCTTTTTGCGCAATAGTCCTAAGGGTAACGTTTTGGAACGTTTGCAGTTCTTTCCACCTAGTCTTACATATTGTGGCCCAGACGGGCATACCATACGTCAAGATGGTCCGAACAATGACCTTATAGAGTAGGAGTTTATTATCAATGTTTAGAGCACTATTCCGGCCCAGCAGAGCTATCAAGCTAAACTTGGCTCTCCTGGCCTTATTCAACGCATAAGTTGCGTGGGGAGTCCAGGTAAGTTTAGAGTCAATGACAACACCAAGATATTTATAAGTTTCAACCCAGTCCAGTTTTTTGCCATATAGTGTTAGAGAATCTAATGATCTCTTTCTCTTCTTGGAGACAAACATCGCCTTGCATTTGTCTACATTCAATTTTAGCCTCCACTTGCTAAACCAGCTTTCACACTCCTTTAGAGCCTTCTGTAGCCGCGAGACTACTGCGGCTGGTTGACGAGCACAGGTCAGTAAAGCAGCGTCATCTGCGTAAAAAAAAAAGCTTACATTTGGAAGGACTTGGAAAGTCTCGCATAAAGTAATTGAATAATACTGGCCCCAGGACTGAACCCTGTGGGACACCAGCTTTTACTTCATACATAGGAGATAGACTATCTCCAACTCTGGCCTGAAAGAACCGGTTGGAGAGAAACGAGTGTATCAGAGTAATTATATCTTGAGGAAATCCATCCATAATCATTTTAAAAATAAGACCATCGTGCCAGACTTGGTCGAAGGCTTTGTGTACATCGAGGAAAACGACCCCACAATACATAGAGAGATTAAGGGGCTCATTGATATCCGCTGCGAGCCTCCATGTTTGGACTTGGCAGGAATGGTTTGAGCGAAAGCCAAATTGTTCATCGCGGATGAGATCGTTGGCATCACAGTACTCAATGAATCTCTTGAGAATTGTTTTTTCCAGGATTTTGGAGATTGATGGTAACAAGCTGATGGGCCTGTAGCTAACAGGATTTGCAGGATTTTGTCCTGGCTTAGGAATGCTTAAGACAACTGATTGCTTCCAAGCATCCGGGAAGTAAGTGTTCTTCCAGCAGCCGTTAATCACTTTTGCAATATCTTGAATTGTATTTTGAGGTAAATTTTTTAAAGCACTGTTCTTAATAGTCTTTACCTGGAGCTTTTCTCGTTTTTAAATTTTTAATGATGCTTTGGACTTCATTTATATCAATGCTTTGTTTTGGGAATTCATTGCCGTGAATATTATAGAAGCCAGTTATGCAGGATTTTACTTTCTCAGACATATCAAGTCCTATTTGCCGACCATCAGTAGGCGTGACAAACTGTTCTGAAAGTGAACTTGCAATAAGCTGCGCTTTATCATCATCATTCGTGATGAATTTGCCATTTTGGGCTAACAGGGGTGGGATATTAATGGCTTTATTGTTTTGCAAGGCTCGAACCATGCACCAAATAGAGTTATCGTGGGTCGACAGACTCTTAACTTTATCGCTCCACCTGTCATTACGAAGTGCTTTTACCTCCTCGTGAACTCTTCTAGTGAGCCTATTATACTTGGTCATAAGCCATGAATCACGAGTTCGGTACCACTGCCTTCTAACCTTATTCCTTTGCTCAATTAATTGTTTGATTTCTGGGGTGAGATCAAGGTGATCAGCTCGCTTCGACTCTAAGGGTGAAGCACTAGAGTCAATAGCTGCATTTATACGTTTAGTAAGCCTTTTCACATTGGTATCTATGTCGCTCGTGCTATGTACGTTATTTAGTGGGTCGTCATCGTTTTTGAGAATTTCTCTAAAAAACTTCCAGTCTTGTTTGAGCCTCAGTTCTTCTTTGAGGTCAATGTTTACGTTGTCAAAATTTAGTGCAACTGGTTTATGGTCTGAGGATAGATCATTGACAGTATAGATAGTGAATGATTTGTAGAAGCCCTTCAACAACACAATATCAAGTACATCGCTTGAAGGAGAATGATCACAATAATATGTATCATCCACAGGGCCTACTGCAATAATATCAGATTGCCTTTGCACGTAGCCATACAAAAGGACACCGTTTTGCTTATGGCATCTTGAATTCCAGTGCGAGTGCTTAGCGTTCAGGTCTCCCGCCATAATAACGGGAATATTCCCGGAAAACGGCTCGTCAAGCTCATTGGCATCGAATTTATGCTTGGGCGCATTATATAGAGCCACTAGTTTCACCTCTGCCAGTGTGGCATCAGTAATGATAGCAGAGGCAGCTTCCATTCCCATATAGTCTCGGGTTGGTTCCGCCCGATGATGGATGCCTTTCTTAATAATAATTGCTGACCCACCTGACGGGGACTTTACTGTAGTGGGAAGAATTCTGTCTTTACGATAGACACAGTAACCAGGTAGCCTGAAGTCGCGGTCTGGCCTTAAGTGTGTCTCACATAGAAATGCTATGTCTATATCCCATTGGGTTAGGAAGTTGTAAAACTCAATACGCCTCCAGGGGACCCCCCTGGCGTTCCATATTACGCAACGAAGTTTACCTCGATTTGTAATAGAATGAGACCCGACAATCGAACAGTGTAGTGTATCGGTATTCATGTGGAACTTGAAGCATAGCTTCCATAATCTCACCCTTCATAATCATATTCCAAGGGAAATACACTGAACTAGAAAAGAAGCCTGATGTACCCACAAAGGTCATCCAAAGTATGAAAGAAAATTGCCTCCTCTTGGTGGAGGAAAATTTGATTGACGATTGTCTGAAGTAGGAGTATATTACATAGTAAGCCACAGAAAATGGTAGAATTTTACGAATACAATGGTCGACAATCGAACAGTGTAGTGTATCGGTATTCGTGTGGAACTTTAAGCATAGAATGAGACCCGACAATCGACAATCGAACAGTGAAGTGAAAAGGACATGAGCGGTCCGGTAGCCGGGCTTCCATAACACACTCGCCCAAAGAGTAACCAGGGGAATTACACTGAGTTAGAGGAGAAGCCTAATCACCCTCTTGAGTCATCCTGAGGATAGCGTCCTTATCTTGTAGGACGAGGACTAGGATTGTGGATTGACGTAGTGATAACCCCGGACAAGTGTGGGTTAGGAAATCCAGTAGTCAGGGAAGACGCCCTTGTTGAGATCATCAAAGTTGACTTCTAGGACATGACGGGGTCTACGAAACCTTAAAGGACCCCTAAAAGCTAAGGAATGATCCAATATATTGGCTACCAAGGAATTATCATGACTCTCAATTTTCGTGAGCAGCTTCTTGAGGAGCATCTGGACAAAGCTACCAATGTGGCCCATACCGAAGTCATCATGTATGGAGTAGTTGTTTGCGACTCTTCTGTCGAGTTGAGCAATGGTCCTGAGAGTTATATTTTGGAAGGTCTGGAGTTCCTTCCATCTCGACTTGCATATAGTAGCCCAGGCAGGCATTCCATGAAGCAATATAGAGCGGATCACAACCTTGTACAGCAAGTGCTTATTATCTAGTCCAAGCGCACTGTTCCTCCCCAAAAGCGCAATCAGGCTGAACTTCGCCCTTTTTGCCTTATTGAGAGCATATTGAACGTGCTCATTCCAGTCCAATCTAGAATCAATCTTAACGCCAAGGTACTTGTAGCTCTTAACCCAGTCAAGGTTTCTTCCATATAGTATGAGGGGCCTTGGGGGATACCTGCGTTTCCGAATGATGAACATGGCTTTGCATTTATCAACGCTAAGCTTCAGCCGCCATTTGTCGAACCATTCTTCGCACTGAAGCAAGGCCTTTTGTAAGCGACTGATGACGTGGGCTGGGTTCCTTGCGCATGTCGTGATGGCCGCATCGTCAGCGAACAAGTACAGGTTACACTTAAGGAACTCTGGAAGGTCATGAATGTAGAAGTTGAACAAGGCCGGTCCCAGGACGGAACCCTGGGGAACACCAGCGTTAACATCACAGGGGTCCGACAAGGAGTTACCAACCTTGACACGATATGATCTGTTGGCCAGGAAGGAGAGAACTAGAGCAATCAGCTCGTCAGGGAAACCGGAGTTGATCATTTTATAGATGAGGCCGTCATGCCAGACTTGGTCAAAAGCCTTATGCACATCGAGAAAGACAATTCCGCCGTACATCGAATAGTTGAGAGGACTGTTCAGATCTGCAACGAGCCTCCATATCTGGAGTTGGCAGGAGTGATTTGGGCGAAAGCCAAATTGCTCCTTGTGAATTAGATTATGAGACTCGCAAAAGTCGTTGAACTTCTTCAGGATAATGCGTTCGAAGACCTTAGATAGCGTGGGCAATAGGCTAATGGGTCTGTAGCTGACGGGGAGAGCAGGATTAAGACCCTGTTTAAGTATAGTAAGGATGACTGAGTACTTCCAGGCTTTGGGGAAGTAGCCGTGGTTCCAGCAGTCATTTAGAATCCTGGTAATAAGGCAGATAACCCTTGGTGGTAAATTTTTCAGTGTACCATTGGTGATGGAGTCAATACCAGGAGCCTTGTTGCTCTTTAGACTTTTAATTATGATTGAGACCTCGGTGACGTCTATGGCTTGGAGAGGGTTGAGTACACAAGGAGAGCGATCATAATTTATGCAGCCTTCTTGGACTTGGCGGGTATTCTCGATGCTTGCCGGTCTATCTGCAGTGGGGGTGGTGAATTGGAACTTCAATGCATTGGCAATAAGTTGGGCTTTTTCCTGGGAGCTGCTGACAAAGTTACCATTGTCTGTAAGCAGGGGGGGTATATCGGCGGCCTTCTTGTTTTTGGAGGGCCCTGACCATACACCAGAGGGAGTTGTCCTGGACCGACAGGCTCTTGATCTTGTTGTTCCACCTTTGGATTCGCAGCTCCTTGACCAGATCACTAACCTTGCGTTTTAGCCTGTTGTACTTAGTCTTGAAATGGAGGCACCTACTACGTTGCCACAATCTTCTGTAGGAGTTCTTTTCACGTATAAGGGTCCTGATAGATGGAGGAAGATCGAGATGATCGGGTCGCTTTCGGTCGACAGCAGTGGCGCTGGCATCAGTGGCTGAGTTGATCAAGCAAGTGATGTCACCAATATTACCATCTATGTCATTGCTGTTGGCAGGGGCTTTGTATAGAATGTCGCTTTCCTTCAGCAAATCTCTACATAACTTCCAGTCTTGCTTACGACGTAGGCTGACCCTTAGGTCAAGGTTTAAGCATTCGAAGTTGAGTGCGACTGGACAATGGTCGGAGGATAAGGCATTCACAGTAAATATATTAAATGGCTTGAAGAAACCCTTGAGGACAGCAATGTCAAGTACGTCGCTGACAGGCGAATGGTCGCAATAGTAAGTGTCGTCAAGAGGTCCGATAACTAAAGTATCAATCTGATTCATCATGTAGCCACGAAGAATGGAGCCATTTTGATTCATACATTTGGAATTCCAGTGTGGGTGCTTGGCATTCAGGTCCCCAGCCATGATAACTGGAATGGGCCCACTTAGCAGATCATCAAGCTCACAGGGGTCAAGCTTATGTCTGGGTGAATTATATAGGGAGATGAATTTTACTTCCCCTACGTCCACGTCGTTAATAATGACAGACAGCTTCCATTCCAGAGAAATTGGTGGTGGTGGTCTCACGATGATCAATGCCTTTTTTGACGAGGATTGCTGCCCCTCCAGATGCAGGGCCAGCAGGATTTTTAAGGGGTCTATCCCTGCGATAGATGGAATAACCAGGCAATTTGAAGGCCTGATTCGATCGGAGATGAGTCTCACACACAAAGGCTATATCGATATTCGAACTAGTAAGGAAGTTGAAAAACTCTAAGCGGTTGCGAGAGAGCCCCCTCGCGTTCCAAATAGTGCATCGAAGCTTACCTTGCTTGATTACTCTATAGGGGTGTCTGTCCATGGTTAGATTTGGTTACGACTGGAGAAGGCTGAGGCAAATGTTTGCTCTTTTCCTTAAGCAGATTCATTAGGTTCCCCACATATCTATATACTCTAAAAAATTCGTTGTGGTCTATGAATCCAGTACTAGCGGCAGCAGAAGCAAAAGTTCTACCTTCCACTATTTTGGTGCTTTTGAATTTCCTGGGCTGCGGGTATTTTGGGCATTTCGTATAGCTAGAGGTGTGTTGACCTGCACATCTGATGCATTTGGGGGGGTCTTTGCCCTTGATATTTAGGCAATCTCTAGACTGATGGTTTCCAGCGCACTTGTTGCAGCGTGGCGATTCGGAGCACCCCTGGGAGACGTGCCCAAAGCGTAAACAATTAAAACATTGCAGGGGCTTTTTACTTCCTCAAAATATTTCAACAGAAACAGCTAGGGGTCCAATACGGTTTAAACTTAGGAACGTCTTGTTATGTTCAGTGTTTTGTAAGAGTACCAAAACCATCGGCATTTCTACTGAGCCATTAGCCTTTTTCAGCCTGATGGCTTTTTCTGGAAAGTAATTAGCCTTTTTTAGATCATCACAGAAGTCTTCCATAACATAAGTGATATCGACATTCCTAACAACGTACTTGAGCATTTTTTCCGATTTCAGCTGACGGTGCTGAATTTTAAGCACGTCACGACTTTTGATGCCAGACACCAGAATTTTGTGTGTCTCTTCGTCATGGCACTTGACCTTGATTGTATCTGTTCTGCCTGTGTGAGCAGTGATTTTGTCAAGCTCCACATGAGTCTTAATCTCTTCCAGGACCTCCTTGATGGTTTTCCCGTGGCTGCGGATAATAATTGGCGGGATATAAATAGCTCCATTGCCACGAGTAGAATTGTCCGGTGTAGGGCTGTTCCAAGGCTTAAGTTTTTTCTCCTGTATAACAGCTGATGCACTCTTGTTAATGTCGATAGTAGAATGGAAGTTGTCTATCCTCAGACCTTTCTTAGATTTTTTACTTTGATGCTCCTGACAACCAACCTCATTACTGCCATTAATATCGTCAGAAAGGCTTCTCTTACACCCAGCATTTTTGGATGAATCTTGTTTCGCGGGTTTTTCATAGGTTGCTTCTATTATGCTTTTACCAGCATTCTCATGAGATTTGCCCCTTGCAGGGTTCATTGTAAGGAAAAAATTGTGAGTTTTTACCAGCAATTTGGTCTAGTCCTTGTTTAAGGGTAGCCTCGAGGTGAACAAATCTATTTGCAACATCAGTGCGAGAGCTCAGAATTTCAGTATTGGTTTTCTCGATGTTTGACTGGATATCGGTAAGCTTATTTCTAACCTCACTTACCTCCTTACTAAGGGATTCAAACTTAGATTCTAGGGAGCTGTATTTGTTCATGAGATCACTACGAAGAGACTCAATCATTTCATTCAGAATGAGACCCTAGGAGGACTTCTTTATATGCAGAAACGGCAAGGGCCCCATGGGATTGGTCAAAATTAGAATGAGTTAAATTAAACGGCTAATGAGAAGGCATACACATAAATCTTAGTTCACCCAATCAGGCGTATAACAATTAACAACATCGATAATGCAGTAGCAGGAAAAACATTGATGTGTCGATGTTCAACATCGACATCGCGCAGCACTACTGGGTGCTGCCCAATAGCGATAGAGAGCATTCTATGACATCATAACATCTTCAACTGATCGTGAATCGCCAAATACAGTGAATTCCGGCTGAGCGAATCACCGACATTAACTTTTTAACATGTTTTTTTCTTAATAATTTATGAATGAAAAGTTATGTCACTGGTTAATTATTGTTCCGAGGGGTTAGAATATTAATTTCAATGTTAGAAAAAGATTGGGTAATGTTCCCTTTTAGCTAACTGTGCCTAACAGACAGCTACATCGCAATGGCCATCTCCCACAGCCCGCATATGATTGAAAACGAGAAACATGAAATTTGTCTATCAGGAGAAACATGAAATCCGCTGCCTGTTGGCTTCTTTTTTTTGAATAAGGACTCGTTAATTCAAAACCATCAATTCACAGGCCATCGTGTTTTTATCTACAGAAATAAGCATCAATAAAATTTATTAAGCTGTGATGAGAACAAAATTTGCTTGCTTTCATTAGGGATAATACCTCGATGTGTCGACAATTTTACAATTTTACTTTAGCGTCTGTTTAGCGATTTCGCTTCATGGATATTACGCTAAAGTAAACAGCTGGATATGTTAAGGTTTCTATGCCCTGACGAAGCCTTCAATTTTGAAGGCCTCGATAAGAAGACCAGTCATCGGTGGCTACGGCTAAGTTTTTATTGCATAAGTTTTATTGATCGTTAATAATAAAATCACATTCGACAGTGATCGATCGTTAACAAACGTTCATATTGATTTCCAAGCAAAAAGATCGGGAATCACGTGACTGAAGTAGTTCAGAAAAAAAGTAGTAGTGTACGAAAGTTCGATCGGTGATTTAACTGTTTATCTTTTTCGTACATCTGTTTATATCACAAGTACAGTACAATCTCTACTCAGTGTTTATTTGCCTGCAGTTGCAAATTTCCAATTTTTTATCGAAGTGTAAGCGAAGGGAAAATCTCTAACCCACGCGATTGCCTTTTGTCATGGATGAAAGAAACAGGATGGACGACTCCTATGAGTCGTGCGTGAGTTTTTTTTCAGTGGCGCCCTCTGGATTCTGAAGTGAAAAATACCGAAATATTTGGTTTCGCTTCGCATGGTTTCTGTTTACAGAGCTGTTAGAGGAGAAAAGCATGGCCGCCTATCGCAAAAATATTACGTATTTCATTGAGTTCTTTTGAATTTTTTTGTATTAAAGGATTTTTTATTAGTTTATTGAAATATTAAGTCTTGGAGTTAAAATGTAATTTTTATTAAAATTACATACGATTCTTTTAACAATTTAATTATGTACGTATAAAGTTTGCTTTTAAAATTATATTTAAAATTACATTAAAAGATATCAAAATGAAAATGGAAAAGATTTCTTCATTAAATCATAACTGTACACATGAACTAAATATATATTATAAGTTTCAAAGAAATCACAGCTGTTTCTGGTCTCCTAGCAATATTCAACAATAACCATGAGCCTAAGGACAGCTTTTCCTCTTCTCCCTAAGCAGACGACAGATGCTAGTTTTCATGCAAAAATCCAGATGTCGCTCTGAAATCAAACTTGCTGGGGAAGTATAGGGAGTCGTCCATCCTGTTTCTTTCATTCATGCTTTTGTCTCCGAAGCTTTCCAACCCTAACATTTTCTGAAATAACTCATCCGAATTCAATTTATTTATAAACATTTAGATAGCGTTATAATAAATTAGTTTAAACTAACTAATTAATTTCTTATTTACTGATGAAGAGTAAATTTATATAATTGATTTAAACTAAATAATCAAACTAAAGAGTATAATTTTCTGATTGCGGAATGGGGAAAAGGTGAAACGAAAAAACATGAAAACTGCGATTTTGGCTGCTTGTAAGTCAATGTTACCCAAGCGTAGTGAAATCGAAATAAGTATTGTTATTTACTCTTCTTTTTTTTTTTTTTTTTTTTTTTTTTTGTTCTTTCCAAAATAAACATCGATTTTTGACTTAAATCTTATTCTAAAGCATTTAATAGACTGTATAGGATGTAAGATCATAGATGCCAATTTATTAATAAAAATTTGGAAAATTTACACATACAAGGAATGTAATTGAAAATTTTGAATTGGAATAGATTACCTTTGTTAGGAAAATATTCAGTTTATATTGCATTTTTTTTAGCTGGGGTCATAAACTGATGGTCGGTAAAATACAGTTACAGACAATAAAAAATAGTGAACGAGATGTCAGGGACGATGAAGAAGATCACATCTTTCGATTTTTTTTTTTTAACCATTCCTCACACCTATTAATGAGAACATTTATCGATCATTCATTGAGTATAATTCTATTACAAATACTTTGTTTATACTAAATACGTAATGCTCCTTTCTTATTTAATTAAACACTTGCTATCGTTTTTCTTTAGTTTAATTCGTTAACTGAGTTATATAGCAATTAAATTTTATAAACTTTATAAGATTCATTAGTCAGTTTATAAAACAAATTATATAGACCACATTTAGTGCAATCATTTAAAAAAAAAAATTTACCTTTTTGAATCTGACAGAATCCTAAACAACGATCAAGCCGAGTTGTCTTGCAGTCTTTCACTGCACACCAGTGATTTAGTTTTTAACTTTTTTTTTTTTTTTTTAAATTTTGAAAGTTCTTGCTCAGATCGTTTCACAAAATGAGCAGGACTGAAAGTAAAAGTAGGCCTACGGGTGAGGTCAAACACACTCACCAGCGAGAAGAGTTAGCGTTTGATCGGTCAGAAATCCCGGTGAGAAAACTGTGACGCCATTTTAATGCGGTCAAAAATGCCAGTTAGTGTTGCTATGCCTAACAGGTTAGTCTAACAGTCCTCACCGAGAATAAGACTGTTAGCCCAGTGAAAAATTACATCATCATTCTCTCACCCGTGAGGGTTTTTGACCACAGCCTAAGTGAAAGCTGTTAAGCAGCACTTGCGAGAGTATCTTGAGACCGAGCTCCACGCTGCATACCCCCTTTCTCCCCTCCAACATCAAATAATAGACATATTCCAATCACAATTTGGCATCCCAGCTACTTACTTTTGTGGCGCAATTTGGGGACCTGTTTTTGATCATAGTTGATGCTCCAGGTCTATTACTCCATGGTTAGCACCACGTGATAGAATATGGCAGCCTGCGAGTTTCTTCTTAAAAATAAAAGTGGTCCTTTGTGATAAAGAAGTTTGAACACCACTGGTTTATGCAATATGGTATTTTCTGTTATATCAACTAATAGTAATGTTTAAACATCATTATACTGTAATAATTTAAATGTAAACTCCACACTCAAAACATCTTTGCTTAATATGAAAGATGAAGGTCTCAATAACAACGTAGCATGTATAAAAATTTTCAATTCGAACTCAAAATTAATAAAATATGGGAAAAACTTTCCTTTTTCCCTTCCCCTTCGATCGACGCTTATGCCATAGTTCGGCAACTGTTACGTCACATATTCCTGAGAGGAGCGAAGGAGTTTCGAATTCGTGACATCACACATTGTATGCTATCGCAGGCGTTATCGGTTGTCAAGGCTATCAGTTCTCAAGGCATCGCAATGACTAAGAATATGAAAATAAGACCGAGAGTGACAACAACGATTTTGATAACAGTGACAGCGACCGTTTAGCAGAATTAAATGCTATAGTTGCTACTGCAACTTCTGAGATATACAGCTCTATCAAGAACAGATGAATGGGGCTCATCTGTTCACGCTATAAACAGAATAACACAGGATGGACAGCTTCGCCGTTTCCCATGCTAAGCGATGGTAGTGAGCAGATGGTGGCACCCTCCGACACATGGGTGGAATTCGCCAGCTGTATAACCTGTGTTTCTACGACTTTTTCTAGATTTTTAATTACCATAATTTTCGGCAGTAGCGCCGCGGCGTTTCTGTTAATAAAAGTGAAAATTTTGGCGTGTGCGGCGTTACTGTCGGAGATTTTACAAAAAAAAAAAAAAAAAAAAAAAATTCTACCCACGATTTTAGGCCTACTCCAATAGCGATCGAGCGTGAGCGTTCATCGACAGCGGCAGATTGAATCACTGGGTCACCGGGAAAAATCCCGATGGGCCGGACGGATGCCTTTACTTTTTCGTGATTGAGAGCCCCTTTCGCCGATTTTTCCCGGTACCTGCCCAGTACAATTTAGACTGCCAGTTCACCCATGTTCATCGATCAACGTGAGCACTGCATCTAAAAACTTCCCGCCCTTATCGTTCTCATCGTTCATTACACGAACAACGTTATCAACTTTCAAATCTGATCACGTTCAAGCGCGCCTGATCACTTTCGCCACTTTTGCTTTGCAATAATGGCCGACAGTGAAAGCGTATCCCACCTCGAAGTATGTTCCGAATGCGTTTATAGTTTTATAATGAATCTGAAGGCACAAAACACGTCAGGGTACACGTTTTTTTAGGATAAATCTTCCCTTTTGGGTGACGGCAACACGCACTCGCTACGTTCCCGCTACACAACGGCCAACTCCCGCAGCCAGCTTATGATTGGCGCACACACACACAGATTTAGTGAAAATGGGAAACAAAATTTGTCTTTAAGGAGAACAAGTTGCCTGTTGGCGTATTTCTTTTGTGTTTTTTAATTAAAAATTTCTTATAGCTGGGTACATGGTAGGGGCGAAGGAGCTGAAGATAAAAGCGAAGATTGTTTTATATTTTTTATTTTTTAAAATTTTTTCTCTTTAGGTTTCGAATTTTCTTTAAAGTTTCGTTTTTCTCGTACGTAGATTTTTGCGTTTTAACGTTCGTTTTTCCATTGAAGTCTAATAAATCCCCACCAGATTCTAATATAGGAAAATAAATAATAAATAATTACACTTAAAACAAAGTTTAAAAGCATAACGAGTTTCTGTGGCAGTTAACTCTTTATCAAGAACAGATGAAGGTATGCTATTGCTCTTCTTCACTGGTCGGACTTTTTATCTCGATGCTCGGGGCTGACTATCAAAAAGTTTCACGAGCGTGCATGCGGGGCTGAATGGTCACGAGAGCGCTTGAGAGGTGTTAGAAACACCAGTATTTTATTATATATTATATATTATTATTATAAGCAAGAGCACGGTGGAGTATATCTTCACCATGAGCAGAGTGTGTTTCAAATTCGCCAAAGCGACGTGCAAGCTATACAGCAGCTTTTAAAGTTTAAACTAACAACCAAGATTGTAAAGGCCTAAGAGCAATCGTGCAGCAGCA
>JAHWFO010019727.1:152753-169781 GCA_023313115.1 Rhysida immarginata | reverse complement strand
TACAAATTGACTTGTGCAGCCGCTGAAGGAGAGATCCCACAAAGCATTGCGGATGAGTGAGTAGTCAATATCAGACCGGAAACACACCCTGTTTTTCTCTTGTTGGACGAAGTATAGCATTCTTCAAGCGTTTACAATTTTTTACAACTAGGAGAATGGCGCTTAAGGATTTTTTTCAACATCTTTGCCCTGTTACAAGATATTTCTTATGCTCAACTAAGCAGAGTTTTATTTTTCAGCCTCAAAACATATAAGCATAGAATAACATAGAATGGACAGCTTCGCCGTTTCCCATGATAAGCGATGGTAGTGAGCAGACGGTGGCGCCCTCTGACGCATGGGTGGAATCCTTCGGCTGTTTAACCTGCGTTTCTATGGAGTATGCTACAACTTTTTCTAGATTTTTAAATATTTCTCGGTCTGTAATTAACGGAAACCACCAAGATCACAGGGAAGCTTGAAATGAATGACCTGTAATCTATCAGCATCAAGAAAAAAAATTTTTCTACGGAAGAAAAATAGATATTCGCCTAATTAAATGCACTTGAGTAACTTGCTTGGTGGAATCGTGGGTTAGCTTAGCATAGGAATAGCACTGGGAAATAGGCGCTTTTCGAATATATTTCATTATTAAATTTATTTTTCGTTCTTCATTTTAATTTCAATAACTAAAAAAGTTAATTTTAAGTCTGTATATGAATTTGTTTCATGTATACAATGAAAATAAAAACATGTAAGACATGTTTGCTTATCTATTAAAATTTTCTAACTGACCCGTTTCTTAGATATTATTAAATAAAAAGTTAATTTTCTATTTAACATATCTTTTTGAAAGCATATTCAGAATTTTTGCATGTTTATAAAGAAAATGAAAGCTTTTAATCGTGATGTTTGTTTAATTGTATAACTAAAAAAAATTGTCAGTTTCTTATGTTCATTATACAGGGTGAATATAAAAGTCTGAACCCCCCCTTTTATTTTTTGAACCGAAGCAGATATGTCAATTTTGATGAATCCAATGAATAGGAAGTTGTGAGTGGCCTATCCCATGGTGCACTTTTCATCATCCCATATATGCAAATTAGGCCACATTCAAAATTTTTATCAAAAACCGTAAGGGATAGGAAAAAAAACCCAATTTCAAACTTGTTCAGCATAAAAAAACAAACAAACAAAAAAAAAAATCATCCAAATCGGACCAACCAATCACCCGCAATCACGTGGTGAACTGTTTGTAGCTTACAAACAGTCACACTGCACAAGGAAAACTGAATGTTGATATTTCCACCATGTAAAGCATGCAAATCAAAAACTTAACATAAATTACCATACTCACATTCACTTTCATGCAAAAAAGCAAATAAAAGTCATGTTTCAGCACACACAGAATTCCAGGGTGGCAAGCTACACTGTTCTGGAAATGGTCAACATGATCTTCTGCTTTGGAGAGGCAAGGAGAAACCTACATGCTGCAGTTAGGTTGTATCGAGACAGATACCCTAACGAACGCCATGCATCTCGTCAAATAATGTGTCACATTATTCAAAGATTCGAGGCTACAGGGAATGTTAATGCAGAACGAGGACGACCAAGGGCACAAGGCGACGAGGATACAACAACACTAGTTCTGGCTGCAGTTGCTGCAAATCCCCACACAAGCAGCAGAGCAATTGCTGCAGATGTTGGGTGCCATCAGAGAACTGTTCTCAACATTCTACATGCACATCATTTTCACCCATACCATATTCATTGTCACCAGGAGTTACTGCCATTGGATTATGTTGCTATGGCCGCCTTCTGCAACTGGTTACTTACCTGCCTGGATGACAATCCAAACTTCATTCATGAGGTGTTGTGGACAGATGAAGCCCAGTTCACCAGGCATGGAGTTATCAACAGGCACAATCATCATCATTGGGCAGACGAAAACCCACGATGTCTGCGAGAAGCAACTCATCAAGTGAACTGGAGAATCAGTGTGTGGTGTGGATAGTACAATGACACTGTGGTTGGACCGTATTTTTACGATGGAACACTGACTGCAGAACGCTACCGGACTGAAATTCTCAACGTGGTAGTCACAGACTTCATTGACAATTTGCCATTGGCCTCGTATCAGCGCACGTGGTTTCAGCATGATGGAGCTCCTCCATATTACGGGTTGGTCGTTCGCGAGCGTCTAAGTGAGATGCTTGGACAACAATGGATTGGCCGAGGAGGACCAGTTCGTTGGCCACCCCGCTCCCCTGATTTTTCACCACTTTTTCTTATGGGGATACCTGAAGGACAAGGTTTATGCTATGCAGCCCGCCTCACTGGAGGATCTGGTTCAACGAATCCAGGAAGCGTGCTGAGGAGTGATACCAGCCATGCTTGCCGATGTTTTGGCGTCAGTTAGGTTCCGTGCCCAATTGTGTTATGGTGCCCACGGTCATCACATCGAGCATTTTGTTGATTAACTTTTTTTTTTAAACTGTTTGAAGTAACTTGTTTGTGCAATGTGACTGTTTGTAAGCTACAAACAGTTCACCACGTGATTGTGGGTGAGTGGTTGGTCCGATTTGGATGATTTTTGTTTGTTTTTTTATGCTGAACAAGTTTGCAATTTGGTTTTTTTCTCTACCCCTTACAGTTTTTGAGATAAATTTTGAATGTGTCCTAATTTGCATATTTGGGATGATGAAAAGTGCACCATGGGATAGGCCACCCACAACTTCCTATTCATTGGATTCATCAAAATTGACATATCTGCTTCGGTTCAAAAAATAAATGGGGGGGTTCAGACTTTCGTATTCACCCTGTATTAAACGAAATATGAAGAGTTATCTTTTAACCCCTCACATCATTAAAGAAACTGTGACCAGGATTGTTATCGGTGTACCATGAAAAAAAAAGCATTTTAAACTTACATTTTGATTATTTTCAAAATTGAAATAAAGCCACTTTCTTCGATTGATTAAGCAAAGTTCTTAATAAAAATTAAAAACTTTAACGTTTACCTGGTGGATTAATAAAATGTGCAAAACACTTTTCATTAGTCTGATGCAGAAATAATTGAGTTTATTTTTTTATTTTTTTTTACTTTTATCTTGTATGCTGGTTTAATAACTCCTTAATCAACTAGATTCTTTAAATATTTATTTCAAGTTCCTATTAACAATCGTTATTATTTGTATCAACCCGCAGAATTGTATCAACCACGAGGAATTGAATAACTTTATATGTTTTGAGGATGAAAAATAAAACGCTGCTTAGTTGAGCTTAAGAAATATTCTGTAACAGGGCAAATATGTTGAAAAAAAAATCCTTAAGCACCATTCTCCTAGTTGTAAAAAAAATGTATACGCTTGAAGAATGCTAAGAAATGTCCAAGACTAACTTCAGGTTATTTTCAACATCATTGCCCAGTTATAAGAAATTTCTCCGTGCTCAGCTAAATAATGTTATATTTTTATTTCCCAAAACATAAAATTATTAAAATGACTTTTAATTCAAAATAAAACTTATTCGGTTTGGAAATTGTATAAAAAAAAAATTCTTGAAAATTTTAATTTTTGGCCTTTTATGAATTCAAAATAAATAGTAATTCGTTTTCCATGGAGTTTAAAATGAAATGTAAATTAATTATAATCAACTGTCGGTTTTCTATGAATTTTGTTGAAGTCTGAAGTTTCTTAATTTTTGTCAGCATCATTTACTTCAATGTAATTTTATTATTAAAATATACAGTGTGTCTAAATGTATATCTTTAAGTGTATATAATATACTTAAAAGTTGCATTCTAATGGCTTTTGTCACTTATTTTGCTTATCACTTTTTCAATAAAAACAAATTAAAGTAAGTCAAATTAATTCTGTTGTTGAAATTAGATTAGTTTGAAGTGAAATTACTATATTGTGGAAAATATATTAATACATTTGCAAAGTCTAAATGATTTACGTGTATGCTGTAAACTTAACAGCCAGTCAGCTGATTGCCAAGCAAGTTACTCAAGTACATTTAATTAGGCGAATATCTATTTTTCCTCCATAGAAAATTTTTTTTTCTTGACGCCGATAGATTACATGTCATTCATTTCAAGCTTCCATGTGATCTTGGCGGTTTCCCTTAATTACAGACCGAGAAAAAATTAAAAATCTAGAAAAAGTCGTAGAAATGCAGGCTAAACAGCCGGCAGATTCCACCCATCCGTCAGGAGCCCTGCTTCAAGGTCACTACCATCGAAATGCTGAGCTGTCCATTATATGTTATTCTATGATTAAACCGTTGAAACGGGATCTTCTGCTTGCCACGTCGGCGTGTGTATCCCTACACAGCAGATAGGCCTCCTCATTCATTCGACACATTCCTACCGCACATGGCTGTTGCTGTCATTGTTCTTGAACTCCAGCCACGTTTAAAGTTGAAAGACCATCTAGTTCCACCTTATCCGTGATCTAGTTTCAGTGAATTCCTTCTTTGAATTGATATTGAATTTAAAACGGCGGGGGCGTAGACAAAGCATGGCGCTTCAAAATGAGCTGAGCATACGATACTGTTTGGAGTCGATACCAGTTCTCGCTGTCAAAAACTAATACACTGTTTTATTGTGGGAATCTATGAAACGTGAAATTTCTACCTAACTGTCTATTTACACAACCAGAGAACAAATTGAAGGCATTCTGACATAAAACAGGTTAGCAAAATCTTATGATATGTAGAATACTGGCAGCTGGGGCCTGAGAAGATCCATGACGCCACTCATTGGCACGTACTGAATGTTGGAAAACACTAAACTGATAAACAATCAGTGCATCCAGAGCGATCTAAATGCCAAGTAGATTTTACCACAGTTTTGGCTGTTTATATATTAGTGGAATAATATTAGAGTCCAACTATTTTGCCAATCAAAATCAGTAATTTTAAAATTTTGACATTTTAAAAAAATCGAATTTGTAATAATTTGTAAGAAATCAAAAGTTTATATTTTGAATTCTTCTTTATTTCGCTGGAAAAACTAGACAAAACACTTGTAAGATCTTTGAAGCAAATTAAATAGTTGTTCTATTAAAAATATAACAGCAGAGCTTGATCAAAATTATACAGATTTGACTGTTTACTAATACAGTCAAACATATATATTAATAGATAAAAATACAGTTAAAATAGTTACTGTATAAAATGTTACATATTTTTACCATATAACAAATTCAGGTTACTTAAACGTTATATCTTTCAAATAACCCTTAACAAACATGAATCTTAACTAGCTGTTCGTATTACTAAGCTTTTTTAGGTGGTGGTTATGAAACGGATATTGTTCTAATAGTAAGGTATCTTAATTTTGCATTGTATTTTTGTTAATAAGCAATAATTGGTAAAGTATAGATCCATTGAATTATTTTTTGTATAAATTCATGCTGTTCTTGGTTATCCCGATGTTTAAATTGTTTTTGTTTACTAACCTTAGATTACTATTTGATGTATTTAATAGCGTTCATGCCCACTGAGACCTAAAACGTCGGTCTCTGACCAAACAGGTCTCAGCCAGGCATTATTATTGTATTTGAACTAAACTCAAAATAAAATAAATATTAAAATATACAATAAATAATGCAGTTAAATAACTGGTGCAGTGACAGTCATTAAGCTTATTTATATTTTTATTTATTTTTATAAGAAATTTCGAGATTTTTATTCTGCCGTGTAATACAAATGCCTGTTAAAATGCCATTTTTTTTTATTCATATATATGGTAGTCGCAAGATACTTAACTTTTAGAAAAAGGAGGTCACGATTCAAAAAAAGATTGGGAGCCAAAGTGATTTTGATTGCCAAAATAGTTGGACTCAAACATTATTCCACTAATGTGAGCATAAAACTACTTGACATTTAGATCGCTCTGGATCAGCGTGACCAGATGTAAAAAAACACGGAGGGCTACGGTGGCGTTCCCAACCTGGGACTACTTGCATTATGGGAATCAAGTTAACCACCATAAAAGGAATCGAAACTACAACTTACGTATGGAGAAAAAGTAGAGAAATTTTATTTCGGAAAAAAATTACAAAAAAAAAACAACTACAACTTACATATGGACAAAATTTTATCTTTTCATGGAGAAAAAGTAAAAGGAATCGAAACTACAACTTACATATTTGGGGAAATTTTACAAATCTTTATTCATTGAAATCGCCATAAACAGAATTTAAGTTTTCATACATGTTTGAATTAAATCTGCTCAACATTTTAGAATCGGGAGTGAAATTGTAGGTTTTTTTTAGTCCTTCTTTAGCAGTTATCAGGCTGGCTATGCCCTCTGTATTAAACCTATTTCTATTTTTTGTTTTAATTAACGAAACTGCTGAAAATATTCTTTCATAGTCAGCATTGCTCACTGGAATGCTAAGTAGAGCAAACACAAGATACATAGAAAACAAGGGTATGCTCACTTTGGGGGGGAAAAAAAGCGATCTGCGCATGACGTCATAGGTGACCAGCCCAGAGGTTTCAGCCACGCGATCCACGGCAGAAACAACATGTATTGCGCTATTTTTGGCTGTTATAGCCATTCTAGGCACTCAAACAACCCTTTGACAAACTTACAGAAATGGATTTTCGTTTGTTTTAAGTTATCCCAGTTCTAATTTTTTGTGTACTGTTAAAAAGATGAATCAAACGTTTGAATGTTTTCATGGAAAGTCAATTGTAAAAGAAGAGAAATTTTTTGAAAAACTTTTTAACCTAATCAAAACTAAATTGACTCCAGCTGAAATTAAAGATGTAATTTTATACAAATTTATTATTAGAACAAGAACTTACAGCATATTAAGAGAATTAAATGTACAAATATTTTTGGAAAATCAAAAAAGAAATAAGAAGAAAGTATCTAAATTTACAGATTGTAAATGAAGTTTGCAAATGAAAAATAGATTGAATTGACTTTACTTTAAAAAAAATGTTTATTATATTTTAATATATATTTACATAACAATTTAATAGAGAAAAGTAACAAATAAATGAAATATTTCCGTTTGATTTGTTAAAAACAAAAACAATTTCATTCTATCCAAGATACATATCTTCTACAATAATTTTTTCTACATATCTTGATTCTATCTATGGCAGATGCAATGCTATGCCAAGGTGCGTGGAAAATCTGGACACTTGTGACATCATTTCCGCCACATCTGGGACTTTGAACCTGCGCATGAGCATACCCTTGTTTTCTATCTATCTTGAGCAAACATAACTTTTGATAAGTTATAAAAAGCCAAACCTTTTCCATCTTATAGTTTGATTTGACTTATTTTTCCCCAGAACTCTTCAGGTGAAATAGTTGGATTTGTCTTAACCACTTCAGTTGCATTGGTACAGAAGGGTATTTGTACATGAATGTTCGATGGGAATATATTTGGGAATCGAGCAAGGATTGGCAATAATGATGAAGTTTTTTTATGCCTGATTGTGTGTGCCGCTGCTGGAGTCCTTATCAATCGACAGTCAACTGCATGCTGATGCTGCTGCAGGGTTGCCAGATCGCAAAAACGAAAACCTTCAAATGTGATTCCAAAAACCTTCAGTTTACCTTCAAACCCGATATTATCGATACCTCGATATGTTATTCATAAAATCACTGAAATACCGGAAGTTTCAATCAAATTCAAAACAACGTTACTTTCGTTAAGATTGTGCGAATAATGAAATGTAATAAAAAATATGAAATACAACGAATTTATTTATCAACAGATTTCAAAACTAAAGAACAATAAATAAATATTGAAACGTCACAGAAATCACGAAATTTTAAAATGCTCCAAAATAAAAATATGCAAACGTTATACATTTGTGGCCAAAACTTTGGACCAACCAGCAAATCAATAAAAAATGAATTTATACTAAAAATATTTTACACCTACAACTCTAAGTAAATATGAAACAATATTCAGGGAAGAAAGAAATTTATTTCTGCGTCGTTGCTTTTTTATTACCTTAAATCAA
This sequence comes from Rhysida immarginata, assembly GCA_023313115.1. NCBI lineage: Eukaryota > Metazoa > Arthropoda > Chilopoda > Scolopendromorpha > Scolopendridae > Rhysida > Rhysida immarginata. The sequence continues at coordinate 161,801 of JAHWFO010019727.1, read as the reverse complement.
AATAAGACTGGCCAAAAGTTTGGACCAACATCACAAACATGCAAATAATTTGCATATTACAAGTCATCGTCTTGCGTGGTAAGGCACTAAAACCATATTAAGTATTGTATAATGTTAACTGAAGGTCAACGAGAGCGAATTAGAAATTTTAACTAGCAATTTACAAACTTCAAAAAAGTTGCTGAAACCTTCTATGTGAGCTACAAATCTTTATCAGGAATTGTTAAAAATGTTAATTGGAAATAGGACGACCTTGTGCACTGACGCGAAGAGACAAATCAAGAATTAAGAGACATGTTAGACATGATATTACATCTGGGCATATAGTCAACACCACACAAGTCAAACTTATTCTGCAACTTGCTGCCTCAAGAAGAACATTTCGCAGCGAACTAAGTGCTCAGAACTTTGCCTATGAAATTATACCCAAAAAGTTGCCACTAACACAGAAACAAACGCAGGATAGACTAGAGTTTGCTAAGACACATCTGCGTGAAAACACAAGACTTCCAATTGGTTGTTTTTTCTGAGGAAAAACGAATCAGTTTGGATGGTCCTGATAATATAGCTTCTTATGAAGAGCCACTTGTTCCACTGCGAATTAAGCGCCAAATGGGTGGTAGTGGAGTGATGATTCTGGGTGCCATTGGAAGCAACAGAAAGTTGAAGATTCACATTATAGATGGACATTGCACAATATAAAGATGATCTTCACAATGTGTTCATCCCTTTGCGCAAAGTCTAGTTTAAGCAAAAACCATGGATATAGCAGCAGGACAGTCCTGCAATCTTTACTGCACTTAAGTTGTGAAAGCCTATTTTGAGAGCAACAACATTTCCACTTTTGCTTGGACTGCTCGAAATCGAGATCTCAATATTTTTGAGAATGTGTGGCATCTCACGGAACAAAAAATTTACCAAAACACTCAGTACAAATCTCGAGAACAACTAATAGCAGCCATTCAGAAAGCTGTTAAGCCAAATGTTATTAAAAGCTTATTTAATTCTATTTCAGGTCGTTTGTCAAATATTGTAGAGTCAAAATGATCTCAAATATCAAACTAATTCATTAGTTAATGATGTAATACTTTTTTTCCCTTTATGTGATACAAATGTGGTCCAAACTTTTGACCAGTCTTATTTTGATTTTAGGTAATAAGAAACCAACAACGCAGAAATAAATTTGTTTCTTCCCTGAATATTGTTTCATATTTACTTAGAGTTGTAGGTGTAAAACAGTTTTCGTATAAATTCAGTTTTTCTTGACATTGCTGGTTGGTTCAAACTTTTGGCCACCAGTGTATTACATAAAATTTTCATGTGTTATCGAGTGATCTCAGAATTTCATTTACTGCTTCAGAGTCTGGAACAACAACTTCTGAATCACTTTTGGAATTAATGTTACTCTTGTAAATATAAACAACGTCAATTTAAACTTATTAATCATGTCCTTGGATGGCTTAAAATTTCCACAGGTTTCACCACGCCAAGCGAGACCATGCTTGGATTTGCAGGATAGCTTCTGCTGATTTAACTAGAAGGCGATTTCGCAGCTTTGATTTAACAGCATTCATTTGAGAAAGTAATCTCTTCACTGATGCAGTTGATAATGGAAGAGTACACAAGGTTAAAACAATTGAACATATCAATGAAAAACGACTTTCCCCGATGCCATTTTTAAATTGTAACAACTAGGTCCAAAATTGGGCAACATAATTTGGATACTTATTTACTGGCATTTTCACATCTGGTAATGAATGCAAAAGTTCCCATTCACTTTGGCAACTGTTTGTATCATGTAAATCGATAATATGAGGAAAAGCTGCTGCTATTTCTTCAATGTTTTCATACAAATTCAGTTTATGAGGAGTAAACTTGTCAAAAGACAGTAAGAGATTGAGATTGCTTGGTAATCTCACACGAATTTCGTTTATAAGACACAACAAATAGGTCTTTCAGCATTCCTTAACTTCTAAAAACTGTTTCTTTGGGTATAGTGTCTGCAATTAAGTTAAATTTATACCCAGCCGTATGCATTATATACTTTTTGTATTCAAAACTAAAAAGAGAATCGTCTAACGTAATTTTGTCAGCTTGTCTTCCTTAACGTAATTATCACAATGCTCCCTAACGGCGTTGTGAAAAACCTTCAGTTTTACCTTCAGAAAGTTTTTGAAATTTTTTACCTTCAAAAAACCGCAACACATCAAATAAACCTTCAACCTGGCAACCCTGTGCTGCTGCACCTTATTTATCTCAATCAGCTGCTCAATTGTGTATAAAGCACCAATGGGAGGCCAGCGCCAAATATCGAAACCGGATTGGCTACTGTTCCAGTAAAAGAACAATGATATGACGTAATCACGCCTCTGGTGACCATTGGTCTTCTCGTCTCGTCCTCTTTCTAATTCTATCCCCGACTTAATTTAAATCGTCACTAAATTTATTTTTCAGCAATAAGAAAAAATCTTTTCGAGAAAATACAAAAAAATGCTACGAAAGGGCTACATTTTGAGAAGGGCTATGTTGAGGGCTACAGTCATTTTTTGGAGGTTAAAAGGACTACATACGGTCACGCTGCTCTGGATGCACTGATCGTTTATTTGTTGTTCTCCCAACATTCAGTACGCGCCACTGGGTGACGTCATGGATCTTCTCAGCCCCTAGCCGCCAGTTGTAGAATCGTTGGAAGCGAAACTAGAATCGAAAGAGACGTGTCCCGCCGTGTTCTCGGGAGAAGGATTGGATGATTAGAGGGCGAATAAAATTAGGATAAATTGAAAAATTTTGAACGATATATACTTTATTAACCTGGATTAATGTTATGATGCAAACAAAAAACTACAGTCGAAATTTTCCGTGGAGTTTACCTTTAAAAGTGACTTTAAAAAAATCCAAGAAAACTGGCTTTCACTTGGAAGAATAGGTCAAGTAAATTTGTGCATAGAAAGTAATGAATTTTAATATTTTAAGCTCAATTGATGAACCTAATATGACCTTCAAAACACAAACTTTTTATACTTTTTTTTTTTTTTCTTTCCTCCAGATAAGGTGGTATAGACAAGGTGATTTGGATCCAAAATTTCTGCACCTCATCTATTTCAATGCAATCGTTCTCAATCTCTTGTGCTTGTGTGGAATGCTGCTCATCTTTCAAGGATAATTCCTTATTGGACAAGTGGATATGAAGGAAAGCCATCTTGATTGCGTTTTACAACATAGTAAAAGCTTATAATATGCAAATGTGCCTAAACTCTTCTATATGCAAAACCAATTTCTTCATGACTTGCAGGTGAAGCTTTAGTTCCACAAGAAATGTCGCAGGGGGGGGGGCGGCAATATAAATGGAAGAAAACAAGAGAAGAAAATGCACTTGATCTAAAAAATTTAGAATTTAATGTCAAGTTTGTTCAAAATTACATTCACGTGAAATCATACAGATAACTGCTGGAATAGTTTTTAAAAATATATTTGCTCATACTAGGACAATAATTTGTTCACAGAATATTTTTGGAATATTAAAATTTATGCCTTTTACAATGCATGATTTGAAAACCCTTAGATTAATAATTAAACATAGAAAACTATAAATCAATGATTCTGACTTTTTATAATATAAACAGGAATGTAAAATGCTTGGTTGGAATACTAGAATTATTTTAATTAAACTAAATATAATTTCCATTTCCACAATAAATTTGTATGGTTTGGTAAAAAAATAATTTCTCTTTGAATGGTTCTGAAATCATCTTCCTAGAAAAGATTGCATTTTTCACTAAGATGCGTGGGTTCATAGAGACAAATTAACTTCGTATACTTGCTACAGCTTTGCGAGCAGCATCATCTAAATCTTCTGCTGGTGTAATGTGGAGACCACTTTCTTTTAATAATCGTTTGGCTTCTATGACGTTGGTTCCTATAACATTAAAAAAAAAAAAATTCTGAGTTTGGCATATTAACAGTTTTCGATTTGGTGATTGTATAGTAAAGATATAGCAGTAAATTGTAACTGGTACGCATTTCTTCTGGAAGCGTGTGTGTGGAGGAGGGGGGAGGGTAAATCTGACAAGGAGATTCCACGAATTCTGACTCGCCTAATTTGATAAAGAAAATTCTACAAGTAGCTTTTGACCTTCTACAGTCAGCTTCATAAAGATAGGACCACTGAAAAACACACGAAAGTAAACAGTTTTATTTTATTCTCTCAAAGAAATATGAACATTTTTAAAAGAAATTTTTATCAAAGATAAACTGAACATTATTCTTGAACCAAAATTTAAGGAAGAATATTAACTGTAAACTTGACAATTAATTTTTTTCTTTTTAAAAGAGTTTGCAAAATAATAGGATCAGTGTCGACAATTTCTCCAAAAACGAGACCACTCAAACTATAACTATGAATTCGCGTGCAAAGAAGATTTACAAATATTTTTTATCTGCCTGCAACCCCTTCTGATTATTGGTAATAGCCTTGTTAATCGTGTTTTTGAATATAATTTTTTTATCAGTTTCTCTTCTCTTAATTCTTTGAAAAGATGGGCAGGAAGAAAAACTTAACCTAAGCTATTCGAGATACTATTCTGAAAGATTTGGAAGGTCTGTCAACCTGTCAAATTACTGCAGATTTGCTTATTAGCAAAACAGGTGTTACAAATATTATACATAAGTATAAACAAGAAGGATGTACTGCTCCCAAGACAAGTCGTAGAGATGATACAATACTCAGACAGTTAGCCACGAAAAAGCGCCATGCATCCATTGTTGAACTAGCTGCCGACTGGAGAGATGCTTCCAACACTGAAGTTTCAACGTCAACCATGTGAAGACGACTTGGAAAAATGGGCTACTGCTCTTTATGTTGCAAAGAAGAAACAGTTGCTGACTAGCATTCAAAAAAAGACATGCCTTCAATGGGCCAGAGAACACCAGATATGGGATTCAGTAATATTCAGTGATGAATCAACATTCTAGTTATCCGTGGGCACTGTTGGCCAAAGAGTCATCCCTCGGCCTGATGAAGGATATCATCCAGATTGTTTGCGGTGCACTGTGAAATTTTCTGGTTCTGTTATGGTGTGGAGGGTATGTGCAGTACCGGGGTGGTTACATTACATTTAATAGATGGGACATATTCAATTGACTCATCTCCCATCAGCGGGACAGCGAAAGATCATTTTCCAACAAGATGGTGCCACAAGCCATACAGCAAGACTACCCAACGCTGGTTGGAAGCTAAAAAGATAAAACCATAAATTGGCCACCCAACAGTCCAGATTCATCACCAATTGAAAATTTGTGGGGCATCTTAAAACATCCGACGAAGAAAACCAACTACAGGTCAACGATTAAAAGAAGTTCTATTGGACGAATGGTCGAAAGTCACTTCTGAACAGTGCAAAAAGCCAACATTTACAATGCCTAAGCGTATTCAGGCGTTAAAGCTCACTGTGACGTAATTAAATATTAAGACAAATGGTCTTATTATTTTGCAAACTTATTTAAAAAGAAAAAAATTAATTGTGAGATTCACAATTAATATTCTTCCCTTGTTTTTGGTGTATAAATAGCACGATATTAAGTTTATCTTTGATACAAATTTCTTTAAAAAATGTTCATATTTCTTTATGAGAGAATAAAATAAAGCAGTTTACTTTCGTGTGTTTTTCAGTAGTCCTATCTTTATGAAGCAGACTATATTTTTATGCTCGAAGCTTTTGACCGTGCAGAGTCATTTGACGCACAAATAAGGTGTTTATGTACTTTTTAAATGCCCGAATTCATAAGTAGGATTTTAGCAAGTTGTTGTGGTGCACCAGTAAGATGTAGGAATTTCATTTTTCAGATATGGATTTAAATTAATTACCTCCAAAATACGATCGAGCATCTTTGTGATTAATTCTCCGATTATACAGGATCGAGTCATATTATTATGACCACTCCCTACGTTTGTCTTCGGGGTTCCCCAGCCGAGGAACTATGTTATGTGTTGGGAATTGGTTAGGTGACTATATAAGGTAGGTTTCCACTATATTAAAACATATCACTCATTGCTGCAATGGGTAAGAAACGTGATTTATCAGATCTGGAAAAGGGGGTGATAATCTGCTTTCGGGCCAAGGATGGCAATATTTCGGAAACCGCGCAGTTTGTGAACTGTTCCGTGCTGCTGTAGTTAAAGTGTACCATGACTGGAAAAATGGGACCGTTCAGAATAAACGGTATGGGAACTGTGAAGCACCACGTGCCATTGATGAGAGGGGCGAAGGTGTGTGAAGGCCAACCAAAGAAGTACAGGGGACCAGCTCAAACCAACGAGGTGCTACCAGACATGTCTCTAAAACCATAGTACAGAGGACCCTGCTACGTATCGACCTCTGCAGCAGACGGATGGTCACCGCACCCATGCTGATGAAGGTTCATCGCCAAAAGCGGCTTCAATTTGCCCAACAGTACAAACAGTACAGAAACTGGACCACTTCTGACTGGGAAAAGGTTGCCTTCTCCGATGAGTCACGATTTCCGCTCCACAGAAGTGACGGCCGTTGGCGAGTGAGGCGAGAAACCTCCGAACAAGCATCCTGCAAGAATTGTTGGACGAATCCAGGCTGGTGGTGGCAACGTCATGGTGTGGGGAGTGTTCTCATGGCATTGTCTGGGCCCACTGATACCTGTAAAAGACACTCTCAACCGATTCAGTTATTTATCCATAATAGCAGATCAAGTACACCCATACATGGCGACATATCATAGGGCTGCAATTGTTTGGGGGTGGTTTGAGGAACACGACCAAGAATTCCAAGTACTACCCTGACCCTCAACCCAATCGAGAACCTTTGGGATCAACTCGATCGTCATGTGCATGCTATGAAACAACCACCGTGTACCCTTCAGCAGCTATTGGATGCTTTACAATCTGCATGGCAACAGCTACCAGTAGGAACCTACCAGAATCTTATCGACTCATTCCCATGCAGTCTAGCTGCTATCCGTGCTGCTAAAGGCGGTTCGGATATTAGCTGGTGGTCATAATAATGTGACTCGACTCTGTAGATTGTTCCACAGTATAAGAGAAATAAACAGTGTGCGTATTTGGCAACTCAGATCTGACTGGATCTGAGGCGCTAAGCATCCGGCAACTGCTCGGAAAACGTGTTCAGCAGAGGACTTGTGACGCCATGACTTCTGACTGGTCATAATCATAAGGTCAGTTGAAAAATTCTGGACTGAAGTCAGAAAATTAATCCATGATGTTAAGGAAGATAAAAGATTAAGGGAAAAACGGGTATCCCCCCCCCCCTTCATCAGTTTTTGATATTTCGTTTTCTTCACTCTTGAAAATGGCAACAGCTGCTGATAGTAGCCTTATTGTCGTTAATGCGTTAATGTGTCAAAAGTAACGATTTTATTACTAATCGCCATGGTTATTTTCAAGCAAGCCACGTTAGGTTGCTCAATGAAGCATCTAATCCTCTCTTCTGCAGATTGATGTCGTTTCAATCTGTAAGTCAGTCAGGTTTTGCATTCAGCACCTCGACTGAGATCAGCTCAGATGCAAGTGAGAAAATAGTCATAGGTCACATGACCTAGTCAGATCAGACTCAGTCAGATTTAAGTTGCCGAAAACTACAAGTTTCGCCATAATCTGTAGGAACCTTGGATTATACACTTCCTGAACAGAGACCACTAGTAGTGGCTATGTGAAATTAACATTTTTACAATGTACACTGCTTTGCAATGAAATTGCCCCACCCACAAGGAGTTATCCGAATGAGCCAAAATTAGGTATACTGCAAGAGATACACATCTGAACACACCTTTATTACGTTATGGAGCCAAGACGTGCACTCATTTGTACAGGGTGTCCCGACGGAAAGCGACATCAGTAGGTTGTGGCACCACCTCTAGCGGTGATGCATTGTTCCAGCCGCAGGTGTAGGTGATCATATAGGTAGCGAATGTCATCTTGGGGTATGCCTGCCCAGGCTTGGTGAACCTGCTGTGTCAGTTTACGATAACCTGCAATCTCCATGGACTATGTCCCACCATGTCCCACACGTGCTCAATTGGCGATAGTTCTGGGGACCTTGCGGGCCATGACAGGCAGTTGACATGCAGACATGCCATGCTCATGTGTGCGAACTGGCGTTATCCTGCTGAAAGACTGCGCCGGGTATGGTGTGCAGATAGGGCAGTAATACAGGCTGCAGAATCTGTGACATACCGTGCTGCTGTCAGGGTGCCTTGGATGGTGACTAAAGGAGTTCTGGTATCGTAGCCAAAGGCACCGCAGACCATGATCCCGGGTGTTGGTCCACGATGGCCATACAGGATGCATTCATTAGCATGTTCCAATGGTCTGCGCCATACCTGTCCGCGTCTGTCGTCGGTGTCCAGACAAAAGCGGGATTCGTCGCTGAAGACCAACGGACGCCATTCCATTCGCCAGCCCACTCGTTCACGACACCATTGCAGTCGTATCGCACGGTGCTCAGGTGTAAAAGGAAGACACAACAATGGACGCCTGGCAGACACTGTCGTGGCGTGTAACCGGCATGCTATTGACACTGGAGCAGTACCGGGAATAGTGATTTTGTGCAGTTGTCGTCACAGGGTGATGGTTCTGTCCGCTAGCGCAGTATCCGCCTATCGGTACGAGCCGACGTGCTTCTCCGGGTATGTGTGCCTTCCTCTCGCAATTGCCTCCAACATCGGCCTACCGTCCGTGCGTCCCGCGACACATGGACAGCAATCCGTCTGGTTGACCATCCAGCCTCGAAGAGGTCAATAATCCGACCTCGTTCAAAATCAGTTAATTGCGTGAACGGTTGTCGTTGTCATCGTTGCGGCATTGAGACCGTTGTGCGGATCAGAGTACTGTACGTTTAGGAGGCAGTTGCTTCCTCCCTACTGCATGGAACATCTAGAACAGGTGTGAACTGATGAGCCTATACAGGCACCCAGACACCCTGTATCAACCCAAATGGTCATGTCCCGTGAGCATGCATCTAATCGTTTACTAGTAGGAGGTAGACGACCCCCCCCCCCCCC